>JAWDEX010000008.1:5409004-5454522 GCA_035221805.1 Trichilia hirta | reverse complement strand
ATTTTGGCAGAATGATTTGAAAATTAAGCCTCATGTCATTATCACGAATTTGGCACCTCGATCATGAATAAAATTTATAGAGGACAAAATTGGGTTATGACAATGACAGTTCGAATTCAAGATCGCAGCGCAAGCGTAAAACGTAACTCAAGTCTTTTATCACCAAGGCACTCTTTCATGACTTATTAATTAATTGTTAGAATGATATAAAATATTTTTTTATATGAAAAGTTAAATTGGGATGATTATTTTTGTAATGGGCAAGGCTAGAAGGGAGCAAACACTAAAAATAAACAAATCCTAAGAGGGAAAAATAGGCCTTTAGTTTTGATGGGAACGGGTTAAGAAAGGAGAAAACAAAAGATACATTAGATTAATGTATCTTGATGGTAGTGGAAGTGAATTATCAAAATGATTTCTTTGTCGCCTGTTGCGGCAGATTCTCCAGCTTTCGGCTGAAAAAGTTGAGATTCCGTTTGGGCAACATAGTTCAATCTAAATTTATACTTCAAAAGAATTTGCTTTTCATGACTGTGTCTGAGTGGAAACCAAAAAAAAAAACAGTGCATGCCAAAAAAAAAAATCTTTTAATAAAAATAAAATAAATAGATAAACTAATAAAACGTTAAAAATGGAAGAGAGCCGAATTAAACGCTTGTTTATTTAGAAACACCAATAAATAAAATGAAACCAAAACAAAGATTAACATTGGTACTTGAGGCTATGGGAGAAGGAAGAAGTTCATTTTGCAAATCAGAGGGTTGCCTTTCACAGCAATCGAGGGGGCAAGTGGCCGTTGTTCTGGTGGCCTTTGCTTTTGGCTTTTCCGGTTTTCGGTTGTAATAAATTTTTGTTTACTGATAACCCACGATGAAATAAATACAAAAACTGCCGTGTGTTGTCCCATTACCATTGAAAACTAGTTTTGTGAAAACAAAGAAACAAAGAGAACAAAAATGAAGGGAAGAATTTCAAGAATAGGGAATTATGCAATTGCATCTTCAATTAGAGATCATCATCAACAGCCATGCATTAATTGTGCCACTTTCAACATTCTTGCTCCCATTTACAAGCGTCTCTCCAACGAGGTAATTTGGTTTTTCTTTTAATTTCATTTCTGCTTTATGTTTGTTTGATTGGTTTTTCTGTTGTGTTTGGTGGGATTAATTCAATTCAGTTTCAAATCAGGATCCGAGTTGTCGGGAAAGTGATATCAGAGCCTATTGGTTGGCCAGGAATGATCGAATATTGGATTGGTGGTTGTACAAAGATCTTCCACTATTTGTCTTCAGGTTTCGTTTTGATTTTCTTCCTTTTTGTGCTTTTGGTTTAGTTTGTAAAGATTGAATACAACGTAAATTTTGTTTTGTTCTTCTGGTTTTATGGATTGATTGCAGGAGTTTTGGGTAGGAAATGAAGAACTCTTACATGTGCTGGTTATCTCATTTTCAAGCTTGTACGTAAAAACAATCGCAGCGATGGTATTTTCTCTTTTATTCTTTCAAGCAATCCCATCTTTTCGTTATCTGTCCTACCAAACTGACCACCAATATTGCTGCAAGCATGTGCTTTGTCAAAGTATTTGTTCATATTTTAAACTAACATCAGTAGGCCTTGTTCTGGATACTAAACATTGCTGGATTTAACACTTATTCAAATCAGTCCATGGTCAATTTGTTTTTGTTTATTTGAGCATTGGCATTTAACCTTCTATTAAGAGATCACGTCATGGATGGGATGTGTGGCGTCGGATTTAATGTGCCTCAAAGAAAACAATCAATATTGTGTTCTAGATTGGAGAAAATACTAATGGATTTATCCTTATAGTCACCATCATTATTTTTACTAAAAGTTTTTGTTCATTCTGTTCACCTTACGGTGTCTCCTGCAATTCACAGGTCTGCTGACTGCCGTACATAAGGATTACTTTAGAGTTATCAATTATCGAGATTTGCTCTTTAGTTATTATGGAGATTGTGTTGCACAATTTTTACACGTTAAATTAGGAGCCCCTTTTTCAGAGTGTCGAAAAGGCGAGCTTTGGCAGGAAATATTCATTGTAAACACCCATTTGTTGTTTCTTCATGATTCTAGTCTGTCTTGTATGATTACAGCAGGTGAAATTATTTTCTGTGTTGCAGAAGTTGCCGTTTTATTTAGAAGTTGTTTCTCATTTTGACCTGAATTACATGATCTTTGATTTAGGTATACAAAATTCTTCAACACGTAGAATCTTATCAGAAAGAATACAATCTCAATCCTATCCCTATTATACTATGCGGGTAAATTTTCAATTACATGGCTTCCATTGGAAAGGTTTCCTATACCTGTTGAATCATTCTTATATTCTTTCTCTTGCTTGAATTTTGCAACTCTTATAGTGACTGGAATGGAAGCAAACGTGGAGGTGTTTACAAGTTCCTCAGATCATAGGGGTTTGTATCATCATATGGCACCGCTCATCAATACACAGATGAGGATGCACAGAAGGTCATTATCTTAATGCTCAAACTACAAATCTTATTTTCTTTTGGCTGAAAATCTGGCCAAACTATTTAATATGTTTCTTATCTCTTTCATATAATCTCACAGTGGGTTAGTTGCCGCAATCATCGATGCAACATATGTGGTGCGGATTTTATATGGCTTCTTAATCCCAATAAATACCGAAAATTACTAAAAGCAAGCTGGAGTGAAGCAGTATTTGGGATGTTCAAGGTCAGGGTTCTCTTTCTGACTAACCTACACATAATCCAATGCTTTTTATGAGATAAATTTATTTCTTGTATTTGATACTCCTATGTCCAGTCCAGAAGTTGGAAGTGCTTTGCCTCAATATTGACTCTTCATTCCTAATTTAAGAGTTACATCTGACAGGTCTTATTAAATTACTGTTACAATATTTGCAGCCTGCAGAAAGCTATTAAAAAACAAGTATACTGAAATAGGTATTGAAAATTTTCTCTCTATGTCTAGGAATCCATATATCGTACTCCTGCCACAATTAGAAGGATAGTATTTTGGTTGACTTGTTTTACTTCCTCTCTATCTTGTCTTTTAGGCTCTTTAGAACTAAAAACTGTTTTTGTAGATTGAGGTTGGTTCTATTTGCATTCATCTAGAACTAAAATTGATCAAGGTGTCTGTATTTGCTGTCTTGTTCTTGTTTTCATATATTTGAGGTCGGTTCATACAGGAATACATTGCCTTTAAAATGTAGCACTTAGTTTTCTTCTCTGAAATGCAAAATTCTCTTGTTTTCAGTATCTACTGCACCGTGCTTCTCGTACAGAAAATTATGCATTTGCCTTTCTTAAAGCTGACAATGCAGCTGATTACGTTAGCTACTCAGGTTTTAGTGAAGCTCTTCAACAGGTATAATATATTCATTAAACATGAATTCAACTTATTTTTCTCTTCATTTTCGTCAACCCAACAGTTTCTGAGCAGGCATCTCGATGTTGTTTCATTCTTCAGCTTAATTTAGCTGGCCACAACCATGGACTCAGTCACGAAGAAACAAAGGACTTGTGGGTCCAAGCAGACATTGATAGAAATGGTGTCCTTGATTATAAGGATTTTCAGGTAGACTGGATGAAAGCTCTTCTATCATTGCTCTCAATTTTGTGTATTCCCTTAATCTATTAGAGATATAAAAATGTCATTGCCTTTGAATGCTGGCATTGCAGCTGCGAATTTGGAAGCTGACATGGACAGATCAAAGAGATGAATTTGGCAATGAAGACGGAAACAGTGTTGTAACAGGTAATCAAGAGCAAACTATTGGTTTCAGCGTGAAGAATGCAGTTCTCTTCCCTCCAGAAGTAGAGAAAGGAATGTGGCCCGAAAATTATTCCCTTTCTGATCATGCACGTCTCACTGTGGTCTTCTCTCCAATAAGAATGCCGTACTCTCCGTTATCTTGACAAAATCACCCCTTCAAACCTGATTTATAGAGAAGGAAGAATGAAATACAAGGAAGGAAATGGAAGTCAAAGACAGTTTCTTCAGTGGAATGCGGGAACAGCCATCAGATTTTTCTGCCGAGAGCCTAATTTTTCACCAGATGTAGCCGTGGTCAATAATTTATGCTTTACAACTGTTGCCTTATGGAACAGGATTGGCTGACGAATTTGCCAATATGGAAGACCTCCTGCTATGTTTTCCTATTAACAAAGGGGAAATTCGATCGAAAGAAGATAAGAGCTTTGATTGTTAAGTTGTTGACACAATTGATGCGGTAGGATCGCTTTTTTTTTTTAGCACAATGAAAGCAACCACTCTGGAAGTTCTTTTACACGAACTACATACCAAGCAGTTTAGCAGAACAGAGCAGAATCATCACTAAACAAAATGTGTAGGATATACGTATTAAGAAATTGAAAAAGTGGATAGAGAATGTAAAAGAAAGCTGATTCTTTTGCTGCTTTGATGCATTTGTGAGAAGATTTAATTGTCAGGCTTGAAAATATTGAACGGTAACCATATTGTATTGCTTAGATATTATGAATTAACGTGAATTATGATTCATTATTCTTTGTTTCTGTTTCCAAAAATAGAAGAAAATGGTATGGCTTTTGTTTGTTTTAACATTAACAAACGAAACGATAAGAGCATTCTGAAAGCCTACAAGTAATTTAAAACAGAAGTTGAGTTTATATTAATGTTGTCGTCTTCTTGTTATAAATAAAACAATAATAATAATATTATTATTAGAAATGTCGGGCCCATACGTCATACAACATAAGGGTCGGGCCGAATTGGTTTCTCTCTCTTTGTTTCCAGTCACGTGGGCTTGTCATTGTAAACAGATATTGTTTAATTTATTTATTTATGGAATTTTCTGTAGATTTAGTCCCTGCACTTTTCAACGCGCGACTTTCCTTTGCGTTCACACTAAGGCAGAAAAAAGTAGCAATTTTTTTAAACAAGTGAAAGACGAGCATATCTTTCTTCCAATAAAAGAAAATTTGCATTTATTTGAGTATAATAGATCTGCTAGTTTTAATAATTTTAAAAAAAATATTTATTAAAATTTTAATTTATTAATATAATAATATTAAAAATATTTATTAAAATTTTAATTAATTATTATTATATAGTAAAAGTGTATATATTTTTTATTATTTAATAAATGTAGATTAAAACTAGAACCCCCCAAAAATAAGTCCATGATCACCATTTTTCAATTAATTATTTTAATATTCAATCATATCATCGATAGTTTTTGTCTTCTACCTTTTTTCCTTAACGCTCTTAATTCTTATTTCTTCGCGACCCCCTGCAATATGAATTTAATTTAATCAAAATTGTTTGAAAAAAAAAAAAAGGGACAAATGCGACGAAACTCGGACCAACGTTCATGGCAACTTAGTTTTCCTTTTGATGTAACCATCTGGATGACGTGTCGAAATATCATTTGTTAATAACGTAAAGTCCATACTCGTTCGAAGAGTTTATCACTTTGTCAATGTTGCCCCGCTATTCTTATGCAACACGCCATTAAAGACGAGGGTATAAATGTCAGATCATAAGTTTAACGCGGAATATACGAGGGATTTTAAACGCGGGATTACGTTGAAGGAGAGGCAGCAGCTCCAAATCTTTCATCTATTATTAAAGAGTCACCCTTTTTCATATAAGAGGAAAGGAGGTTTCTTTTTGTTCCTGGCCCAGCTTAACAATTGATATATATATTTTTTGTGACTGATAATCTCTTTAAAACATTTTAGGGTTTTGAGAGATAAGATGGCTGTTTTGTCACTGAATTCACTACCATTGGGATTCAGATTTAGACCAACTGATAAAGAACTGGTGGATTTCTATTTACGAATGAAGATCAATGGAAAAAATGATGATGTCAGAGTTATTAGTGAAATTGACGTCTGCAAATGGGAACCTTGGGACTTGCCTGGTATTTTTTCCACATTCTTTTTCTAAATTTACTTGTTTTGGTTTTGTAATTGAATTGAAATGTTAAGGATTAATGTGAGATTGAATTGAAACGTTAAGGATTAATGTGCATAATTGTTAATTGGTTTTGTAGAATTATCAGTCATAAAATCAAAAGATAGAGAGTGGTTTTTCTTCTGTCCACAAGACAGAAAGTACCCAAATGGGCACAGATTGAACAGAGCAACAGAAGCCGGGTATTGGAAGGCAACAGGAAAGGATCGGAAAATTAAATCTGGAAATAATTTAATTGGGATGAAGAAAACTCTGGTCTTTCATATGGGACGTGCTCCTAAAGGAAAAAGAACCAATTGGGTTATGCACGAGTACCGCGCAACAGCCAAGGATCTCGATGGCAACCAACCAGGCCAGGTAACAATTCAGACAGCTTAGAATTGTAATCGTTCATTTTTTTCTCCTTTGGTCAGATATTTCTAGACTTGCTGGTTTTATGTGATTTGAAGTTTCTTGGTTATACTTTTATTGAATTTGTTTAAGAGTTAATTTTTTTTTTTTAATGGGCATATGAATTACTTACATTGCTTTAAGCACTAAATTAGCTTCTTTTGGCTGATTATGGTACTAAATTTTGGAATTTATGTTATGACTTACTGCAGAGTGCTTTTGTGCTTTGTCGGTTGTTTAAGAAACAAGATGAGAGTGTTGAAGTTTCCCACTGTCATGAAGTTGAACCTAGTGAATCATCTCCTACCTCAGCCAAGTCGTGTCCACGGTTTCAGTTTGCATTAAACCAAACTTCTTCGGTGTTGGAAGATGATTCTGAATTGAAACCCAGAAATATTGAAAGCTCTGTTTCTTACCTGCCAGACAAAATGACTAATACGCAAGCTCCAGTTGAGTGTCAAAGCAAGATCTCTGATGCTTGTGATGTAGCAGATGAGGTTACTGAAGAAGTAACAACTGAGGTGAATCTCAATTTCATAATTTTATACACTTTTCATATTGAGACAGGCAATTATATAATCTTCCATGTTCACACTTCTTACTTTAGATTTATCCAGCCATGGAAGAGGACCTTAATGTGTTAACTGAACTGATGTCGGAGCCGCTAGATTGCAACAACCTCTTTTCCCCATTGTATACAGCAGTAACAGTGGAGAAAGGATCTTCTCACCATACTGTCAACAATGAATTGACCAGAAATCAAAAGGAGGTTCATTTTCAATGTGAATCAGATGCCTACATTACAGAGTTCTTGGACTCCATTCTTAAAAATTCAGACGAGTATTTGTTTGATGAAACTGACCATCAGAGGGATTCAGTCATTGAGAGTGGGACTCTGAAGAACACAGCCTTCATTAAGGACAGTGGATCATGCAGTGAGTCAGATGTGGAAGTATCCCAAGCACTGGTAAGCAGAAGCTGCAGGATGTGATAAGTCTATTTTCTACTATACATTCTTGCAAATTTTACAGCCTATTATGGTTTGCGGTGTTCCTATAGTGGGTAGTTTTGTACTTTTTTGACATAGTATTTCTCCATGCAGCCTCTGCAGTATGGAGAGAACATTGTCATAGAGGCTCCTTTGAAGATGGAAAGAAATCCAGAAGATTATAGAACTGTGACTTCTCAAATTAGTGTCAATGAGTGCCTGGGAAACTTTGCAAAAACCCGCTACTTAGAGAAATTTTTTGATGCGGATGCTGAATCTAGCAAAACGGATGTTTTCGCTTCTGGTTCTACATTGGGCCAATTCTACAATGCTCTTGATGGTTACAATGAATCAAACAATCACACGGATGCAATGTCCAGCAATATTATTGCAACTAGTAATACCATTGCAACCAGTATCAGGCCTAGGGCGCGCCAACCACGAAGTCATCCACACATTGAGGGCTTCATGGCGCAGGGTGATGCTCCAAGAAGATTACGTCTCCAGTATAAACTTCAAGTCGGGCCAGTTAGCATGAAATCTAGTTTTGAGAGCTCCTTGCTAGCGAAAGATGAATCAACTACTATTGTTGCAGAGGTTAGAAGTGTTTTAATGGAGATTCTGTAAATGGTCTGATGATATCTTTTCATGGATTATGCATTTGATTAAATTTCAATATGCAGGGTGTCGTAAATGCAGAAAGGGAATATCTTGATGATGGTCATACTGTTGCTGCTAGGAGTGCAATGGATGAATTACAGGGAAATCTTAAATTTGAATCAAGTGAAAACAACAATATTTCTGAAGAGCTTACCAGAGATAACAGGGAAAAGAGAAGATTAAAGAGAACCATCACAAAAATGATTTCTCGAGATGGCCACTCAACATTGTCATTTGCTGTTATGTTTAGGGTAGCTGCAGTTGTGGTAATGTTTGCAATCTTGGTGAGCTCATGGAGATTTCTTTGTCTTAATTTTTGAGCCGCTTACAGATCTTATCCTTTGTATAGTCTGCCCATTTAGTGTTCTTCCTTTATTTTCACCTCCCTTTTTCTTTAATTTTTGTTGTTACTGACTAGGCCTATAGAGAGAGTATTTATTTATTGTCTTTCTGTACATCAATGCAGTTATTGCAGTTGCAGTATGACCGGACCTAGCCTTGTATTTTTACCTGTGTACTGTAATAATATAGCAGAGCTTTTATTATTTTGTCTTCATGCAAACTTGTCAGTGCGTAATTCTAATGCTCATTAAAATCCGAATTTACCCCCATAATCTCAACTCTGTGATTTGGTGCTAGCCAATGACTCAAATGGTACACACACATATAAATATAAATATAAATAATTTTCATGGATCGGATCTGCAGATAGATTTTATAATATTAATCTCAACTACATTACATAGACAGCCAACGTCTGATATTAGATAAGACATCATTTTTCCGCCCATTTCTGTTCTGTGCCTTGAATCTTGTTTTGCAAGCATTTCCAAATGGATTTTCCATTGGTAGTCCGTTTGCTAATGTTACTCTCTTATCTAAGCACAGCAGTTCCGGGCAATTAATATGAAACTTTTGCAGATCAACTGTTAATCTCAGCTAAATAGATGAAGATTGGTCAGTCTTTATAAAGAGACAAATCCATGAAAATCCAGAACTCAGATTTGAAGAATACAAAACAACTGGCATGCGCAGACAACTTGATAGCCTTGGCATCATATAGGCGTACCCAGATGCCAAAATTGGAACCGTAGCTCAGATTGACTCTGGTTCTCGCCCTGTTGTTGCTTGTTGGGCTGACCTGGATGCTCTCCCTTTTCAAGTAAATAATCCCTTTTAAATGTTTTTTTCATCGCTCCTTTAATAATATGAAGGCAATAGAGTAGATGTGTTTTTAGTGATGTAGAGCCATTTGCACACGTAAGGAATACCTCGACCTTTTTCTTTTGTCTCTCTTTTAACAGTATGAAGACAATGAGAATAGCTATAGTTTTAGTGATGTGTAGGAGCTCGTAGAGTGGGAGCATAAGGACAAAATTGATGGCAAAATGTATGCATGTGGGTACGATATTCACACCACGACGCTCCTTGGTGCTGCCAAGTTGCTTCATCAATGCAAAGATAAGCTTAGGTCAATTTCTGTTGCAATTGCTAGAAATGTTGTCTAAAGTGTTATTATTTATTTGCCTACTTGAGTGCTTGTTTTCATGAATTTTGTTGTTAAATTGTAAATTAATATGGATGGTAAATCAATTGTGGATGGGGATTTAGAGCATATGAAATGGAACATGGGAATGGGAACTTTACATTTTACGTTGTAGCTGAATAATTCTTTATAACTATCACTAACTTTGTACTTACAGAGTTTTCCAAAAAATTTGAGGTTCGAAAGAGCAAGATGGAATAGAGTGTGTTTTTTCCCTAACCCAAAACTAATAGCTTTCATCTGGCAATATCGAAGATTGCTTGAATAATTCATAATGCCTAGCATTTTTTATAATTGCAACAATGCGGAACAATTGGACAACAAACAGATATTATAACGTCAGAATAGGATTTCTTGACGGAATGCTGCTGATAATTTAGAAGTGGTTTGTGTCTATTAAAGATGTATTTGTGGGTAAGGCTGGTTTAACCAATTATCATGACTTTTAATTGAAATCTCTATTAGTTGTTAATATGCATCTCAAGGAATGTCATCTTGAGGTTTTTTCATTTTATTATGTTCTTTGATGATGATTTTGCTTAAATAACCGACTTGTAAGCATTAGGTTCTATATCAATGTATGATCTATCGATTTCTGTTGCCTTATTGACAACATTAACCGTAAATAAATTTGCCGACAGCTTCATCCTCCCCTAATGTATTCAATCAAAGTTGAATTACAATTTTAGTGGCAAACTGAACTACATTGCACAAATTCCCTTCATTTGGTGATGAAAGGAAACTTTGAGACTTCTTTTCCAACCTGCTGAGAAGGGTGGCGCTGGTGCTTCTAACCTGATAAAAGAAGGTGCTCTTGGTGACTCGGAAGCAATATTTGGAATGCATGTTGACAATGAAACTTCCACAGGAAGTTTAACATCATTTTCAGAGCCAATCTTGGCTGCTACATGTGTTTTCCATACAAAAGTAGCTGGAAAAGGTGGACATGCTGCAATTCCCCATGCTACTTTTGATCGGATACTTGCCACTTCATTTACAATATTAGCATTGCAACAATTTATTTCAAGAGAAGTTGATCCCCTCGACAGTCAAGTATGTCTCTATGACATGATACATGATGAAAAAATTGCTTGACGACTATAAAAAAACTTAGTGACAGAACTCCACTGATCAACTAATGTTAAAGCTTATAACAGTTTATCTTTACAGTTACTTCAAAAATTTCACCAGCCTCTTACTCATAGAACTTACAATTACGGCACCATAGTATGTAGAACACCGAGTGATGAAGGACAAGTCAGGTTTTATTTAACTGATTCGTGTTACTTAATGGGAGTCTTTGATTTTTCTTCCATTCCTTTTCAATTTATTGGTTCCCTGAATCATGGAAAATTTGGGATGTTATCCGTAATAACTTCTATAGCAATTATTTCTGGCCTGGTCAATTGGTAACCGGCTGCTCTGTGTGTAACTGGCTGCTCTTTGACCATTTGCTTGTGCAAGAATGAGTTCATATTGTGATTATGGCCTCTATTGATAATGTCATAACAATTAATTTTCAAAAGAAGACTTCGATAATGGGTAATTGAAATATTGAATAAATGTACTAGTTTTCCCCATTTCACTCTAAATTTTCTTCCATTTCTTTTCAATAAATTGGTTGCCTGAAGTACGGAAGATTCCGTATGTCACCTTTAGTAATTTCTGGCGCAATTTTAACTGGCCGGTTTATGTGAATTTGACATTGTACGACTATTTTGTCATGCAAAAACGAATTCATAGACAGGTGTGAAGTGCAATCTTATCCATGTGACTTAATACTAATACCTTGTTTATGGCTGAAGGTACGTCTGTTACCTATGTTAGAGGTGGAGATGCATTGAATGTAATTCATCATTTGTTGAATTTGGTGGCACTTTGAGGAGTCTTCCATCTGAAGGCTTGAATCAACTCCGAAGGTTGATAAAGGTATACACCAATACTTCTGCTTCATATTTTCCAACATATAATCAGCTTTTATCAGAATAGTTGTCTGTTTCTTTTCATCTTCACTGCATCATGCTTCATTGTCTGGATTCAATCTTTCAATCGCTCCTTGACAAGTCGAGGTTTTCCGGCTGCAGGCAGCTGCTGTACACAGATGTATTGCATATATTGACATGAAAGAGGGAGAGCACACCACATATCCTGCAGTTGTAAATGATGATATAACTTGCATCTGCTTGTTAAGAGAACATCAGAAAGGGCAAAAAGGTTTTCGCAGGTGAGAATTTTGCTTTCTATCAGGAATTGATTCCTGGAGTGATACTTAGCATTGGGATTAGAAGTGAGGAAAGGGACTCTATTCACTCCGCGCATCCCCCTTAAACCAAAATTCCATTTTTGTAATCCCTGTGGCTCAAATATTTCAACTCCTGTGCATGTTAGCACTAAAAGCAGATACATAAATAGCAATTGTAGCATTTGGAGTGTAGAAAAAAAAAACACAGGACGCTGGGACCCTGCGTATATTATACTTGTAGACAATTCGAAGACTCACATGGACCAGAGGTCAATTATTGTGATTCTGAATTTCTGATTCACATAAACATCCGAATTTGGCCCCATTCATTCCAGATTTTGAAATCCACAAAACTTGTTATGGACCCAATGAGAACCGAACTGAACAGAGCATTACTACCTGACCTGTCCTAGGCTTGACCAAAGTGGACTTTTAATGCAAAATGCAAATAGGAGAAGTCCTTGATGGGGCAAAGAAACGTAACGCTGCTTTCATTACAATGATTTGGAGTCAACCACTCAAATAGTACACACACGTGCAAATATACATAATTTCCTTGTGTCGGAATTCTAAAATTCGACTTTATAATGTCAAAACATTTCACCCACAGTCCATCGATAGTCAACCTTTAGATTTTGTTAGAAAAAAGAAAAAACAAAACTTTGATTCTAGATGGGGCATCATTTTTCTTTCCGTCCATTTCTTTCCTAGACTTAGAATCTTGATTTCCATGCAATTCCAAATGGGCTTGCACATTTGCTAATGCTACTTTCTTACTCAAGCACGGCCAGTTTAGGCAATTATGAGGAAACTTTGACAGACCCGCTATTAATCTCAGCTCACCAAGATAAGGATTGGTTAGTCTCTACAAGGAGACAAATCCATGAAAACCCGGAACTCAGATTTGAAAAATACAGCACGAGTGCTCTCATTCGCATAGAACTGGACAAACTTGGCATTAAATATACATATCCAGTTGCCAAAACTGGAATCGTAGCTCAGATTGGCTCTGGTTCTCGCCCTGTCGTCGCTCTTCGGGCTGACATGGATGCTCTCCCTTTGCAAGTAAGTAATCCCATAACCTTCCTCTTTCATCTCTTTTAATAATAGGAAGACAATGACAGTAGCTGTGGTTTTGGTGCTGTATAGGAGATAGTAGAGTGGGAGCATAAGAGCAAAGTTGATGGCAAAATGCACGCGTGTGGGCACGATATTCGCACCACTACGCTTCTTGGTGCTGCCAAGTTGCTTCATCAACGCAAAGATATGCTTAAGGTCAATTTTCTGTTGCAATTGCCAGAAATGTTATGACGGTGATTGAGTATTTATTTGACTACTTGAGTGCTTATTTTCACTAATTTTATTGTTAAATTATAAATTAATATGATTGCATATGCAATTTTGATGACGATTTAGAGTCCACAAGATGGAACTGGAGAATGGGAAATTGCCATTTTAATCGAGCATTGAATAAGTCATTTAACTATCGCTAACTCTGTGTTTAAAGAGTTTCCCAGAAAACTTGGGGCTAGATGCTATAAGCAAGATGGAACGGCGGGTGTGTTTTTCTTTTCTCCTAATCCCAAAGCAATAGCTTTCATCTGGTGGTATCAAAGATTGTTTGAATTATTCAGTAATGCCAAGCATTTTTCATGATTGCAACAAGGCAGAACAATTAGGCAACAACCACTCTTATAACATGAGAATAGAATTTCTTGATGGAATGCTGCTCATAATTTAATAGTTTGTCTCTTGGAGACGTATTTGTGAATGATGCTGGTTTAATTAATTATACTTTAAACTTTTAAGTGAAATCTCTATTATTGATAAGGTTTATATAAGGGAATGTCATCTTGAGTTTTTTTTTTTTTGTTTTTTTTTTTTTTTTTTTTGTGCTTTGATGGTGATTTTGCTTATATGAATGGCTTGTGAGGTCTAGATTCTATATTAATGTTAATTTATCTGTTTCTTTTGCCTTATTGACAACATAAACATAAATAATTCTGCATATGGCTGCATCCTCCCCCTCATATTTTCAATCAAAGTTGATTTGGAATTTTAGGGTCAAACTGATCTAAATTGTAGAAGTTTCCTTCATTTGGTGTTGAAAGGGCACTGTGAGACTTCTTTTCCAACCTGCTGAGGAGGGCGGGCTGGTGCTTCTCACATGATAAAAGAAAGTGCCCTTGGCGATTCAGAGGCAATATTTGGAATGCATATTGACATAAATATACCCCCCTTTCAGGGCCATTATTGTCTGCTACATGCATTTTCCATGCAAAAATAGAGGGAAAAGGTGGGCATGCTGCAATTCCCCATACTACCTTCGATCCTATACTTGCCACTTCATTTGCAGTATTAGCATTGCAACAACTCATTTCAGAAGAAGTTGATCCTCTCCACAGTCAATTATGTCTCTTTTGGTGCTATGATACATGGAGATAAATTGCTTGACAACTTTAAAAGAACTTAGTTACAAACTCCTTTGATCAATTAATTATAAAGCCTGCAATCATTCATCTTTGCAGTTAGTTCTGAAGTTTCACCAGCCTTTTAATAGAAAACAACGTGATTTAGGACAGTAAGGGTTATTTGTGTTATTCTTATTTTTACTTACTTTAATTGGTAAGAGTTTTAATTGTGTAATGGGAGTTGGTATCTACTCCTATTCATATGATAGCCTCTGTGAATAATGGCATTGCAAGTAATTTTAAAAGAAGACTTTGGTAATGGAGGATTGAAATATTGAATAAAGGTACTAGTCATTAAGTTAATAAATAATTAAAAGTCATTATGTTCGTTAACTTTTTGCGAATATTCTTTTATGCATTATTATCGTCGTTGTGTGGTTTAATTTTATGCAACAATGATAGAGTTTGAGATTGTTAGTCAAGTAAGAGTTTGACGCATTATGAAATTAGCCACTCTATGTAAAAAGTCCCATGATAAGTAATAGAAAAATAAATTTAATAGAACAAATTTTCAATCTAGTTAAAATAAAATTTGGTGAGATAGCAAAATATCAATCACGGTGACATATGAATTTTGGGAGGTAAACTTACAATATTTGAGTTGATTTCAAAATGTGATATAAATTGAATTATTGATTATAAAATTGACACCATCAAATCTTACATTAAAGTGATATGTCTTTATAATATTTGAGTTGATTTTAAAATATAATATAATATAAATTGAATTCGATTCCGTCAAATCACTTAAGTTATTAGAGTTTGATTCGCAATAAGATCTTTTTTTTAATAATTGAAATATATTATTATAACTTGACATAATCGCTCGGTAAAAGTTTTTACTTATATACCCTACGGAAAGGAATTGAATTTTATTATTTATAAAAGAAAAGAAAAAATGGACAAAGGAAGCTTAAGCTTCGTGATTTGAAGATGTAGCATCCCATGTGATAACAACTTGCTAAAATGTAGATCTTTACACGCAAATCTTAATCACATTTTCGCACGTTTCCTCTCCTCCAGTCCTACGTAGGAAAATGGAAATCAATGCTTTTTTTGCAAGGAGGATTGGTAAAGAAATTTGTGACATTTCATTCAAATTCATGAACATTGATTGTCAAAGCAATTTTAGTGGATTGATCGTAAAGCGTTGAATACGATGCAACAAACATCACGTTGTCACATTGCCACATACATAATAGAAACAAATGGGTATTGGGTAATTAATTTTTAAGTTTAACATTGACTTAATAGCACGTATTAGTATTTTACTAATCAGCAAAATTTAGATTAATTATAAATAAATAAAAAAAAACATTCTTAATAAAAATTTAAAGTAATATTCACCAAATCAAATAAAAATATAATAATATAAACAAAAACTCAAATCCTATATGTAAATTAAATAGTTCTTGTATTAGATAATTGAAAAATTAATGTTTATTATATATTTTAATTAGTATGTCAAATGAAATTCAAAACACCTATAAGTTAAATTTTGGGGATGCGATTACTAGATACCGATGGAGCAATAATAATTTCATCAATGCCGACATGTCACTATACTCTGTTACGAATACTGAACATAAGGTCGGTGGGTAAACGAAATACCATCGCATTCAATGGTTACCATTTCTCTATAAATCTCCAAATCCTGCTGCTCTGGTTTCTCCCCTTTTTTAGCTACCTCTTCTTCATCGTCGAAGATTAAAAAGAAATAGTAAACTAATAAAACTTCTTTGTACATTTAGTGGCATGACATGTGCTTTGGGATCACCAAGGGATTTTGCTTTTATATCATATTAACTTAACCAAACTCCTCTTCCTCCTCTGTATCGTACATCTCTCTGTTTTGCTCCTTACAATTATATTTTCGTGCAAATGGGTGAAGAAGGTAAGCAGGTTAGACATTGGTGAATTTCTTGAGTTTTTAGTGTTGAATGGTTGGGTAATTTTATGTATAAATTTGACTGCGTGGGCACGCGGGAACAACCAAAAGCAGAGGAGCGTCGGCCAGTTGAGCAGGAGAAAAAAAGAAGATAAACCAGCAGAAGACCAGAAAGAGGAAGCAAAACCACCATCACCATCTGTGTTGTTTGTGGATTTGCATTGTCTAGGATGTGCCAAGAAAATTGAGAAATCAATTATGAGGATGACAGGTTAGATAATGGAATTTATAATCCTGACTAAGTTCTCAACGGACATATATATCATAGAAGTAATAAACAAAAATATAGAGTAGACAGAAGAAACAACATCAATATTCTAACATTAGGTGGATGAGATCTAAGATAGATTTAACCTGTTACAATAGATATGACACAGGAGTGGAGAGTGTTACAATAGATATGACACAAAATCAAGTGACCATAAGGGGAATCGTTGAACTACAAGCAATTTGTGCTAAAATTATGAAGAAAACAAAGAGGAGCTAAAGTTTTATCTCCATTGCCAGCAACTGAAGGAGAACCGATTCCGGAAGTTGTCACTTCCCAGGCATTAAATCACCCTGATCGTGAATCTATAATCAAAGATTAAAATCTCTTTCCTTGTAGTTCTATAGCAATGCTTAATTGATTATTACTTATGCTCTTCCTCTGCATCAGGTTAGTGGATCAACCACTGTGGAGTTCAATGTATACATGCATTGTGTGGCGTGTGCAGAACAACTCAAGAAGAAGCTACTGAAAATTAGAGGTAAATAGTAAATATAATTAATTTTGCATTTCACTAATTAATTAACAGATGCAATGATTAGAAGTGTTTATTAATAATTCATACACATTTTACAGGAGTGCAAACGGCTGCAACAGAGTTGAGTACAGGGAAAGTAACTGTTACTGGAACAATGGACGCAAACAAACATGTGGAATATGTCTACAGACGCACAAAGAAACAAGCAAAAATCGTACCACAGCCCGAGCCTGAGCCATCACCAGCACCTGCAGCTGAACCTGAGAAGCCTGCAGAAGAGAAGAAGGAAGATCTAAAACCAGCAGAAGAAACCAAACCAGAAGAGAAAAGGGAAGATGAAACAATTCTGGCAAGAGAAGAAACTAAAAATGAAGAAGAAGAACAGAAGGAAGAAGCAGAAGCCATTAACATCATCAACAGTATTGAAGAAGAAACTATGAAGACAATGATGTATTATTACCAGCCTCTTTACGTCTTTGAACGAATTCGGCCACCGCAGCTTTGCAGCGACGAAAATCCCAATGCATGTTGCATTTCATAATAGAAAGAAGTTAATTAATTAATCTTATGTATAATTAGTAAGTAATGAAGTGATTAATTAGTTACTAAATATGATTAATAGAAACAGTACCTTGTAATTCTTCTTGTGATCTATGAGAATCTAGAGAAGAATTTGGAGGATATGCTCGTATGCATGGGTGTGATTGGCTGTAAATCCAAACTATTTAATAATATAATCATTCTGTATTATATTAATCATTATTTTAATGCATAGAGATTGTTTTATTTATTTTACCACATAATAAGTAGTTCATTTTATTTATATAATTAGCATAAGATTATTATTAGTACGAGAATGATGTAATCAATCAAGTATTTAATTTGAATCTCTAAGAGACATATAATTAGAACATGCTGTTATGAATTATGTGTGTATATAAAAAGAAAAAAAAAATATTCCTTTGTTTTTTCCTATTGTTTTTCATGAACCACCAATTATAAACTTAATTTTACGCTTATAAATCAAAAAATAATTTAATTGAAGGATTGTTATCGATCCATATCCTGCAATGGCTAAAGTAAACAGTAGTTCTTTCTGCCGTGTATATTCTATAAGGACACGCTAGTAAATTTGTAATGACTATCGATCTGTGAAATTTGATATTCATTTGTTTTTGGAGTAAAATGAATTCTTGATATCTATTTATTAAATTCCGACTTTAAAAAATGGAAAAGCCATGACTAGAAACTCCAAATTCAGACCATTCCTGTGTGGTATATCTATGTTGAAAAATGCCACCTAAACTGAACCTTTTGCATGCAAAATACCCAGCCAAAAGAAATTGGCATTGTGGAGATCACATGCTCGAAAAGACAGAATTTATTAATTAAAGTGATAATTTGTTAGATTCCTTGAGATATCAAAAAACACAGTAACATGTCAAAAGATTAAAACATGTACGTCATCTGAAAATAACACCTAACAACAAAACCTTCACAATCAGGAAATATCAAATATAGTCATGAAGGGGAAACTTTAATCCAATTCACCAATTATATTAGGTTCCATTTTGGCTTAACATTGAGATATTGTGGTTTTAAAATTATAATAGTAACAAACAAAAAAAAAAAAACTAAATATTACGTCTACAAAGTTAAATGATATTATTTATTGTTTAATTTACAAGTCGATGTCTGTAAAATTAATTATATATCATATTTTTATTTATTAGACATATATTGCACCTGGCTAATAGATATTAAGAACATGTCATTAACGATGCTTAAATTTTATTGAAAATCTATGTCACTATCTAGAGCTCAATTTGAATTAACAATGAAATTTTTAGTACGTCATGTAGACATATTCTTTTACTCCAAAGTATTTTGTGAGGGATAGTTTTTGTGCCAAAGCCTGAAAATTAAACACCAGTGAGGTTTTTTAGCATAAAACTTCCGACAATCAAGTCAGCTTCACTCACAAAACTGGAGATTAATTTAAGAGAGTTTTGTAATTATAATATTTTGGCAGAGTAGCTGTATAAAAACTAGTCAAAAGGTCTTCTACTTTTATAAAATCTCCCCTATATATAATGGAATAAAGAGAGAACGAGTTGGGCTACGTTGTGACACCTTATTGACCGATATTTTTTATAAAAATGTTGGTATGTAGCGCGAGCACCATTCTGCTCTACTGTTTATACGAGGAATTTAATATTTATGACATTATTGTATTTTTAGGAGACACGTTTATCGAATCTGCAATGACTTATATGGCACAAAAGCTATGATGTTAGCTGTAAGATGGGCTAGAGTTGTAAATCATGCTTCTTTGGTATGGAATCCTTGACGCCATCAGTAGCTAACCTTCATGGTACACACCCTTGGTTCTCTTTCAAGGGATTGACGGTGGCACCATGCCATGCTGTTGCTGTGAGAGGGTAGCGGGATAAGTATAACAGAGTAGTAGTTAATAAGTAAGGCCACCACAAAAGTTACAAGACATGATGTTGTGTCAACTGTTGAGGACACATTTCTTTGGCTCCGACACTAAAAATGGGGTGAAATCCCTTCTTAACACTAAGGTATTTTTTTATTAGACTGGACTCTTTTAAATACTTACAAACAGAGAAATTTTTGAGATACCAGAAACAAACTTCTTAAAAACATTATACAGTAACTATGCTCAAAATATTTTAAATAATGGGTAAAATAATAAACAATATGGAAACAAGGCTTTAATTAAAATTATTTTTTAAAATTTTTTGAGAAATTAAAAAAGTCTTAAGAAGAAATTTTGGTTACTCATATGAAAGAGGTTGAAGGAAAGTGTTCACCGACTGCAGTTGCACTTGGATTGTTGGTACGAACACTTAACAAAACCTTTTTACTTTGCGTTTGTCATTTTATTTTTCTTCTGTTGCATCATTTTTGGAGTTTTGCTATACTCTCCTGGATATTTTGCGATGTTGGTTTTTGTGCTTGGTTGCTTCATGAGGGTTGGTTGACTATTCTTCAAAGTTATGGTTGCAAATGGTGATAATGAACTATGTATTTGGAGGAGTACATTTTTGGTACTCTGAAAAACTTCGGTTGCCTTGTAATTCGCGAGCTTCAGTTTTAGCCCGTGTTTTGATGCTTCCTTTGAATTCTGTAGACGATTGTTTATAATCGATAGTGGTTGAGTCGGGTAGAATTGTGTGTACATTTTGCACGTTGAACCTTGCAGTTGTTTGAGAATGCTTGTATGCAAAGATGATTAAACTAAAACACTGCTTCTATGTTGTTAGTATTGGTGCATGTTTGATCTTGTCTGTCCTCGAAATGAAGGCACACTCGCCGGGTTAGCGATCTTTGGCGGGAACTTTAGAAGTACTGGATTTACTTGTCTTTCTCCTTACGTCGAGCTATTTTCCAGTCTTTGCCAAAGTTCAACATTCTGCTCATTCAACGAATTTATCTTACCTACCAAGACCTTATCAGCTTGCATGCCTCGGCAGATTTAATATTAGTTGTTGTACATTATGTTTGACATCACGTTGGTTTTCTAAAACAACAACATAGGGGGTGGGCAGGGCTTAGGCTGGGCCCATTTTTTCTTGAAAATTGACCCCGTCCCTAAAAAATGGAGTCTGAAATTTTCAGCATCAAATTAGTTTAAAAAAAAAAAAAAAAAAAAAACGAGTCTCAAATTAGATCGGATGGCATTTTTCAAAACCCAAAAAACTGAGTTTTAACTAATAAAAACGAGACACTTGTCTTCAATTCTTAAAATTTTAATCTCAAACTAGCTCTAAAAGGGTAGTTTTGAATCAGAGTGACTTGAACAATAAAATTTACTTTTATTTTTATTTTCAAGCCAAATCTTGATCGAAACGAACTTGAATCAAATTGATCGGATCAAACCGAATTTTAGGGACCTATTTTTTTTTTTGCACCCGTACAACAGTGCTTTAAACATGATGTGGTAAAGGATCTTGAGTCATCTTCAAAGTCTAATAAGTGCACACAGAGAGCCTTTTATCACAAATTCTTCGTAGACAGTGCTAATTGATAATACACAAATTTTGATAGAGATCTGTATCAGTATCTAGAGGTCAATCTAGATCAAACATAAGATCTTTTTACATGAAAAAAAATTGTCTTTCATGCCTAAGACCTCCGCAAGTCTTCATGTCAGTCGACAACCTACTCGTCCTGATATTCTTTGTCAAAAATGTTGGCTCACACAAAAATGTTTGACAAAAATGTTCACAAATATATATATATATATATATATATATATATATTATCGAGATACATTTGTTGAATATACTAAAGCTTATGTGTCACAAAATTCGTGATATTAGCTGCGAGATGGAATACAACAATATACAAATCATGCTTCTTCGGTACGGAATCCTAAAGCCATCAATATCTGGCCTTCATTCCACGGGATTGATGGTGAAACATGCAACGACGCCATGCTGCTACGGCAAGAGGGTAACGATCTAGGTACAACACCAATATTACAAATATTTTGATATAGGTACAACACCAATATTACAAATATTTTAACTAATTTATTTTTAAAACACAGTGAAAATACAAATTCTTTCTAATTTTCGAGTCCAATCCATTAGTTACTGCATTTATATACATACATTCCTCCGAAGATGAAGAATTGTTACAAACCTTATTTGACACTAATTAGAGCTCAGTCTTTGGAATGAAAAGCATTGGCAAAGGTCTTCAGCAGATCTTATTCATTCTGAATGTATAGTTTTATTAGTATTTATATAGAAATTGAGCTTTGAACAAGATATGATCATAAAACAACTGAATGCGTTTGTAAAATTAATTTTCTGATTGCGTTTGTATGCAACTGAATGCGTGTGATTGATTAAGAATTATTCAAGAATTTCGGTTGTTTTAGTCTTTCTAATCTAAAACCAATTGACTTCGGTCAATTAATTTGGACTTGTTAATTTTCAATAAATTTTCAATGGTCTATGGTCTTTGCATTGCACAAAAATTCAATAGTCGAGCGATAATGGCATGCTGTAAGACTCCGATTTTTAATTTTGAGGTAATTCCATTTATTTTCCCTAAATTTTAAAAAATAATGTTTCATAACTTTTCCAAATAATCATCTACGTCCTAGAACTGCACTTGGATTAGACCGGTTAGTCGAGCCTTCCTTGCTAGTTATTTCACGCCCCATTAATCCTTAAATAGTAATACTATAAATTTTAAATTATATCCCATTTTCATTTGAGGATATATATGACTTTTATCATTAAATAAGGCTATAAATTAATTAATTATTTTAGAAATTAAAACATCTATTTTTTAATTAATCCAAGTCACACTATCACTTAGAATAAATTTAGAATAACTATTTGAAATAATTAATTAGTCATTACATATAGAAATATTAAAAAAAAAATAAATAATATTAGATAAGATTGATTCCAACCCAAAGGTGGAAGCAAAATATTGTTAATCTAAATTGATCAAGATGTAAATATAAATTAATCAAGATCATTTAATAGTTATATGTACTTGTTTAGTAAAATATACTCTTTTGATTAGTAATTAATAAATAAAAATTTTGTTTATACAAATTATAAATATTATATATTTTTTAAAAATTAGATCAGTTTGTTCCATCCAAAATTTTTGTTGTATCCAATATAACCATGTCATGTACTTCCTTTATCACATTTATCACACCACTGCAATTGATATAGTGGTGAATAAAAGAAAAAGGAATATCAAAACGTTTCGTTTTGCAACTTGCAAAATTAATAGGAAATTAAAGGAAAGAACGCTCGACATTTGAAATGGGAGAATCAGTACATATGCCACATTCTCCTGTCCCAAAACAAAGAAGAGTAGACGTAAATCCAAACCATATCTACATCCACCCACAATTATCCAACCAATTCAGGCCACGTCATCCACTTGAAAAGGTTAATTCCAATTTACAACCCTAATCCAAACCAAAATTCAGTCATAGTCAAAGATTAAAAACTGATTTCACAAGTCGATCAAGAGTAGATTTAATATAGTTTTTCGAGTAGAATTTTTTAAAATAGAGTTCTTTGGCTTAGAGTTTTAACAACCACCAAAAAAAAAGAGGGTATTTAATTGTTATAAATAATTTTTAATAAAAAAATAATTATTTTAATGAATAAATTTTTAAAAGTTACATTAAGCAAAGAAAGATAAAATTTTTAGAATAAAATGAAGATATTTTAAATAAATAATTTAACTTCTTTAAGAAGTTTAAAAAATTTTACTGTTAAAAGTAAAAAATTTGAGCTTCTTTTCATAAAAATAAATTAAATTTTTTAATCTTTCAAAAACTCTTTTTTAATAAAAATCAAATAATACAAAAAAATTTAAAAAAAAAAAAAAGAACTTTTACATTGAAAAAGCTCTTTTAATATGTAAAAAGGTCAAACAAAACCAATACCAAGCTAAGCTAGATTGACAAAGATGTCTATCCAGTAGAAAGAGTTTTCTACGCTATGATCATAATTAAATAACTAACTTACTAATTAATTAATTAATTATTAATGAGCTTAATCCCATTGGAAAGGAAAGATGAAAATAGAAAGGCAAAAGTTGGCCCGTCCATTTAGCTTATAAATTTAGCTTTGTATTCCCACTTTCTGCAAAGTTCAAACCGACTTCTATTCCTATGTAGACCAAACTTAGCGGAGACACTGGAAGACTATACGGCAGCGCTGGCGATAGTTACATAGGAACTATTACAACAAAGCCGAGCTATGCAGTTTCGACGTTTCAGGAATCTTCGTTTGTATACAAATTCATTGTTTCAAGACTCCTTTCATCGTTTATTTCTGAAAAATTTAATTCATCTCTTCTTCAACTCCATTCATATTCTTTTGTTGCTCTGAATATTGGAATAGGATGATATAGATATGTATACACGTAATTTAAAACAACTTCAATTAATTTATTGAGACTCATTCGTTCATGTGCTCTTTATTTTTAATTTCTGATCTCTCATTTCTACTGCTGACGATATGAAATCGGACCGATCAAAGAGAAAACGTAGAACAAGACAACATGGAGTTGCTGTCTCTCCATTCATTCGTTCAAAGAGGATAAATTTGTCCGTAAAATTCATTGAATTGTTGTTAGGTTGGACATGTGGATGCATTTTCTGCTCTCTTGGTCTTTGTGGTTGTAAATAATTCTGAAAATGGGACCCTGTTTAGATTTTCTTTTTTTAATTTTTTCATCAATTTTGTTCATGACGATATTATAAATATACACAAATATTTCAATTACAGATAACACATCCCTCACCATATATAATACAAATGGAGTCGGTCTATACATACATACATTAATTAGTCTAACTGAATTCATTGCATTTGTCACATGAAAAATGTTTGCAATAGGACAAAGAACTTGGGGACCAAATTATATGTTCGCATGGAACTGCCTTAATTGAAAAATAAATTAAATGGTAAATATTATTATAGGGTAAAAACTGTGATTTTTAATATATATTTCATGAAAAATGGTTCATTATGGGCATAGATTTTCGAGGACAACGTTGCATATGCATCTAAATTTAGTTAGACATCAGATTATAATATTAGTAAATTATGACATATCATGATATTAAAAAAACTAAAAAGAGCAAACAAAAAAATGAAAAAAAATTGTTAAATCCGGCTTAAATAATCTGCTGCAAATGGGCCTGAGCCTTTACGATCTTGCTGGCTTAACTTGACATACCGTGCTTTGCAGCCGGCCCACTAGCTAGCTTAGGTCGCCGACGTCGTTTTTAGGTTTTATTTATAAATTTAATACAAATTAAACAAATATATATATATATATATATATATATATATAACACTTTGGAAACATGAGGGGTAAATAGTAAATTCAGTAAGAGTTAATTTGTAAATATAAACCGAAAACAAGAAGGTGACAAAAGTGCAGAAACTGACATCTGCAACGTTTGATCCTCTTTGAGATTGAAGACTATCCCAACACAAACACTGTTCTGTTTTCGTTAGCTATCTATCTCCAGTAGGGTCTTTGGCTTTGCGTCAGTCTTCTTTCTGGTACGTTTTTGTTTCTTTCTCTAATTATCTCTTTGCTTGTTAATTTCTTTCACTCATCCATACCATCAAATCTTGATGCAAATTAGATTGTGCTATTTAGGTGTTATGCGTTTTGTATAATTTCATTATTTTCGATCAATAATAGCGTGTTTTATGTTATCTCTAAATGTAAAATAACGTTTTTTATTTTTATTTAATTTTTTTGGTTTTGGGTTTTGATCCGCTTAATCAATTTGATCAGAAATTCGATCAGTCTTCTGGTATATTTTTGTTTCTTTCTTTGGTTGTCTGTCTTGTCGATTTTTCACTAATCCATATAAATTTCAACATAATCATCGTTATCCTGATGAAAATAATATTATGCAAATTGGGTTTTATGCTTACTGCATCTTGTTGTTCGTTACAATTAATGATCATGTATTGTAGTTTACTTGGTGGGTTTTGATCACTGTAATCGTTTATTACAAATTGGTATCTTGTCATTCTTTACCGTCAATAACTTACGTTTCAGATTATTTCTTAAATGTGAAATAATTTATTTTTCTTGTTTTTGTTTGTGGATTTTGATCAGTTTAATCAATTGTTACAAATTGATGAGAAGAAGATGATGATGATGGGTTATAGGCCTTATGGTCATGGAGGAGGATCTTCATCCTTGTCGTCAAATTTATCTGCTTTGGCTCCACCTTTTACAGTTGACCGTTCTGTGTCGAAACCACTTGTTGATTTAACTGAACCACCTTTGAATTGGCTTAATACTCACTCTTTAAATTTTGATTCGACGCATTCTTCAAATGCTTATGGATATCCATTTAACCCACCATCTGGTTCGCGTACGCTATTTCTGGAGAAAAGTCCTGTGACTTCTACTCATTCTTTCTTGCTTGATCAGAATTCTGATGCTATGTTGGCTGCTACTAATCTTGTTGAAGCCAAATCTTACTGTCCATCCTATGTTTCAGCCCCTAAATATGGCTATGATGACTACACCCAAATCCCTAACTATGGCTATGATGACTGCACCCAAAGCTTGTCACATTTGTGGGATGGATCAAGAAGCTGGGAGTATGGTAAAAAGGTTGAATTTGGTAACAGTTTCTGTTCAAAAGAGATGAACGTTCCTGATTTGTCTTTCAAGGATTATGCCAATCAAGGTTATTTCTTCCTTCCTACAAAAATATAGCATTACATTAGTATTACCAGTTCTTGTGAGTATAATTTTTAAAACTTTCTGTGCTCCGTTTATTGTGCTTTGATACTATCTATTTGGATCTGAACCTTGAATCAGTGGTAGGTTGAGCTTTTTTGTTTCTGCAGCACTTCTTGAAAGTAGTTGTCTTTATCATTCATGGTTTATTGGTACCAGGGAAACCCTCATAACTGAGAAGAAAACTTTTAAGTAGTGTTTGAATATATTAATCTTATGAGGCTTCAACTGCACATGTTTCTGTGGTCAAGGGACTTGATGTTGATATTATATAAGCTAATTGACATTCACCTTATCTTTTTCCTTCTTAGTGAAATTCTGATGAAATATGGTGCTGAATATATCAACTTAATCTCTTTATTTCTGTCCTAAGATCATGAGAACTCTGAACTGGATGGGAGACTGCATTTTATGCCATGCCTGTTAGTACATAACAGCACTGTACTTTTGCTCTTTGTATTAGGTGGATATATGATTACTGTTTAATTGCTTTAATATTGCATGTTAAAAGCATAGAAAAATTTGTGCCTTTTATCCAATAAATTTCAATTTTGTACCACATTCTTTTTCTATTTTGGTGTTTTAAAACCTTGCCATTGTGCTAAGCGTGCCTATCTTTGTAATTGCTAGTGGTCATCCATACTTAATATTTGTAATTGGAATATTTTGGAACAAAGTTTGGTTCTTGAATTGTTAAAATGGGAGGAAAGGAAAGAAAGAAATTGAACAATAATGAATGGGAGAGTTTCCTAATCCCTTGCCTGCTCCTTTCTTAATTTAAAAATAATCAGCAGGAGCTCAATCAACCAAGAGCCTGAGCGTAAGTCAACAAAATGCCAATAGCAATGAGATGCTTGGTGGCCAAAAACACTTGGAATCTGCTAGTGGGGCACAGATAGACTATAAATCCTACCCAGGGAATATTTCTGAGTTCACCCCTGCTGAGTTGCCGGTAAACCCAGTTCTTCAACAAGGTCACTCTGGTAACTATCAGCCGTCTTATGTTGCTTCATATGAAAAAGGTGAGAAGCAGCACGGTATGAGTTCAAGTGATATCTCATCAGTCACAAAATCTTCCCCTGGGTTCATTTTTAGATCACAAACAATTGGTCCTGGTCCATCAACCACAAATACAAGTTCATTAAACAATGTAGAAAATGGTAGTATTGTTAATACAGATTTTTCCAGCAGTAATAATTTCTCCAGTACAAAGGATTTTCATCCTCCTCACAGCTCTGAAACCAATATTCTCCTTGATTGTAGCCAGCTCAGCTTCCATCTGGAAGGAGATAATCATAGATTTCCTGATATTAGTCCAGGGGGCTTCAATTTATCACTTGCAAGTGGTGGAGCTGTCAACCGTTTTGAGGGTACTTCTGAGTGTCTGGATCACTATAACCCTGCTGTGGATTCCCCCTGCTGGAAAGGAGCAACTGTGTATAAATTTTCTCCACATGAAATCTCCGGGTCTATCTCTTCACATCTTGGAAAGAAAATGGAAGTAAGCAATGGTTCCAGCTCTATTGGGCCTGCTGATAATGCTGTAAAATTCTCCCCTCAAAAGCCTACTGAATATTCAGTGCACCAGGAAAAAGGCTCTCTAGAAAATGATTCAGCATCTACTCCACAGCCACCTTCCCTTGCTAGTTTGTTATTTGGGGAACATGGATATGATCATGATCTGAAAGCGGCATCCAACCATGTGAAATCAAGCTGTGGCCTTGGGGTTCAGTTTTCTGATAACATGGACAAACCAAGGAAAAACTACATCCTTTCCAGCAATGCAGTAGATGATTTCAACATCAAATCTTTTCACTCCATGCAACAAAATTGTGTTGAAGATAAACTGGTTTTTGGAAAAACCTGTGAATCAGCAACTGTTGTTGCTGATGTTGGGATGAATACTAACAATTCCTCTGAAGCTTGTTCCTCTCATTTTCCATTTCATGCTACGCAGCATGTCTTGAGTTCACCTCCTGTAGAAACTGCTCCTTCTAAGCTACCCAAATTGCATGGTGAAGAATTAGCACCAAAGATTTGTGCCAGGACACTGATTAGTACAATGCATAACCTGTCAGAACTGCTTCTTTTTCATTGTTCAAATGAGTTTTGTGAATTTAAGGAAAATGACCTTGAGGCCCTTAAAAATGTTGTCAGTAACCTTGATAAGTGTATACCTAAAACATTGAGACCTGAGGCTCCATCACAAGAATATTTGTTACCTGGGAAATGCTCCCAGTTTCAGAGAGAGCTGCCTGAGCTTAATGAGGTATGCTGTTTTTTTGGATTCGTTTTGGTTCTCTCTGATATGTTTTGGTAGCCAACAACTGATATCAATATTTTGCAGTTTAGATATAAATGTATATCTAAGACATTGAGGCTGTGATATGAAATCTGAAGTTCTATTTGCCCTAAGATTAGATAGAATGACTCCTCTGTAAGAATGACTTGCTCAAATGAGGAAATGCCCAAACCTCTTATGTTTTGAGTAATTACCTATTTGTACTTTCTTTTTGCTTCTTGTTGTGGTGTGGGTGGGGCAGTGCTTTTGTATTTTCAGAATCTGTTTTAGATCTATGAATTTGAGATGAAGCCACCTGGACCTTTCCAACATCTTGAATTAGTGGTTTATTTGCACGAAGAAGCTTCCACCATTTTTCTCCTCTCATTGAATAAACATTTTATGGCTTTAAGAAAACATAATGAAGATGATGGCAACCTTGGAAAATCGCTTAAAACCCAATAAAAATAAACTATTTACGCCTGTTCTCAGAAATTCTAGAAGCAACTGTTTGTCCATTCATGAATTAGTCACTTTGTTTTATGCATGCATGTGCACATTATTATGCGTTTATTGTGTGTTCTTTTATACTCAATATACATGCATAGTCCTGCAGCAGAATGTTAGTATCTTTGATCTAAAGCTCATGTTTAAATTTAGAAAAATCCCCATTTTCTTAATTAAACAACAAAACAAATAAGATGTACTTTGCGTTTGAATCTGTGTGACAAGCTTGATAACTAAATTCGTCCATGAACGTGAGCAGGAATATAAAAATTTATATTGTATTGTTGACCCTATAAGAATAAATTCTTGTGAATATTGGTAGTTCAAAAATCTCAGCTGAACAATGTGTTCTCCAGGGAGTGACTGTGAGCATGCCCCAGGTGACAAAGGCAGCAGTTTCTGTTTTGAATCAGATTCCATCTGACTCTCAGTATGTCCAGGAGGAAAGTGTCCATGATATTATGTCTGGTAAGAAAGATGGCAAACACTCAGACTTCACTTGTCAAAGGGATGATACAGATAGAGTGAAAGATGATAACATGACCCAGGTATTTGTTATGTACCAGTTCTGGTTCTTCATTCTTGTTCCGTCTTATATCATGCTTAATTTTTTTTTTTTGAATGGAAGAACGAAAAAGAACATACAAAAGGAAAAAACAGGAATCCTTAAAAATTTTTGGTCATTTATCATGGTTTGCAGGCCATAAAGGAGGTTCTCACTGAGAATTTTGTTGAAGACAAAGATACACAACCACAAATTCTCTTGTATAAGAATTTGTGGCTTGAGGCTGAAGCTGCTTTGTGTTCAGTCAATTATAAGGCTCGCTTTGCTCGAATGAAAATTGAGTTGGAGAGATGCAATTCATTTAAAGCTAAAGGTTGAATTTTTCTCTAAAACTCTTGATCAAATTTATTGAATCAATCAATTGTTCTTGCCCTTATTGTTAATCTGTTCTCTTGCTTCAGATTCGTCTGAAGACACTACACATCTGGATAAATCATCACAGTCGACATATTCCCCTGATCTTAATACAGCTAACAAATTGTCACCCAAGGTTAAGAATGATTCGATACAAGATGTTTCAACTCCAGATATTCCTATCATAAACACAAGCCATCATCCAGCTGATGTCTTGGCCAGGTTTCATATTCTAAAATTCCTTGGGTCTAATGCAAACTGTTCGAGTATTAATGTAGAGAAACTGTCAGGCTCCAACATTTCAGATAATATGAACCAGGTTGACAAAATGGCATCTGAAGCTGAGAATGATCAAACCCCATGTATATCCACCTTTGGTTCACCGAACTCAAGGTCTACGAGCCGTGCTGATGGTGTTGAAGCTTCTGTCATTGCTAGATTCGATATCCTCCAAAGCAGCATTGAGAATTCAATTTGCACTTGTACAGAAGATCAACTACCTCCCTATGATCTTGGATTTGCGGTAGAGAGAAAGCCCTTAGCTGAAGATGGAATTTTAGGCGTAAAAATGGAACCTGTCTTGCAGCATGACTCTGGCCATCATACTGAAGACAAGTTAGCTGTGAATGAGTTCCATCTACACGTCAAGGATGATCCTGCAATTGAAACTCACCGGCCAAGCAGGCTGGGGAATCAACTTACCGCAACTTGTTACGATAGCTCATCATCAGACTGTTGGGAACATGTACTGAAGGAGGATCTGCTAGGGCAGAACTTTTAAATCGTGGAATTCATCATCCTGAATCATTGAACAATTTGTGTTTGGTACTCATAGTTTAGATTATGAATGCTGCTTGAACTTCAAAAATGAATGCTGTACTTATATTTATCTACCAAACCTATGTGTGCATTTGGCTTTGTTGCTAGCGAATGGTATATGACTCTAGGTTAAGCTTTTGTATACATCCAAACACATATTTCGCAATTACTTTCTTGGTGCTATTTGAGGTGGCAGCAGGCCTCTGAAATTAGGATGTCAATATTGCGAACATACGTGACAAACTATGAACTTCCATGAACAGGGAATTTCACGGAAATGTTAATCCCTATGGGCAACTTCTCTATCTATTACGAATTGTCATTGAGGGTCGGTGTTAAATAGCTGACCAAATTTTTTTGTTTGAACTTCCTGTCCTTGTGCAGATTTTCCTCTGTATTGGAATATTTTACGGTGGTCTATAGTACCATGAATTAAGTATAGAAGAATAGGGCAGTTAGGAACAAAAGCAGAATACAGAGAGTCATAACAACAGTAGCAATGACAGCAGAAACAGAGAATAGAAGTAACGGAAGATTTGAGTTTTGAAAGTACAGTGACTCAAGGTAGAGAAAATCAGCTTCATTTATGGGTAAGGATCTTACTAAAGATTTGAAAGATCTAAGCCTATGTCAGAGCCATCATGCATACAACAACAAAGAATCATAACAACCATGGGCAATTTGCAAATTGCAATCTAATTATGATTTTCGTATTGTTCTGGATATTATAATCGTCATCTCTAACCACTATCATTGGATTTTATCGCTCTCAAGTCAATAATCCCGATTTCTCCATCAACTTATTCCAATGGCGCGTAAACCCCGGAAATGCTCTTACTGTTTAAAATTATAATAGAAATCCAATTGTCGTGAAATCCCTCCGGTTGTCCTTTTTTCTATTTTGCAATAGCGCTATGCCGCTATGATCTATTGCTGATCAATTAACAATGACATTCCAGGCAACTGCCTTCTCATTTACCACTAAACACATAATATAGATTAATAATGATTCGAGATGTTACTAAATAAATAGCTCCATTGATCGATGTAATTCTAATAACTGAATCTTTCGCAGAGAGTTGTTGAGAAATTAAGTAGTAAATTCAATATTGTCAATTCAATTGTCTTAAACTTTGGTTGTGATTCTGTTTTCCTCGTGTAAATTCTCAGCTTCAAGTAGGCTTTTATACCAGTTCTTGTAGCATAGCTGAGTTTATGGTGAAATATGAGGTTCGAAAAGGTTTTGTGAAGGATAAAGGAGTTGCCGCAGGTCTTGTGAGAATAAATTTTCATGATTGCTTCGTAAGGAAGAGTAAATGAGATGACGTTATTTTGTCAGTGTCGTGATTTATGGAGTACAAATTCTATAATTTTTTTGGACTGCTGCATTGTTTAGGGTTGTGATGCATCTCTGCTAGTAATTTCCACTCCCTCCAACACAGCAGAGACAGAATCTCCTGCCAATAACCCTATTCTGAGAGGATTTGAAGTCATTGACAACGCAAAGACTAGACTGGGTCCATCTGTGAAGGAATCGTATCATGTGCTGACATAGTTGCATTTGCAGTAAGGGATAGTGTGGAAATCGTAAGCGTGCTTAACTATTTAATGCTGCTTCCGTAGCTTAAAAAATACTCGTTGGTTGGCTAATATTATTTAATTCTAAGCAGTAGTATACCATTTCATAAAGTGCGAAAGTTGTAGTCGTGAAAATATCCGTATATATGTGTGTGCGCGCTCGCGTGTATTTTACATTTCTTCTTTTTATGTCGTGACAGGAGGGATTGGCTATGATGTTCCGGCAGGACGAAGAGATGGCCGAGTTTCACTAGCTTACGAAACATCAACAAATTTACCTCCTCCTACATTCAACGTCAACCAACTCACTCAAATATTTGCAAACAAGGGACTTACACAAAATGTTAACTCTTTCCAGTAATTCATGTACATAAATAAAGTCGGATCCCGGAATAATTTTTGATTTCGTCGACATGATGACACTGAAATAACATGCATGACGGAGCACACATAATTGGTCGCTCCCATTGCACATCCTTCAGCACCAGATTATACGACTTTAACCGAACAATGCGTCAGGATCCAAGTTTAGATCCTAAGAATGCTCACAGTTGAAGCAGCAATGTACAAGGTAGCACAAATTCGAAACTGGTGGTGCCGATGAATCCTGGAAGTCCGACCACTACTGACGTATGATACTATACGGATATTTTGAGAAACCGAGGATTGTTCACATCAGACCAAACTTTACTGCAGCGCAAGCCAAGTGAATCAAAATGAGAGGAATCCCATGTTTTGGAAGAACAAATTTGCAGTTGCAGTGGTGAATATGTAACAAATTGGTGTCTCTTACGGGAAACGACGGACAAATTCGAGGTTACTGTAGGGTTGCTAATTAGCTTACAAATATATGCTTCGGCGTCGTTTTCAATTAACGCCCCCTCGATTGAAGCGAAATATCATTGGTGCCCTACTGTAATTATATTGTGTGCCAAAAATTATGCGGTATTTGATGAGAAGCAAGGAAAAAAAGATGGCAAAACAGCCCATGTTAGTATTTAAAAATTATCATGTGTGAATGGTCACTTTTTGAAATTTAAATTTGACAGCCGTCATAGTAAATAATTTAATGACGACCACACTTTAATCTGGAGACCCTAAATACAAATATTAGATGGCTCCTAATATCATAATTAATAAAAATTTATAATACATTTAATTACAAATATTATGATATCTTCTACATCTCATCATTATTGTAATAATAAAATCCTTGTAAATTAATTTGTATTAAAACATATTCAATGTAGAAAAATATTACCAAAAATTTGTTTGATGTCTTTCATTCCTTTCGTTATCCTCAAGCAACTAGTTAAGCTTTCTTGCTGTTGACAACCCGACAATTTGCTCGAATTTCTCCAGCTTTACCAGTTAAAACATCGATTCGGCCCATCTTCACCATGGCAGCCGCAAATTTGGTATTCCAGAGTCGTGGAAACGAAACATATTGTTTCACTTGGTATGCTGTTGCTCTTTCTGTCATCAGAGTTTGGTCCGACGTGAACAATCCCCGGTTCTTCAGAATATCTGCGTAGTAACTAACGTCCAAGATGCTTGGACTTTCAGGATTCATCGGCACCACCAATTTCGCATCCGTGCTACCTTTCGGGCACTGTTGCTTCAACTGAGCAGCGTAAATAGGATCTAAGCTGGGATCCTGATGCATTGTTCCGTTAAAATTGTATAATCGGTCAGTGAAAGAAGGGCAATGCGAGCGCCCAATTGTGTGTGCCCCTGCTTGCATGCATGCATGTCATTTGAGATTTATGATGATATTCAGCACTTGTAACGCAGATTAATTTAATATTATGTTTATTAATTAACAATTACCGGACAATATAACCATTTTTTTTTGTGTTAAGCCCTTTGAAGCAAATCTACGAGTGAGTTGGCTGACGTTAAATGTAGGGAGAGGTAAATTCGTTGATGCCTCCGAAGCTTTTGAAATTCTGCCATCTCTTCTTCCGGCTGGGACAACGTAGGAAAACCCTCCACTCTGCAGCGAAACATCGCTGTATATCTTATTATTAATCTATTATCAATCAAATTAAACATACTGTAAGAAAATTCTTTCAATTTGATTACCATTTCAACACTGTCTCTGGCTGCAAATGCAAGGATGTCAGCACATGATACAACTCCTTTACAGAAAGATTCTACTCTAGCTTTTGCGTTGTCAATGACTTCAAAGCCTCGCAGACTTGGCTTATTGGCTGGAGAATCTTTCTCTGCTATGTTTGAAGGAGTGGAGTCAATTAGCACCGATGCATCGCAACCCTAACATATAAAACCCATTGAATTAATGCTTTTAATGAAAACTTATAATAAACTGACTATGGTTAATCCATTTTTTGGTCTGGCTAGCAAATTGCATCTGGTAAATCTTGAAATATGATGGCTTACCCTAACAAAGCAATCATGAAAATGCATTCTAACAAGACCCGGGGCCATTCCTCTATCCTTGATGAACCATTTAGTAACCTCAGATTTAACAATATGCTCAACTAAGCTACATGAATTTTTATAAAAACCTACTTGAAGCTGAGAATGAACGCTTGTGCTAAGCAAAACAATAACCAAAGTTGTGAATACTTGTATCAGCCAAATTGGAGTACTCATTTCTCCGAACGCTGTTTCTGCTGGAGTGCTTGTAACGTAACTACAAGAGAGCTATTTATATGGATGAAGAAAGGTTAGTTTGTGTCAGAGTGCAATTGTGTTAGTTAACCGTGAGGTGTAAGAAAGTGTGAGAAGACAATTCCAGTAGCTGTTTGAAGTATTACCTAAGAGCATGTAAGAAAGACAATATAGGATTTGCTAACCCAGTTTAAAGTGTCACCAAAGAACTTTAAGCAGCGAAGAAAAAACAAATGAAAGCCACCTTAGCATCATAAACTGGATTAATAGTTGTAAATGCCATTTTCTGGATTTACACGTGCAAATTGTATCATAGCCAGACGAGACAATCAATATCAGACGAATTAAATGCCACAAATCCAAAGGTATGGCATGCAGTAGACAGAGAGCTACACGAAAAGAAATTTGCAAGTAGTTTGCAAAGGCAACGTTGTTTTAAAAAGCATGAGTTTGCAGCGCCACGACGTCCCAATGACTTCTTTTAGTCTACCAAAAGAAAATCGGTATATTATCCATTCCGAGTTCTTTTTTTCGACGCTTCAGTTTCTTTTATATTACAGATACGTATCGAATTACAGTTCCAGTGGAATACATGTTCTTATTTACAATGGCTATATCCCATATTAATAATGCATATCACTAAACCGGACTGAAGATAATGGCTCAACATCAAGGATTTGCCGAACGTAAATCAACCACCAAAACGCATCAAGCAGAGAAAACAATTATAAACGGAAAAATTAATTAATAATGGTTAATACTAAAAATCTAAAGCAGAAAGAATTCTCACCCCTCGTTGCGAAAATTATATTAAGAAAGAAAATATAACTAAATATTGCACATAAACTCTGTAAACTGGACGAAGGGTAAGACTACTGGAAACTATAGTGCTCCCTTAAGTAGTAAGCTCCATGATAGCAGTAACAATGTCCCCATCGTGGGTCTTCAGAGCTTTGACAGCCTTACTTCTCGAGACCCCAGCTTGCGTCATGACCAAATCAATGTCCCGTGGCTCAACACCAGTCTCATCAACTTCTTCCTCTTCCTCATCTGGCAGTGCTCCGGTGGTAGCAGCAGAGCCATCTGGTTTTGCCACCATAGATCCCATGTCGGGCATCCTGAACTGCTGGGCAGCTTGTGTCTGCAGCTGAGAGCTCAAATCTTCTATCTTAGCTTCACCAAATATGACATAAGTCTCAGAATTTGGACTCTTGAAAACATCAGGTTTTGAGATGAAAAATAGAATCTGCAAAGACAGGAAAAGATTGGTAAATCGCGACCATCAGCTGGGTAAATCAACTACCAAAGTACAAGAACATATGAAAAAAAAGCCTTACATTTTTGGTTCTCTTGATGGTGACCCTGCTAACACCTGTAACAGGTTTCATGCCCAACTTCAACATTGCCTTGCGGCTCTTTTTCTCACTTCTGCTCTGCTTTGAACTCCCATTTCCAGCTGCACCTCATTTCCAGACAAGACAATTTGAATCAATGTAGAATAGATATTGATTGCAATTTATCTTTCAAACAAAAATGACATAGAGCGATACCATGATTCATTTAAAAGAAAATAACTAAAACAAAATCTCCGAATATTGAAATTTGAATCCAAGACTTAAGCAGGTAAAACTTTGTACATATTACAAACTGAATGTTAGATACCAGAAAAACAGAGAAAGTACCAGTAAATATTGTTCAACAAGAATTAAACATTGTACATTCACAAACAATGTGTAAAGCTAGATCAATGACAACGTTGTGTATATTTTGAAGAATAACAAAAATGTAAGAAGATGGCGAGTTATGATGCAAAAAGCTGCATCAACAAGGGAAACTAAGGGGCAGTCTTGCAAGAGGACTTGGAATTAGAATCTAAAAGGAGTGCCCTTGCAACTATTGTTTCATGACCTACATGCCAGGAACCAGAAAACACAATTGAACATTTTAACAATTAGCCAGTTTCCAACTGTATAAAACGAGAGAAAAGAAGTGCATACGATAATTTATAAATATCAAAACATGTTTTCAACAGTACAGCAAATATATTCAATGCAGAAAACTAATTTAAATATAAATAAATCTTCACATTCTACCCAACACACTACCCGAAAATGTTAATAATTGTAATCTTATTCCAATTATGCCTTGACCATGAACACGAACACCATCCAGCCAAGAGACTAAAGAGATTCAATTCTCACTGAACAAATTCCAATGCACCTATGATAGCAAAGAAAAGGTGAAAAAAAAAAAAGAATTGATCCTTATGTTCTTTCTTTCTTTCAACTTCTATAAGATGGTAGCACAAACTTAAATAGTTTAAATACTTGTACTGTAATCCATTGAACACAAATTTTAGCTTCCTGGTACAAGAGAATCAATGTATACGCTCATAATTGGTCCAACAAGTTCTACGAAAAATAAAGGAAGGAAAAATGCCAAGCAAAAACATTATTTCCATACAATTCACTAAGCAGCCAAAATACATCACATTTATATCAAAAAGTACAACTTATCATCCCAAGTAGAATTGATTTCCACAAAAACAACTATTCTTATGACAGAATAAAAGACAACACTAAAATTTAGTGAGAAAAAAAATTACAGTACAATCAATTAACAGCTTATAAAGATGCAAGAAAATCCCAAAACTTCGAATAAAAATCGTAAATAAGCAAAAAAGAATCGACAAGGAGGACACAAGAATTAAGAACCAAAAAGAAATTAAACCACCTTGAGCTCCATCTTCTTCTTTGTTGTCGTCGTCCTCGTCATCCTCGTCATCATCATCTTCCTCTTCGTCTTCCTTAACATCTTCGACTACAGGCTCATCATCCTCCAACACAAAAACGTATAGATTTAGAAAAGAATTACGTACTGCAAATTAATATAAACAGGTTAATAACCTTCTAAGAAAATGAAAAAGAATGCCTGGGGCTTTGTTTTCTCCTGTTCCTCGAATTGGGGTTCGGTGATTTCGACTGCGGGAACTGGTGGCGACATTGATATGGATTCTTTAACTCAGTGTCTCTCGCAGACAGGGATAACCTTTTTCGGTTTGGCTGCTGCGGTTTGCTTTGCTACGTTCTTTACCATTTGAGGGTTTTTGGTTCGAGGTGCTGATAAGGGTTTCGAAAGTAATGGGCCGGATCCAAGACCAAATGTTAATCCCATTTCATGTAATTCACAGAAAAGTACCTGATTTTTGTTTAAAATTCAAACGAATCTTAAGTTTTATCATTTTGATCAGTGTCAAACATAATTCAATGATCTAAAGATCCTAGTTTTATGCAAGAGTCAAGACAACATCACCAACAGGGAAAATTTCTAAGTTTCTAACCTTAAAATGTATTTATATTTTAATTTAAAATTTGATTGAAATAATATGTTTAAACATCAATACAACACAAGTTTGACGATGGTTGAACAAATGCATATTATTCCATAGAAAAAAAATCAAATTCATAAATTGCGGTTAGATACATTGAAGAAAGTAAAATTAAAATTAAAAATAATAAGGCAACAAAACACTATAAATTAATATGCATACATGAGAATATGAGTAGTATGCAATGCACTCATGTCATTTTGCTACCATAGAACTGTCATAGTTCTTTCATTTTTTTTTAAGTTGTATTGATTTTTTTATTGAAAAAAATATATATAATGGCACCTTGTTTCGTCGAATTCCTCCGCGACTTCTAATCATCAATATGTTCTACAGCATGACAATGCACTGCTCAGCGCAGTAGTTGCATGGTGCAAATGAATGGCAGACGTAACACTGACACTGCAAGCTCAAAATTATTTTACGAAATTTTATGATATCCTTGGGTAGAGAGGTCTGAACAATTAATAAATTTAACCCAGTTTTCTTTCTTCTATAAAAGCTCAACGATAATAAAGAAAGCTCACCGTTGAATTTTTTGGCTTATTAATCACTGTTTTCTTTATTACTCTAGGCATACTAGCTAAGCATACACAAAAACAAACATTACTATTGATTCACGATAATGCAAAATTAAGAAGTCAACAACTTTATTTAAAATACTCTTATTTTATTTCATTTATCTTTTAACATTACATTTTAGAAGTTTTAACTATTAAAATAATTATATAATTTTTATCAAAAATGATACAAACAAACTAAATAATTAATAATTTTTTCCTGGTCAAAAGCCCTATTAATACAAAAATTAAGATATAGTCAAAGTTAAATTTTTGAGCAAGTTATATCAACTGAACTTTAAATTACAATAACTATGGTATCTTTATTTTTTTGGTTAATTTAATTTAAATATATTTGATGTATTTAAGATTGAAGTAATGTGATACTTAATTTGTAGTTATGAGGTATAAATAAGCGGATCATTTATAAATACTTAAAACTTTACTACTACTACTACTATTACTAGAGTTATTATAATTGGTCTCTTGTGAAGTTTGATAATATTTTACTTAAATGACAAAAAATATAAAAATAAACATTTATCTCTTTTTTTTGAATTATATTTTATAATTATTTTTATACCTTGATATACAATAATAAAATTTAATACAGTTATTTATTTATTCTCTATTATTGAAATATTTATTTAGTTAGTATTATAAATAAAAATTACTTGAATATTTAATAATTTTATTATTAAATTATATTTAACTATGAGATGTTAATAATGACTTAGTAAAAATAATAAAAATTATTGAGTATTTAATTAATTTTTTATTTATAATAATATCATTTTTGTATTAGAACCCTAACCCCAACCCAAATTTGTAAACGAGCTTTAAGTAAAGTGATGTCAAATTTCGCAAAAGACAAGTCATAATAATATTTAGACAAATATTATATTGTTCAATATAAAAGAGATGAAGTGAAAAATATTTTTGCAAACTTATGGTTGGAAATTTAGGATCTAGAGAAATAAGATAGACAATTAATATTAAAATAAAACAAAATCACTTTCAAACACATTGGACTTTTAAAGATCAACCCCAAGCACAACTAAAATAACATAGGAAAACAAGGTCCATATTATAATTAATTAACAAATTAAATAATTCAGACATATATATGAATATTATATAATACAAGAGTGAATTCAAAACCTCGGAATATTATCGCTGATTCTCCTCATATTCATTATTTAAATCATATATCATCATATAACTGATTTGTTCCTCAATTAAATATCCATCCATAAAGTTTTGGAGAGATAATCTCTAACAATGACTTTATTAAAATGACTTTATTATATACATTTCATGTTACAATCGAGCTCAAAAACTAAATAAGTATTATTTTTTGAATATATAATTCATCAAAATTTTATTTTAAAATTTTAAAATTTAAATAGTTCTATGTAATTAAAATAAATATAAAGTACGTGAAATGCTCAATTAAATATTATTTTTAAAATAATTCTTTTGCTAAAAAAATGTCCCTAAACGTTATTATTCCCATTGTTTTATAGCAAGAAACTAATGACTGGGTTATTGAGGGGGAAAAATGAACATAGAAATCATATCTGTCTTTGATGTAATTAGATTTTGTTGGCTAGTCTTCTTTCCATGATAGTCATTTTCAAGTGTGAGTTTGAAACTTCAATTGAACGCGTTAAGAAATAATAGCATTCAATGAAGTTTATATGATTAGGTTGGGTTAGGAGTCAGGAATAATTTGAAAATTAATCATGCTTTTTTTTTTTTTTTTTGCTGTCAAATTAAGATATTAGGGTTGTTGGAGGAATAATTTTCATCCTTTAATTTAAAAATACAATTTAATTTTAGTTTCCACAACAAATCATTATTTATTTATTTGTTTATTTATTTATTTTTGTTGTTCTTCCTTGCTTCTTCATCCAATCAATTGTTTTGTTTTTTTTGTTGTCTTTCTGGGTAGGAGGAGTAGGCGAGATGTAGTTCCATCAATAAGTAATTAACTACAGTAGCCTATCAATAAATGCCACTTAATTACTTTATTTTATTATATAAAAATTGCTTGATTTAAATTCTTAATTAGATGTATAGATTTTTTAATAATAATAATAGGTAATGTTTTATTAATATATGTGAGATACTAATCTAGGGTCAAGGACAAGCCCAACCCTAGATTAATACGATAGCATATAATTAATTAAATAAGGTGCATGAATACATTACACTCGGAGCATACTGTGCTTGGGAATGGGATGATCTTGAAGGCTGAAAGGACATTTTGCATTTTGAAGCAACCTTCATTTCTTCTAAATCTACTGTACGAAAGCAAAGCATGATTTTCAACCATGACTTCTTCTGTGTTTGCACCTTTTGTTTCGGTGAAGTCCACAAAAATAGTTCAACTGATTATAAAATAGAAATAATGCTTGCTGTCATGAATGCATAAGAGAATCAGGAATGAGAATCCAACACGTACAAACCCAATGGAAAGTGGGGTCGTTTGTATTAGGTGGTGACAACGAGTGACAGTGAGACCAAATTTCAATTTGCAGCAAGTGGTTGATTTATAAAATTTTCAAATTGAATATGTATGACCCGCATATATAACTCCACTTTGCACTTAAAATTTCCCGCATCTCCAATATCCCATTTCCTTCGTCAACCTTTCTCTCAAACAAACAAACAAACAAAAAAATGGGTTCAACCAGTGCTGAAACTCAGATGACACCAACTCAGTTTTCGGATGAAGAAGCTAATCTCTATGCCATGCAACTTACCTGTGCTTCTATCTTACCAATGGTTCTCAAATCAGCCATAGAACTCGACCTTTTAGAGATCATTGCTAAAGCCGGTCCTGGAGCTTTGGTTTCTTCCACAAAAATCGCAGCTCTTCTTCCTACCAAAAACCCAGATGCTCCGGTCATGCTAGACAGGATTCTTAGGCTTCTGGCTAGTTACTCTATCCTTACTTGCTCTCTGAAAAGTCTTCCGGATGGAAAAGTGGAGAGGCTTTATGGACTAGCTCCCGTTTGTAAATTCCTCGTCAAGAATGAAGATGGTGTTGCTCTTTCAGATCTCTGTCTCATGAATCAGGATAAAGTACTCATGGAAAGCTGGTAGGTTTAAGTTATTTTTCTTCGTGTCATTTTAATTATTGATCACTACAGAATATAGAACTATAACAAGGAGAAGAACATGTAACCAAGTCTAAAATTTAAAATTGTCAGATAGATCCGCATAACAGCTCACAGCCCCCACTTTTGAGAAAGTATTCAGGATTGGTTTATACGGGGACCACTTGTTCGAAAATCGGGACCCGCCACTTCACTAACCGCCAAACCTTAAATTTTCTATTGTTTTTTGCAAGTTTGTTTTAAAAAGTGAAAAATACATTTTTTTATATATATTTTTATTTTGTACAAAACTTACTTATAAATTAACGGAACCTGATAGTATTAATTCATATAATTTATTATTAGTGATTCTTTGATTTTATATCTTTATAAATTAATAATATTTAATATGTGAGTTGTATACAAGAGTTTGTATAATAATATTTATATTTTTAACGTTATTTTTTAAATAAGATATGAAAATTTATTTGAGAAAAAAATAATAATAGTAAAAAGCATGAAAATTTCTGTTGATTTTCTTGATATCAATAATTATAAAAGAAGTAGGCTTAAGCGTAATTTGATATTTCTGTGCTTGTGCTTATGTTGTACTTTGAATATGGTAGATAAAATATTTGAAATAGAGATCAATTATTTTTTTTTCACTTGAAATCCCCATTTAATATTTTCTTCTACACTAACAATGATTTAAGAATCACCACATTTTAGTTCCCAAATTACTAACCTTTCAAAATACAATAACTAAACTGCCTGTTAAAGGCCAGCTTTAAATGGAGGAATTACTCACATTTTACTTCCATGTGCTTTAATTTCATGACAATTGTAGCTTCAAACTGCAGCATCTCAATCCCAAACATATATATAGGCACAGAGTAGTCTATTCTGATTATTTGTGTGAAGATTGAATCCGAAATTAGTATGGCGTTTGTGCTTGCAGGTACTACTTGAAAGAAGCGGTGCTTGAAGGTGGAATTCCATTCAACAAAGCATATGGGATGACAGCATTTGAGTATCATGGCACAGATCCTAGATTCAACAAAATTTTCAACAATGGAATGTCTTCACATTCTACAATCACTATGAAGAAAATTCTTGAGACTTACGAAGGTTTCGAGGGTCTCAATTCAGTGGTGGATGTTGGAGGGGGAACTGGAGCCACTCTTCACATGATTGTCTCAAAATACCCTTCCATTAAAGGCATTAACTTCGATTTGCCACATGTTATTGACGATGCTCCAATTTATTCTGGTATACATACATACATATTTATTATCCCCATAATTATACAATTGTTCTGTATTTGGAAGAGTGATTGGTTTCGGATGCAGGTGTTGAGCATGTTGGTGGAGACATGTTTGTTAGTGTTCCGAAAGGGGATGCCATTTTCATGAAGGTGAGGGATCAGTATGTTTACACTGTTATAATTTGAAAGTTCATTTGATTCATTCAGTTATCCGTATGGTCGTTGTTGCAGTGGATATGCCACGATTGGAGCGACGAACACTGCTTGAGATTCATGAAGAACTGTCACGAAGCACTTCCTGAAAGCGGAAAAGTGATTGTTGCAGAATGCATTCTTCCAGAAAAACCAGACCCAAGTCTTGAATCGAAGGTAGTAATCCACATTGACTGCATTATGTTGGCTCATAATCCAGGTGGAAAGGAAAGGACTGAACAAGAATTCAAAGCCTTGGCTAAAGCTTCTGGATTTCAAGGTTTCCAAGTTGTCTGCTCTGCTTTTAACACTTACATTATGGAATTTCTCAAACGGGCTTGAATCTATCCTTTGTTTCTCAAACTGGTACGATTGTATCTCAAATTTGGCTTCCCTTTCTATGTATTTCTTACCCATCCGAATCAAATAAAAGGGTGATTTGGCGTTTGGTTTTCTTGACGCATGTAAATGAATTCTCCTTTTAATGAGCTTATTATCCTTCTCAAAGTATAGTGTAGATGATTAAATTTATTGTAACAAACTTTTAACTCACTCATAAGTTCGATAATAGGTCCTGTTGAGAGATTTTTCTGAGACCACTCTAATCTATCTTGGTAAATAGAGGGGCAAAATTTAATAACGAATCAGACTTAGACTACTTAAAAATCGTAAGTCCATATATAAACCTATAACACTAAAATTTCGAGCCAATCTCAACTTTCACTAAAAAAAACGGGAGACTTGAAGAGACAAGTAATATGCACCTTCTAAAGTTTGACAGAATATCTCGTCATATTTAAAGTTTAATGCACCGTACTGTGTGTATGATAGGTTTTTATTGCGCCACCCTATTTTAGAACAACATGATGATGAAATGACTTGTTGATCGCTTAGATATGTTGCTTTCTGTCAAATCGAATTTTCGTTCTTCGAATATCGCATATGCTACGATCACTATAAATACAACATCCACAACTCAAAGGAGGGGACTTTTGACTTTTTTGAGACTTTCGCAACTTTAGTTATTAGAACTCCACCTTTAAAAGAGAAATTTTGACCCGATGCTTCGCACCAGTATAGTTTTTCAAACACCCAGCTCTTTACTGTTTATGCCTTCTTGTCTCATTTTTTCTTCCTTGATCTTACGCTTGACTTAAGTATCGAAGCTTATACACCGAAAAGTCAGCTTTTCTCCTAACTTTTTTTTCTTCTAAATTTCAGGTATAATTGGAGCATAATTAAAGTTTTGACTTGAGGTAAATCCGTATTAGCACTATTTAGCTGTGAAGGAACAAAATCTATGTGATGTATTAGATTTTTTTTTTTTGAGAAAATTTGAACATCAAGAATTAGTGTTGTCTGTGAAAACGTACAAAAAGCCTTCAACTAATTTCAAGAAAGCTTTTAATAGAACTTACAATAAGAATGGCCAAAAATAATCTCAACCGTGTCTCTAGAAGGTTATAAATGAAGAGGGACAGGGATCGCATCCAACCTGTTATTAGAGGGATGCTACTAAATCTTCAAATGAGAATAAATCTTAATACCACACCACTAAACCACTAATAAGTAGGGCAATTACATGAATCCTAGAATGTGAATCCTTATAACTAGTAATAGAGTTGAAAGAGTACAAGAATAGGCAAGCAAAAAAAGAAAGAGGAAGGTACATATTAAAGCAAAGAAATAAGTGGCTAAAAAGAATCGCATATTGATGTTGTCCAAAATGTGAACGTAAAAATAGAGTTATTATCTATCAAATAATGGTGAGATAGATCACTTACAAAATTAGATTTTAAGTTCAGAGAGTTAATTAAGTGTGAAAAAAAAGGTGTTAGGCACTCCACAACTTTCATAAAAAAAATGATCACCAAAAATAGTGATCTTGAACTTTAATTTTTTTTTTTAAATTTACCTTTATTAATAATTTTTACTAAGAGAAGGAAGAATATTAAAAATATTGTGCCGCTTTAATTTGTTTGAAAAATATTAAATTAAGAGAAGGAAGAAT
>JAWDEX010000008.1:5372951-5408904 GCA_035221805.1 Trichilia hirta | reverse complement strand
CTAACTTGTACTCATGTATTGATTTTATATCTCATATCATGACACATCTCATATTATCATCAATCACTACACATACCAGTCTTAATGTATTATTATTATTCTATACATAATAATACTTGACTAGGGACATTTTAAGAATAATGTTTAACTAATTAAACCTTCTATTCTAAGAACATTATTATATTTATTAAAATATACAGATATGTAATAATAAAATATTATATTAAACTAACAATATTATAATACATAAATATGCCAAATATACAAAAATATGATTGAATTATAGGACATATACCAACACTAATTTAATGGTCTAAAATTTTAAAAGTTTGAATCCAAGCATTGAAAGTAAAAGAACATAAGGTATGTTTTTAAAAATTTTTAAACTATCCATATTTATTCATTACCTAGATTCTTTTGCATGTAAACTTAATTTTATAAATTAGAAAACTTTGTATGATAGAAATTGAACAGTTTATGTGTTTATTTTTTTACTTTTTCCTATGTTTTGAACCAATTGCATGATATTAGTTATATTTTTGCTCACTATAGAGATATTAATGAGTTTAGGATGGCTTGCTTTGCTATGGAAGAAAAATTCAAAAAATATTGGAAAGATATTCTTAAATTATTTGTATACGCAGTAGTAATAGATCCTAAAATCAATCTTTCTAACTCTGTTGCATTAGTTAATGAACCTGCCATAAATTTGAATGTTACCCTTGAGTTTGATGCTTTTTTTTAGAAAAAATCTTTAAATGAAGTTTATGTTTAATATCAAAATATGGCAGGTATAAATACACAAATTGTTTATAGTCATAATGAGCTTGTTACTGATACTCCTTGAAAAATTTTGAATAATGTTAGAATTTATACTAGTAGTTCTAATAATGTGCATTCATGAATTAGGGAAATATGTTTTTACTGATTATGCTAATTTGTTTACCCTTAAAGAATAAAGAAATTTTGATGTTTTGCAATGGTGAAAAGCAAATGAAAGGCCCTATATTGTCTACCATGGTTGTGAGCCACTCACTCCTTTGATGTCCATAGTTGCATTAGAATTTACTTTTAGTGCAGGGAATAGGGTGCTTGATGAAAGGAGATCAAGGTTGTCATAGAAAGTTTTGGATTGCTTGATATACTTCAAGGATTGGGAGGATGCAAAAGATAGAATTCAAAATATAAATCAAAATATTGATGAGAAAAATGATTGTTATAATATTGATCAGAATTAGTTTCTTTACTGGTGATTAATTTATATTGGTTCTAAGTTATAGTTATAGCGTACTTGGCTTTGTTCTGTTTTATACTTCATTGTTTCTATTTGCTTGGTGACTTTGTCTGTGTATTGTTTGTAATTGTGTATATGATATAAAACCTTTAAATGGGTGAATTGTAAACGATAAATGGTTTAATGGGTGCCAACCTAGTTGAGATATATTGAAACTATAGTGATGAAAATTCATCTATTTTGCTGTTACTATGTGAGTTTTTTCTAAACTTTTTCTACATATTTAATTTGTAATGTATTTTATTGCATGTTTATTTATTATAAATGTACTTATCTATATTTGTACATGGCCTAATTTTTCTTATTTACAAAACTTAATTTAAATGTTTAAATGTGGGATTAAGATATAAATGGCAAAAATTGCCTAAATTTTATCAGAAATGGCTTAAATTTCATCAAAAATGGCTTAAAAATAATATGATGAATAGTAAAAGCTCAGACCACCCACTTTCAGCAATAGGGTGTGCTGGCCGCAAACTTATGGCATGAGCCTATGAAGGGCTTGGGTCAAAGCACTTCATAGGCTCATACAAGGGCCTGAGTTCGTGGCCCAACACGGCCCTATTATTGTGCTGGGCCAAACTGTGCTATTACTATTTATAAGCTAAGCCGATATTATTTACGTGCTAGGCCATGGCCATTTGTCATCTCTATTTGTTAAATCAAAAAAAAAATCGCTTGACCATATTTTGATTGTTAATATAATATATAAAAATATTTACTATAAATAACACTACACCCTTGATCATCAAATATTAATTGCTTATTGAATTTGGTGAATTGCATAAAAGTAAGATATTTTAAATTTGTGTGTTTAAGAGTTTTATAAAACATTCTTTAATATTTGTTTCAAATTAATTCATTCAAATATTGCCCTTAAATTTTGGATTAATTTCTAAATATTACAAGAATATTCTAAAGATGTAAATTATATTAAATATGGGGTTACAATAATTATTTTCAATAAACTAAAATTGTGAGAAAACCCAAATGTAAAACCCAGTCCATGTCCTGAACCGATTTTTAAAAACTTGGCCTGGCCCAGATTTAGATTAAGCCGAGGCCAAGCTTGCAAAACCCAAACTGCACCCCAATTTTACTATTCCAAATTTTGGTGGACAATGTTACACAAACTTTTAAAATTTCTTAGACATCATATTATAATATTAATAAATTATGATATTATAACTATAATATTAAATAAAATTAAAAAGAGCAAATAAAAACATGAAAAAAAATTTGTTACGTGGGGCTCAATCTGCAACAAATGGGCGGCTTGGCTTGACTTGAGACCGCGTGTTGCAATTCTGGTTATTTTGTAATTATGCCGAAAGAAAAAAGTGACAAAAGCGCAAAAAAAAAAACTTCTGCGACGCTAGCGTCTCTTTGAAATTGAAGGCGTTTCCTACACAAACAGTGTTCTGTTTTCATCGGCTATATCTCTTCTGGAGAATCTTCGGCTTTGCATCAGTCTTCTTTCTGGTACGTATTTGTTTCTTTCTCTGACTATCTCTCTGCCTTCTAATTTCTTTCACTTATCCGTACAACCATTCTTATCTTGATGCAAATTAGATTATGCTATTTAGGTGTTATGCGTACTGTATAATTTCATTATTTTCAATCAATAATCGTGTTTTTTATGTCATCTCTTAATGTAAAATAACGTTTTTATTCTTGCTTTTGGGTATTGATCGGTTTGATCAATTTGGTCAACAATTCGATCAGTCAACTGGTACATTTTTGTTTCTTTCTTTGATTATCTATCTTGTCAATTTTTCACTAATCCATGTAAGTTTGAACGCAATCATCGTTGTCCTGATGAAAATAATATTATGCAAATTGGGTTTTATGCTTAGTGTATCTTGTTGTTCGTTACCTTCAATAAACATGCATTTTAGTTGTTTTTTTGGTAGGTTTTGATCACTTTAATTGTTTATTACAAATTGGTATCTTGTCATTCTTTACCGTTAATAATCTTGTGTTTTAATTATTTCTTAATGTGAAATATTTTTTTCTTGTTTTTTGTTTGTGGATTTTGATCAGTTTAATCAGTTGTTACAAATTGACGAGAAGAAGATGATGATGGGTTATGGGTCTTACTGTCATGGAGAAGGATTTTCATCCTCATCGTCAAATTTATCTGCTTTAGCTCCACCTTTTACGGTTGACCGTTCTGTATCAAAGCCACTTGTTGATTTGACTGAACCACCTTTGAATTGGCTTAATACTAACTCTTTAAATTTCAATTCGACACCTTCTTCAAATGCTTATGGATATCCTTTTAACCCACCATCTGCTGCACATATGCCATCTGTGGAGAACATTTCTGTAACTTCTACTGATTCTTTCTTGTTTGGTCAGAATTCTGATGCTATGCCAGCTGCTACTAATCTTGTTGAAGCCAAACCTTATTATCCATCCTATGTTTCACCTCCTGAATATGGCTATGATGACTACACGCATAGCCCTAAATATAGCTATGATGACTATACCCAAAGCTTGTCAGGCTTGTGGGATGGATCAAGAAGCTGGGAGTATGGTAGAAAGGTTGAATTTAGCGACGGTTTCTATTCAAAGGAGATGAATGTTCCTGATTCGTCTTACAAGGATTATGCCAATCAAGGTTATTTCCTTCTTCCTATAAAAATGTAGAATTACATTACTAGTAACAGTTCTTGTGTGGACATATTTTAAAACTTTCTCTGCTCTATTTGTTGTGCTTTGATATTATCTGGTTGGATCTGAACCTTTAATCGGTGGTCGGTTGAGCATTTTTGTTTCTGCAGCACTTCTTGAAGGTAGTTTCTTTATCATTTTCATGGTTTATTGAATGACAGGGAAACCCTCATGACTGAGAAGAAAACTTTTATGTAATGTCTGAATACAGTAATCTTACAAGGCTTCGATTGTGCATGTTTCTGCAAACAAGGGACTTGATGCTGATATTATATAAGCTAATTGACTTTCACCTTCTCTTTTTCCCTTTTAATGAAATTCTGATGAAATATGGTTGCTGAATTTATCAATTTAATCTCTTTATTTTTGTTATAAGATTGAGAACTGGATGGGGATACCCATTTTTTGCCATGCGCATTGGGACATAACAGCTCTTTAGTTTAATCTTTATATTAGTTGCGATATATGATTACTGTTTGTTGCTTTCATATTACATGTCAAAAGTACAGAAAAATGTGTGCCTTTTTTCCAATATATTTGTATTTTGCACCACATTCTTTTTCTGTTGGGGTATTTTTGAAACTTTGCCGTTTTACTAAGCCTACCTATCTTTGTAATTGTTAGTAGTTATCCATACTTAATATAATTAGAATATTTTAGAACAAACTTGGTTCTTGAACTGATAAAAGGGAAGGAGGAGGAATGAAATAGACTGAACAGTAACGATTGGGAAAGTTTCCTAATCCCCTACCTTTTCCTTTCTTAATTTAAAAATAATTAGCAGGAGCTCAATCAACCAAGAGCCTGAGCGCATGTGAACAAAACTCCAATAGCAGTGATATGCTTAGTGGCCAAAAGCACCTGGAATCTGCTAGCAGGGTACAGATAGACTATAAATCCTACCGGGGGAATATTTCTGAGTTCTCCCCAGCTGAGTTACCAATAAAATCAGTTCTTGAACAAGGTTGCTCCGAGAACCATCAGCCATCTTATGGTGCTTCATATGAAAAAGGTGGGAAACGGCACAGTAGCAGTTGGAGTGATATTTCATCAGTCACAGAGTCTTCACCTGGTTTCATTTTTAGAACACAAGCAATTGGTCCTGGTCCATCAGTCTCAAATACAAGGCCATTAAACAAGGTGGAAAATGTTGGTGGTGTTAATATGGATTTTAAAGGCAATAATAATATCTCCAATTCAAATGATTTTCATCCCCTTCAAAGCTCTGAAGCCAAAGTTCACTTTGATTCTAGCCAGCTCAGCTTCCACCTGGAAGGAGATAATCATAGAGTTCCTGGTATTAGTCCTGGGGGCTTCAATTTGACACGCACAAGTAATGGAGCTGTCAGTCATTTTGAGGGTGCTTCTGAGTGTCTGGATCACTATAGCCCCGCTGTAGATTCCCCGTGCTGGAAAGGAGCAATTATGTCTAATTTTTCTCCACTCGAAATCTCTGGGTCTGTCTCATCACATATGGAAGTAGGCAATGGTTCCAGCCCTACTGGGCCTGCCGATAACGCTGTAAATTTCTCCCCTCGAAAACCTAGCAAATATTCAGTGTACCAGGAAAAAGGCTCTCTAGAAAATGATGCAGCATCTTCTCCAAAGCCACCTTCCCTTACTAGTTTGTTATTTGGGGAACATGGATATGATCATGATCTGAAAGAGGGATCCTACCATATGAAATCAAGCTGCGGCCTTGGGGATCAGGTTTCTGATAACATGGACAAACCAAGAAAAGACTACGTCCTTTCCAACAATGCAGTAGATGATTTCAAAATTAAATCTTTTCACTCCATGCAACAAAATTGTGTCGAAGATAAACTGGCTTTTGGCAAAAAGTGTGAATCAGTGACTGGTGTTCCTGATGTTGGGATGAATACTAACAATGCCTCTGAAGGTTGTTCCTCTCACATGCCATTTCATGCTACAGAGCCTGTCTTGAGTCAACCTCCAGTAGAAACTGTTCCTTCTAAGCTGCCCAAATTGCATGGTGAAGAATTAGGACCAAAGATTTGTGCCAGAACACTGATTAGTACAATGCATAACCTGTCAGAACTGCTTCTTTTTCATTGTTCAAATGAGGTCTGTGAATTTAAGGAACATGACCTTGAGGCCCTTAAAAATGTTGTCAGTAACCTTGATAAGTGTATGTCTAAGACATTGAGACCTGAGGTTTCATCACAAGAATATTTTTTACGTGGGAAATGCTCCCAGTTTTGCCGAGAGTTGCCTGAGCTTCATGAGGTATGCTGTTTTTTGGATACGCTATGGTTCTCTCTGATACGTTTCGGTGGCTGACAACTTATATCAACTTTTTTCTGTTTAGATATAAGTGTATATCTAAGACACTGAGGCCCTGATATGTTGAAATCATTGCAAACGTACTATTTTGATGTTCTATTTGCACTAACATTAGACAGAATGACGCCTCTGCAAGAATGACTTGCGCAAATGTGGAAACCTCCAAACCTCTTATTTTTTTGAGTAATTACCTATTTGTGCCTTCTTTTTCTTTATGCTTCTTGTTGTGGTGCAGATGGGGTGGTGCTTTTGTATTTTCAGAATCTGTTTTAAATCTATGAACTTGAAATGAAGCCACCTGGATCTTACCAACATCTTGAATTGTCCATTTATTTGCATGAAGCTTCTACTACTTTTCCCCTCTCATTGAATAAACATTTTATGGCTATAAGAAAAAATGAAAATTATGGCAACCTTGGGAATCACTTGAAACCCGATGAAAATAATCTATTTATGCCTGTTCTCATAAATTCTAGAAGTTACTATTTGTCCATTCATGAATTAGTAAACTTTGCTTTATGCATGCATGTGCACATTATTATGCCTTTAATGTGTGTTCTTTTATGCTCAATAACACTGTTTAGCATTTTCCTTATACTTCTGCACAACAGTGCGTCAGCTTCTTTGATCTGAAGCTCATGTTTGAATTTGAAAAAATCCCCATTTTCTTAAAAAAACGACAAAACAAGACAGACAGACTTGGATCTGTGTGACAGGCTTGATAATTAAATTTGGCCATGCATCCGAGGCATATAAAAATTTACGTTCTATTGTTGGCCCTTATCTATAAGAATAAACTCTTGGGAATATTGTTAGTTCAAAAATCTTAGCTGAACAATGTGTTCTTCAGGGAGTGACTATGAGCAGGCCCCAAGTGACAAAGGCAGCAGTTTCTGTTTTGAATCAGATTCCATCTAAATCTCAGCAAGTCCAGGAGAAAAGTGTCCATGATATTATGTATGGTAAGAAAGATGACAAATGTTCAGATTTCACTTCTCAAAGGGATGATACAGATAGAGTGAAAGATAATAACATGACCCAGGTATTTGTTATTTACCAGTTCTGGTTCTTCATTTTTGTTCTATCTTGTGTCATGCTTAATCTTTTTTCTATTTTAAATGGAAGAATGAAAAAGAATATAAAAAAATAAAAAAACAGGAGACCTTAAAGTTTTTTGTCATTTATCATGGTTGGCAGGCCATAAAGAAGGTTCTTAGTGAGAATTTTGTTGAAGACAAAGATACACAACCACAAATTCTCTTGTATAAGAATCTATGGCTTGAGGCTGAAGCTGCCTTGTGTTCGGTCAATTACAAGGCTCGCTTTGATAGAATGAAAATTGAGTTGGAGAGATGCAATTCATTTAAAGCTGAAGGTTGAATTTTTCTCTTTAACTCTTTACTTTCTCAAATTTACTGAATCGATCAATTGTTCTTGCCATTATGGTTAATCTGTTCTCTTGCTTCAGATTCAACAGAAGATATTAGAGAACCGGAGAAATCATCACGGTCAACGTATTCCCCTGATCTTAACACAGCTAACAAATTGCCACCCAAGGTTAAGAATGATTCGACTCAAGATGTTGCAGCTCCAGATTTTCCTATCATAAACACAAGCCCTCATCCAGCTGATGTCTTGGCCAGGTTTCATATGCTAAAATACCTCGGGTCTAATGCAAACTGTTCGAATACTGATATAGAGAAACTGTCAAGCTCCAATGTTTCAGATAATATGAACCAGGTTGAAAAAATGGCATCTGAAGCTAAGAATGATCAAACCCCATGTACATCCACCTGTGGTTCACCAAACTCAAGCTCTACCAGCCATGCTGATGATGTTGAAGCTTCTGTCATTGCTAGATTTCGTATCCTCGAAAGCAGGGTTGAGAATTCAATTGGTGTTTGTACAGAAGATCAACTATTTCCCTGTGTTACCAATCTTGGATTTGCAGTCGAGAGAAAGCATTGTGCTGAAGATGGAATTTTAGATGTAAATATGGAACCCATCTTGCGGCATGACTCTGGCAACCATATGCAAGACAAGTTAACCGTGAACGAGTTTCATCAACACATCAAGGATGATTCTGTGATTGAAACTTACCGGCCAAGCAGGCTAGGGAATCAACTTCCTGCATCTTGTTACGATAGCTCATCGGACTGGGAACATGTGTTGAAGGAGGATCTGCCGGGCTATAACCGTTAAAACCCTGGAATTCATCATCCTGAACCATTGAACAATTTGTGTTTGGTACTCATCTTTATGTTAATCTTTAAGGTTATGGATGCTGTTTGAACTTTAAAAAAAGTGCTGTTGGAGCTTATTTGTATCTACTCAACCTATGTTTGCATTTGGCTTTGTTGCTAGCTAATGGTCTTTGACTGTAATGTTAAGCTTTTATATACATCCAAACACATGTTTAGCTGCTGCTTAAAAAATGCAGATATTTAGTAATTGCTTTGTTCGTGCAAATTGAGGTGACAGCAGGCCTTGGAAATTAGGATATCAATATTGAGAACATACGCGACCAATTATGAACTTCGATGATGAAGACGGAACTTCAAGGAAAAGTTATATCACTGTAGGCAACTTCTCTGTCTGTTACAAAATATCAAATTGAGGATTGGTGTTCAATTGCTGCCCGAATTTTTTTGTTTCAACTTCCTGCTTTTATGCAGCCATTTTTCTCCGTTGGAATTTTTTATGGTTATCAGTAGTGTCGTAAATTACATCCAGAACGATAGAGCAAGCAGAAACACAAGAATAGAAGCAACAGAAAATTGAGCTTTGAAAAAATGCAAAAAACACAGGAATAGAAGTAATAGAAGATTGAGCTTTGAAAGGAGTGTTAACTCAAGGTAGATAAAATCAGCATCATACATATGGGTTTCAGCAATGGATCGGACTAAAGATTTGAAAGATTTGAACCTTAGCTCGACAGAAATAGACCCATGATGCAGACGGAAACAGAGAATCATACCAATCATACGCAATTTGCAAATTGCAATCTAATAATGATTTTCTTTTTGTTCTGAATGTTATAATACTCATCTCTAACAACTATCATTGGATTCTCTCTCTCTCAAGTCAACTATCCTGATTTCTCTATCACCTTATTCCAATCCCATTGGCGCGTAAACCCCGAAAATGTGCTTTACTGTTCAAAATTATAGCAGAAATCTAATTTTGCGAAACCACTCTGGTTGTCCTTTCTTCTATTTTTCAAAAACATTATCCTGCTATGATCAATTTCTGATCAATTAACAGCGACATTCCAGGCAATTGCCTTTTCATTTAGCACTCAACACATAAAATATTAATTTATAATCGTAACAATATTTAACTATATAAATGACTCCATTAATGGATGTAGTTCTAAGAATTGAATCTTTCGAATAGAGTTGTTGAGAAATTAAGTAATGACTTCAATGTTGTCAATTCAAGTATTGTTGACTTTGGTTGTGATTTTGGTTTCCTCGAGTGTAAATTCTCAGCTTGAACTAGGTTTTTATACCAATTCTTGTGGCTTAGCTGAGTTTGTTGTTAAAGATGAGGTTCGAAAAAGTTTTACGAGGGATAAAGGAATTGCTGCAGGTCTTGTGAGAATACATTTTCATGATTGCTTCGTAAGAGTAAGTCAAGGAGATAACCTTATTTTTATTTGTGTACATGCATGCATGATTCAGAATAACTTTCCAATTATTTTGGTCCCGTATTGTTTAGGGTTGTGATGCATCCGTCCTAATCGACTCCACTCCCTCCAACACAGCAGAGAAAGATTCTCCTGTCAATAACCCTAGTCTCAGAGGATTTGAAGTCATTGACAACGCAAAGACGAGACTAGAGTCCATCTGTAAAGGAATCGTATCATGCGCTGACATAATTGCATTTGCAGCAAGGGATAGTGTGGCAATCGTAAGCTGGATTATAATTACCTAGCTATTTAAGATCTAGACTACATTCACACCCTACAAAGTGATGCGTTGTTTAACTAATGCAGCATTATTTAGATTAATACAACCTTTTTAAACAATATTATAAATTCTAACCAATAACATGTTAGCACAAATTCCTATTTTATTAGGTGTGAACGTAATAGTTATGAAAATTTTGGTTGAATATATATAAATATGTACGTAATTTATCGTTTTTCTTTTTATATGAAGACCGGTGGGATTGGCTATGATGTTCCGGCAGGACGAAGAGATGGCCGAGTTTCACTAGCTTCCGAAACATTAACAAATTTACCTCCTCCTACATTCACTGTCGACCAACTCACCCGAATCTTTGCAAACAAGGGGCTTACACAAGAAGAAATGGTTACTCTTTCTGGTAATATATATATATAGTTGGATCCTGAAGTACGTTTTTTATTTCATCAACATGATGAGACTGAAATAAACATGCATAAATGTAGGTGCACACACAATTGGTCTCTCGCATTGCACATCCTTCAGCACCAGATTATACAATTTCAGCGGAACAGGGCGTCAGGATCCGAGTTTAAATCCTATGTATGCTGCACAGTTGAAGCAGCAATGTCCTCAAGGTAGCACAAATCCGAACCTAGTGGTGCCGATGAATCCTGGAAGTCCGAGCACTACTGACGTAGGTTACTACATGGATATTTTGAGAAATCGAGGATTGTTTACATCAGACCAAACTCTACTGACAGACACAGCAACCGCAAACCAAGTGAATCAAAATGCGAGGAATCCCATGTTTTGGAAGAATAAATTTGCAACTGCAATGGTGAAGATGGGACAAATTGGTGTCTTAACAAGAAACGATGGAGAAATTCGAGTTAACTGTAGGGTTGTTAACTAGCTTACTATTATACGCTTCGGCCTCATTCCAATTTTGTGCCCCCTTGATTGAAACGAAATACCGTTGGTGTCCATCTGTAATTAAATTGCGTACCAAAAATTATTTAGTATTTGATGAGAAATAAGTACAAGAAGATGGCAAAACAACCCATGGAATGACCTACGATCATTAGCATTTAGAAATTAGCAAGTGTCAATGTTTTCACTTTTTGGAATTTAAATTTAACAGTGGTTATAGAAAATGGTTTAATGACAACCACACTTTAATCCGGAGACCCTAAATACAAACATTAGATGACTCCTAACATCATAATTAATAGACATTTATAATACATTTAATTACAAATATAATGATGAATTATTATTATCAGGTTTTTACAAAAAATAGATATTTACCTCTCCTCTTCTTTAAAAATATAATTTACAATTATCATTATATTTTATATATTATAATAAAATAAGATACAATCACTTATTTATATTTTATTATTATAACATACATTTAGATACTATTATAAATAAAAAAATAAATAATTAAATAGTTAATAATTTTATTTTAACTTTTTAACCTTAGTTTATTATTAATATTTAGGAAAAATAATAGAAAGTAACTAAATTTAGAGGTTATTTTATCCTAACTCATAAGTTAGAAAAGTCAGGTCAAGAATCAAAATTAGATTTTAAAGTTAAAGTCTAAGTTACACTTATTTCATCTTGACCTAAAGATCAAGTTGATTAATAAATCATAACAAGACAAATCTGTTATTATTAAGTTAAGTTTAAATATAAAATTTAGATCAAGTGTCAGAATCATTATCTCAAGATACAATCTAAATTATAAGGCCGACCTTGAAACCTATTGATAAATTATTACACTCAACCTAAGACAGGAATGAGAAGTAGTGGTTAAGATAGGATATATAGAGTTCCTAATGTTATGCACTAATTCTTAAAAGTTATATGATAGAGTTACATGGTATCATTATATGTTAATTATCAATATTATATAATGACTTTTGGGGTAAAAATAGGAATTAAGTATTAATTGTTAGGATTACGTGTTAACCTTCTTGAAAACCACCCCATTAAACACGTTCTCTAAGAGCCCCGCGTTATAGATAATTGAGATGATAAAATTATAATGTAAATATAACTACATTTTAATTATTAAATTGCAGTTATATTAATTCCTCTCCCTTAAAATCTTGAAAATTTAACTTAAGTATCGCAGAACTTTTATACAAAAAACAGTATTTCTTTGATACTTTCTTGTGTTTATAGACTTACCAATACCATTTGTGAAAGTTTGATAAATTGATATCCCAAGTTTTTAGTTAAATTTATGTATCAATAATTAATATAAATTTAGTATTAACTAAGACAATAATTTAGTAAAAGTCACAAAAATTATTTTCTTAAATTATTAGTGATAGAGGGTGTTAAATTTTTATTTTTAATTGTAAGAAATTATATATTTTTTAATAATATAAAATAAATAATGACATCTAATTTTATTATTGTGTATAAAGATATAAAAAGTAAATAATATTTTAAAAAAGAGAGGTAAAAGATTATTTTTCCATTCTCACCAATTAGGTAAGATATTGCCATATTAAGCTGAGATAAGTGATAATAATCTTACAAATTAATGTCACCATCTTTTACATCTCATTATTATTGTAATAGTCAAATCATTGTTAATTAATTTGTATCAGAAAACATTCAAACTAGAAAAAGATGCCCCTCAAGCTAATAGTTTTCTTGCTGTTGACAAACCTAAAATTTGCAAGAATTTCTCCAGTTTTACCTGTCAAAACATCGATTCGGTCCATCTTCACCATTGCAGCAGCAAATTTGGTATTCCAGAGTCGTGGAAATGAAGCTTGAACTTTAATGATTCATCGACACCGCCCATTTCGTACTCGTGTTACCTTTTAAGGCACTGCTGCTTCAACTGAGCAGCGTAACTAGGATCTAAGCTGCTATCCTGATGCATTGTTCCGTTAAAATTGTATAATCTGTCAGTGAAAGAAGTGCAATGCGAGCGCCTCATTGTGTATGCTCCTGCTTGCATGGATGCATATCCTTTGAAATTTAGGATGATTTTTTGTACTCGTAAGGCAGATTAATTAAATATTATGTTTATTAATTAAATTTATTACCTGATAATATAACCATTTCCTTTTGTGTTAAGCCATTTGAAGTAAAGCTATGAGTGAGTTGGCTGACGTTAAATGGAGAAGGTAAATTCGTTGATGCCTCGGGAGCTTTGAAATTCTTACGTATCTTCTTCCCGCTGGGACATGGTGGGAAAACCCTTCACTCGGCAGAGAATTATTGATGTACAACTTATTAATCAAACATACTGGAAGAAAATTCTGTTAATTTGCTTATTATTTCAACACTGCCCCTGGCTGCAAATGCAAGGATATCAGCACATGATACAACTCCTTTACAGAAGGATTCTACTCTAGCCCTTGCGTTGTCAACGACTTCAAAACCTCGCAGACTTGGATTATTGACTGGAGAATCTTTCTCTGCCGTGCTTGAAGGGGTGGAGTAAATTAGCACAGATGCATCGCAACCCTGACATAGGAAACCATTGAATTAATGCTTGTAATGACAACTCAGAATAAACAGCATATGGTTAATAAATTTTAAGTTGTGGCTACCAAATTGCATATGGTTAATCTTTGAGTTAGGATAGCTCACCCGAACAAAGCAATCATGAAAATGCATTCTAACAAGACTGGGGGCGATTCTATCCTTGATGAACCATTTGGTAACCTGAGATCTAACTGAATACTCGGATAAGCTACATGAATTTGTATAAAAAACAACTTGAAGCCCAGAATGAACGCTTGTGCTAAGCAAAACAATAACCAAAGTTGTGAAAACCCGTATCAACCAAAGTGGAGTACTCACTTCTTTGCTGAAACAATAACTATCAGATGAATTGAATGCCCCCAAATCCAAAGGTATGGTACACAGTAGACACAGCCACACCAACAGAAATTTGTTAGGTTGCAATGGAACTCCGATTTAAAAAGGTTTCTTAAGTCTGCCAAAAGAAAATTAGTATCTTTTCCATTCCCAGTTCCCTTTTTTTTTTATTTTCACTCTTAAATTTCTTTTATTACAGATACGTATTCAATTACAGATTCAGTGGAATACATGTTTCGTATTTAACATGATTATTGCTTATATTAATAGTTGACAGATCACTAAACTGGAGTGAAGATAATGGCTCAACATCAAGAATTTGTCAAACGCGAATCATCAACCAAAGCTCACCAAGAAGAGCAAACAATTATGAAAGGAGAGATCAATTAATTATGAGTAAAATATTAAAAATCCAAAGGAAGGATTATCATCCCTCGTTACAACAGAAATCGTATGAAGCACCATGAAAAGAAAGAAAATATAACTAACTGTTGCCATAAACTTTGAAAATTGGACAAAGAGCAAGACTACTGGAAACCGGTAGTGCTCCCTTAAGTAGTAAGCTCCATAATAGCACTAACAATGTCCCCATCGTGGGTCTTCAGAGCTTTGACAGCCCTGCTTCTTGAGACCCCAGCTTGTGTTGTGACCAAATCAATGTCCCGTGGCTCAACACCAGTCTCGTCAACTTCTTCCTCTTCCTCATCTGGCTGTGCTCCAGCAGCAGCAGCAGAGGCATCTGGTTTTGCTGCCACAGACCCCACGTTGGGCATCCTGAACTGCTGGGCAGCTTGTGTCTGCAGCTGAGAGCTCAAATCTTCTATCTTAGCTTCACCGAATATGACATAAGTCTCAGAATTTGGACTCTTGAAAACATCAGGTTTTGAGATGAAAAAAAGAATCTGCAAAGACACGGAAAATATTGGTAAATTGTTACCATCAGCTGAGCAAATGAACTACCAAGGCAAGAACATATGAAAAATACTTACGTTCTTGGTTCTCTTGATGGTGACCCTGCTAACGCCTGCAACAGGTTTCATGCCCAACTTCAACATTGCCTTGCGGCTCTTTTTCTCACTTCTACTCTGCTTTGAACTCCCATTTCCAGCTGCACCCCATTTCCAGACAAGACAATTTGAATCAATATAGAACATATATTGATTGCATTTTATCTTTCAAACAAAAAATACATAGAGCAACACCTTGATTCATATAAAAGAAAATAGCTAAGCAAGAAACTCATGATATTGAATCCAAGACTTGAGCAAGTAAAACGTTATACATATTACAAAGTAAGCTAATGTACGATGCCAGAGAAACAAAGTACTAGTACATACAGTTCAACAAGAATTAAACATTGCACATTCATGAACAATGTGTAAAACTAGATCTATGGCATAATTGTGAGTATTTTGAAGAATTGCAAAAATGTAACAAGACGGCAAGTTATGGTGCAGAACTCTGCATCAACCAAGGAATGACTCTATTCCAGTCACTTGAGGGGCGGTCTTAGAGGAACAATCTAGAAAATGTGCCTTGCAACTATTGATTCATAATCTGAGTACCGGGAATCAAAAAAAATATTAAACATTTTAACAATTAGCTAGTTTTCAACTAAAATAATGAGAGAAAGTATGTGCATAAGGTAATTTGTGAATACCAAAACATGCTTTCAGCAGTATTGCAAATATAATCAATGCAGAAAACTAATTTAAATATAAATAAATCTTCATATTCCACCCCATACAATACATAACAAATGTTAATTGTAAGCTTATTCCAATTCTGTCTCCACCATGAACACAAGCACCATCCAGCCAAGAGACCAAATAGATTATATTCTCATTGAACAAATTCAAATGCACCTGTGGTAGCATATAAAGGGCAAAAAAAAAAAAATTTGATTCCGTATGTTCTTTCTTTTAACTTCTCTAAGACGGCTACACAAACTTAAATAGTTTAAATACTTGTAAATGCATCCATTGTACAAAATTTTTAGTTCCCCTACACGAGAATCAATAAATATGCTCATAATTGGTCTAACAAGTTCTATGAAAATCAACGAACGAAAAATGCCAAACAAAACCATTATTTCCAACAATTCGCTGAGCAAACAAAAGACATCAAATTTATACTTAAAGTACAATTTACTATCACAAGAGCAACTCTTATTACGACAGAAAAAAAAAATCCAAAATTTAACGAAAACAAAAATTTTATAGTAAAACCAACTAACAGTTTTTTTATAAAGATGCAAGAAAATCCCAAAACTTTGAATAAAAATCGGAAATAAACAAAAAAGAAACGACAAGGAATAAACGAGGATTAAGAACCAAAAAGAAATTAAACCACCTTGAGCTCCATCTTCTTCTTTGTTGTCGTCGTCCTCGTCGTCCTCGTCGTCATCCTCTTCCTCTTCGTCTTCCTTAACATCTTCAACTACAGGCTCATCATCCTACAACACAAAGGCATATAGATTTAGAGCAATATTACATAATGTAAATAAACAAGAACAAGTTAAAGAAACTTTGTAAAAAAATGAAAAAGAATACCTGGGTCTTTGTTTTTTCCGGTTCCTCGACTTTTGGTTCGCTGATTTCAACGGCGGGAGCTGGTGGCGTCATTGATTTTGTTTCTTTAGCTCAGTTACTCTGGTAGATAAAGAGAACTTTTCGTATTATCTTTAGCTGCTTCTATTGCCTTGCTGTTCTATTTACCATTTGAGGGTTTTTGTTCTGAGATGAAGATGTGGGATTCGGACATAATGGGCTGGATTAAGACCAACTGGTAAGCCCATTTCGGTTATTTCATTTTGTATTTTTATTTTTTAAAGTTAATTTACAGAAAAGTACCTGAATTTTGTTTAAAATTCAAATAAACCAGAAATTTTATCATTTTGATCAGTGTCAAAGATGGTTCAATCATCTCAATATCATACTTTTATGCAAGACACCATCATCATCCAGCAACAGGGAGAATTCTAAGTTTCTAACTAAAAGAGTATGCATATTTTAATTTAAAATTTGATTGAAATAATATGTTCGAACATCAATTCAATATAAGTTTGAGGATGATTGAACAAATTTATATTATTTTTCTTATAATAATATTTTGATTATTTTGATTAAAATATAATATTTCTTAGTCTAATAAATATCTTTTACAACTCATGAGTGCAGACATTGATGGTGTGTAATCTGCATCAACATATATTATTTAACAAAAATGTTAAATTCATAAATTGTGGTTAGATGCATTGAAGAAAATAAAAATAAAAAATAGGATAACAAAAGACTATAAATTAATATGCGGGCATTAGAGTATGACGTGCCACAAGACCAGCTCCTTATTTTTTATAATTTTGCTTGAGCAGGCTTATTAGTTGATCACATAATCAAGGAATTAGGTAGTTGGCTTGGTTTTTCCCATTATCTCCTCAACAAAGATAGTGCCTAGAAATGGCACAAACGCGACAAAAGTGTCGACACGCTGCTTCTATCAAACTGCAAACCAGTGATCATTTCATATCAATGTAACAAGATGCAAATATCACCACAAAAGTGGCTATGAATTCTTAGATTCATTTGCTGTATATTAGATGGCTATTAAACAAATTCAGAGAAATAATATGTCCAACACGTAGCAACAAAAGGCATTTTTTTCCTACATAGGCTGTTAGCGGCAAAATCGAGCTTACAATAAAAAGCTTACCATGGTATATCAAGAAGTTGTTCATTTTGCGAACTGCTCATTGTTTCATCTAATTCCTCAGAGACATCTAGCAACCAATATGATCTGTAGTATGGTAATCCAGTGCTAAACAAGATTCATTCCAGAAATTTGACAGTGCAACGCAATCACAATTGTAATAGTAACACTGAAACTCAAATAATTGCAACATTTTATTCTATTCTTGCGTAGAACTTAACAGTCTACACGATTAATAAAGGTAATCAGCTGTTAAAATTCATTTAGGTGCTTTTGTAAAACTAAATTTTCCAAAAGGGATGCCCTGAATGTGGATAACTAAGGTTATCTGATTCAAATGGATCAAAATCAATAATGAAGCATCCCTTCATCTCTTCAAAATGCCATTTTTTTCTTGAGACAAAATACGCTCTAATTGGATTCCCTCCTTTCTCCCATCTTCGTAGAACATCCAATCTTTGTCGTCAAATCGTCATTACTTCCATCTCATTGTTACCTGTTTTCGCCTTTCTGTTCTATTTTCAGTTTGATCGTAGAGAAAAAAATTTAAACCACCTAAACCCATTAAGACGGCAAAGAGAAAAAGGAACTAAAATTAATTTTGGGATGAAATAATATCGCTTGTGATCTTGGCATCGAAGCTATTTCACTCTTTAGGAATGCAATTTTTTTCTTGTCTCGTTTTGATTCACCGCTAATCTTTGTTCTCCACTTAAAGAACACAACATTTTTCTTTCTTTTGTTCTTCACATAGATCATCTTTTTTTCTTCCTTTCTTCCTTTTGCTTTTTCAGCAGCCTATCTTTTTTTTCCGCAAAATCACTTTTATAGCAAATCACAAGGAGTTCCTAGCCTTTCAATTTAAAAGCAGGAACACGGACGACCTTATGCAGTTTTTCGTACGCTCAATTTCCTTATCGGCAGAGGAAACTGAGATCGCTGGGTAGCACAAAAGTAGCCGGAGAAGGGAAATTTGATCACTGTCTTGTGGCGAAGATTCTAACCAGCAAATTGATCAACAAGAAAGATTCAAGTACCATCAAGAAGATTCGAAACAGCTCACGACGTAGAAAACTGAGAGCCTGGGTATCAGTAAATTCATGTTCCATTTTAATTCTGCTGTGGATATTACATTGTGGTTTGTGGAGTCTCAACAAGGCCCTCATTGCCCTAGCAGAACCAAGTGGTGTATAGGATACATCAAAAATGGAAATCTAGAGAGCATCTTTCTGGATGAAAATTCACAATATACCAGTAATTTGGAGCAACAGACAAGTCAAGTAGGTAGTTGGCTTGGGTTTTACCCATGATCTCCCACCATAGATGTGCCTATATATGTTGCAAACCGCAAGAAAAGGGTTAACTATATGTCAAAATTTCGATCATACAAAAGAGCATCAACCGATGTTCATTGATCATTCCATGTCAAAATATCAAAATACATACTTTGAATCATTAGATTCATCTGCTGCATATTAGATAGCTATTTTCGAGAGCCCACAATCAAATTCAGAGAACCAATTTGACTGAAAAGTAGCAAAACATGGGACTTTTTCCCGTACATGTAGTATCGACTCTGGAATAGCGCTTAGAACAAAATCGTCCAGTGGCTTCAAGAAGTTGTTCGTTTGTGAACTGCACCTTGTTTCATCACATTCCTCCGTGACTTCCAATAATCAATATGCTCTGCAGCATGGCAATGCGCTGCTAATCCAGATTCAGTCCAGAAGCTGCATGGTGCAACTGAATCGCAGATGTAACAATAACACTGCACGCTCAAAATTTTACGTAACTTTATGATATCCTTGGTTAGAGACCTCTACACAATTAATAAAGGTAACCAAATCGTTAAAACAACCTTACCAGTTCACAGTAACTCTCATGAGGTGTCGTATCAAATGGAAATTTCAAACAGAGGTGTCTTGAATGTGGATAATCTCTGCAAGCCACCTATACGTCCACAACCACTCAAAATCTTCGCAATTTCAAAGCCAAAAACTAAAATCCCATATCCAAGATTTCTACTTGGATTTCTTTATGTATTAAATTTCAACAATAACTGCATTATGAAAAAGTGAAAAAAAAAATAAAATAAGAAAACCAACCTGGCCTTTTACAGCAACAACACAGACGTCATTATTAGCATCTTCAGCATCAACAGCAGCAATGGACTCAAATGGATCAAAATCGAGAATAAAGCAATCTTCCGTCTCTTCAAAATGCTTCAAGTTAATGTTTTTCTTAATGCAAAATATGGGTCTAATTGGAGTCCCTGCTTCTTCTTCCATCATAGTTTTGATCCTCCCTTTTTCTTTTTCCGTTGAACACGGAGATATTTCTATTACTTCCATCCCTCTTTGTTTTTCTTTTCGATTGCAGGGAAAATTAATATTCTAATTGGATCAAAACCCTAGAGAGTATACAGAGAAGAGGGAAATAAAGGTCCAAATTTAATTTTCGACCGGAAAGAAAAGACCGTTGGTTTGACCGAGTAACACATTACGCAAAACGATAAACGAAGAATTGAAATTTGTTCGGACCACATTTCGACACAAAACCAAGGGGCCCATATTAAAAGTTTAGGCTTCATTTGGGCCTTGGTATCAGTAAATTCATCTTCAATTTAATTCACATATTTGTATATTAATAATAATATATAAAATTTTCAATTCACAATAACTATGACTTAAAAATTATGGGTGTAATTACTGTTACATCATTCTTAATCAGTATCATGCTCTTATTTATTTATTTTATTAAAATAAAATTAATTTGTGTTATTTATCTAATAAAATTTGCTTTTATCAATTTAATATAACATGAAAAATTAAAATTTTTATATTTTTATATTTAAAAAAATACTTACAAACAATCATATCTCCTTTAAAATTTCATACTGTATAAATTATAATTTAAATAATTATTGCACTATTCAGACCCATAAGTAATGATTATATAATAACTTAGTATTTAGTACTAGCAAGCAATCTCTTGATAAATATTAGCTCTATATTTTATGATAACCCAGGTGTAATAACTTGAAAAGATACGACACTAACCCCAATAAATACTAAATCCTGTCCAATATAAAAGAGATTAGAAAACAAGAATAAAGACACATTCGTATTATCATTTCTTTAACCTTTTTTTATCATTTGCTTCATCCTTTTTCTAATACCAACCCTTCGTGTTTTCAGGCAGGCAAAGGGCAGGTACCATGGTGGTTTTCCCAACTGAAGGCAAACCTTATTCAATTCATCAGTAACCTAGAAAAAAAGAATCAATTTGATATTTAAAATTTTTCTTTTGAGAGATTTCAAGTATCCTTAAATCAAAATAATTATTTTTTTGTTATGATAGATAATCATAGATTGAAGTAATGTGATACTTAATTTGTTGTTATGACAGATAAACAAGTGGGTGGGTCATTTATAGATACTTTAGTTGAGTTTTCAAATCAACAAGGAGTACAACAATTGCAACCATGCTTTCACATTGACGTATTTGTTACTTAAAATTTTAATCATAATAATTGAATTCTTATTACTTCTTTTCTTTAGATGTCATAATATTATTTAAATGTAAAAATATCAAAATATATATTTATCTTTCGTTTTGTTAAAATTATATTTTATAAGTCTTTATGCCTTAATATATAATTATAAAATTTGACATAATTTTTTGTTATTTTTTATTATTGAAATATTTATTTAATTATTATTATTATACATAAAAAGTATTTTACATATTTAATAATTTTATTTATTTTTTTCTAAGTTTATTATTTATTATATTATATTTAGTTACAGTAATGATGATGTAGTGAAAGTAATAAAAATTATTTTTTTTTAAGTTATCTTCAATATAAGAGAGTTTGTGTTATTTTTTATTTTTCTAATCATTTATTTTTTATTTATTAAATATTTAATTGTTTTTATTTATAATAATAGTGAGAAATATATAATTCAATGATCACAAATTTTATTATTTTATATAAGAATAATTATTAAATATTATATTAAGAAAAAAGAAAATTAAGTGTATTTTTTCATTTAAATAAAATATTACTAAATCTCTTTTGACAAGTGATAATAATCCAATGATATTTCATTATTTAAACCATTTATTATCATATAACCGAGTTGATCCTCAATTAAATCCATCCTTCAAGTTTTGGAGCAATAAATTTCTAGCAAGAACTTCATTTAAATGATTTTATTAAACATTCCTTGTAAAAATCGAGCTCAAAAACTAAATAGATATTTTTTTGAATATATTATTCGTTAAATTTTTTTTTTTGTATTTCATAATTTAAAATGAGTATATATACATAATTAAAATAAATATAAAGTATATGAACCACTCAATGAAATATTATTCAAAAATAATTATTTCGCTAAAAAAATTCTCCTAAATATTATTGTTATGAAATGTTGTTGGATAGTCTTCTTTCCTTGATAGTCATTTTCATGTGTGGGTTTGAAATTTCAATTGAATGCATTAAGAAAATATACCATGCAATTAAGTTTATATGGTTAGGTGAGGTTAAGAGTGAGGAATAAGTTGGAAATTAATCATAGGGTATGACTGTCAAATTAAGATATTAGGGTTGGTGGATGAATAATTTTCTTCCTTTAATTAAAAAAATACTAAAAATATTATTTATTTATTTCATCCAATCAATTGTTTTGTAGTTCTTTTTTCTAGGTAAGAGGAGTGGGTGAGATGCTGTTCGTTCAAGAGTAATCAACTATAATAACCTATCAATAAATGCCACATATAACTAATATGACTTATATTTATTGATCATAAATTGATAAACATGTTTAGTAATTACTACACTTTATTATATAAAACCTGTTTGATTTAAATCCTTAATTTTATGTATACATTTTTAAATAATAAAAATAATTAATGCTTCATTAATATACGTAAGAGAATAAAGAACAAGCCTAAACCTACATTAATAAGATAAACATACAATTAATTACACTTGAAGCGTACTATACTTGGGGATGAGATGGTCTTGAAGGTTGAAAAGACATTTTGTTTTCCTAGTTTTGCTTCTTTGAAGCAACCTTCATTTCTTCCAAATCTACGATGGGAAAGCAACGCATGGTTTTCAACCATGACCTTTATTGGTTTTGCAATTAAACCCAATGGAAAGTGGGGTCATTTGCATTAGGTGGCGACAGTGAGTGAGATAGAGACCAAATTTCAAATGCAACTAGCGGTTGGGTTGATTAAATTTATCAAATCTTCAAATAGAACATAACTCCACTTGGCACTCACATTTTCCAATATCTACAAAATCCCATTTGCCTTCTTCAACCTTTCTCTCAAACAAACCAACCCAAAAGAAAATAAAAAAAAAAAAAAATGGGTTCAACAAGAGCTGAAACTCAGATGACACCAACTCAGTTTTCAGATGAAGAAGCTAATCTCTATGCCATGCAGCTAACCAGTGCTTCTATCTTACCAATGGTTCTCAAATCAGCCATAGAACTTGACCTTTTAGAGATCATTGCTAAAGCTGGTCCTGGAGCTTTGGTTTCTCCCACAGAAATCGCAGCTCAAATTCCTACAAAAAACCCAGATGCTCCGGTCATGCTCGACAGGATTCTCAGGCTTCTGGCAAGTTACTCTGTCCTTACTTGCTCTCTGAAAAATCTTCCCGATGGAAAAGTGGAAAGGCTTTATGGCCTGGCTCCTGTTTGTAAATTCCTCGTCAAGAATGAAGATGGTGTTGCTCTTTCAGATCTATGTCTCATGAATCAGGACAAAGTACTCATGGAAAGCTGGTAAGTTTAAATTATTTTTCTTCGTGATTCTATAAATTTAAAAAATGTCAACGCATGCTTGAAATATGTGAGTTTAATGGTAATAGACACGACGCATTTAAGTAAAATCTAAGATTTACAATTATCATATAGACAAACAAATCATAGACCCACTTTGAGAAAGCATTTCGGTTTAGTTTGTATGGGTATCGCTTGTTTGATTAACAACTTCACCTACCGCAAAACCTTCATTTTTTTTATAATTTAAATAAAAATATTACAAATTAAAAATTATTATGTATAAATTAACATAATATAATAATATTAATTTATATAATTTATTATTAGTTATTGTATTAATTTTGTATTTATAAATAATTATCTATCAATTTGTACATAAATGTTTGTGTAAAAAATTTCATATTTTTGATATTATTTTTAAATAAAATAGGAAAACTTATTTAAGAGAAAAAAAGTAATAAAAATAAAAAGCATGAAAATTTCTGTTGATTCTCTTGATGTCCATAATTGTAAAAGAGGTAGGCTTAAGCTTAATTTGATATTATTGAGCTTGTGTTGTGATTTGAATAAAGGAGAAAAATTATTTGAATAAGATGTCACTTATTTTTCTCACTTGAAATTGCCATTTAATAATTTCATCTACACTAACAATGATTTCAAAATCACTACATTTTAGTTTGAAATTACTAACCTTTGAAGACACAATAACTATAAAACTCTATTAAATGCTAACTTTATATGGAGGAATTACTCGCTTTTATACTTCCATGTGCTTTTATTTCATGACAATGGTAGCTTCAAACACCTGCATCTCAATCCCAAACATATATATAGACAGAGAGTAGTCTGTTGTGATGATTTGTGGGAAGATTGTGTCAGAAATCAACATGGGTTTTGTGGTTGCAGGTTCTACTTGAAAGAAGCCGTGCTTGAAGGTGGAATTCCATTCAACAAAGCATATGGGATGACAGCATTTGAGTATCATGGAACAGATCCTAGATTCAACAAAATTTTCAACAGTGGAATGTCTTCGCATTCTACAATCACTATGAAGAAAATTCTTGAAACTTACAAAGGTTTCGAGGGTCTCAATTCAGTGGTGGATGTTGGTGGGGGAACGGGAGCCACGCTTCACATGATTGTCTCAAAATACCCTTCCATTAAAGGCATTAACTTCGATTTGCCACATGTTATCGACGATGCTCCAGCTTATTCTGGTATATATACATATATATATATATATTGTCCCCATGATTATACAATTGTTCTGTATTTGGAAGAGTGACTGGTTTCGGCTGCAGGGGTTGAGCATGTTGGTGGAGACATGTTTGTTAGCGTTCCGAAAGGGGATGCCATTTTCATAAAGGTGAGGGATCCGTTTGATTACATTGTTAATTTGAAAGCTCGATTTGATTCATTGATTTATGTATATCTTTGTTGTTGCAGTGGATATGCCATGATTGGAGCGATGAACACTGCTTGAAATTCCTGAAGAACTGCTACGAAGCACTTCCTGACAATGGAAAAGTGATTGTTGCAGAATGCGTTCTTCCAGAAAAACCAGACCCAAGTCTTGGATCAAAGGTAGTAATCCACATTGACTGCATTATGTTGGCTCATAATCCTGGTGGAAAAGAAAGGACCGAACAAGAATTCAAAGCTTTGGCTAAAGCTTCTGGATTTCAAGGTTTCCGATTTGTCTGCTCTGCTTTTAACACTAATATTATGGAATTTCTCAAACAGGCTTGAATCTGTCCTTTGTTTCTCAGAATGGTACCATTGTATCTCAAATTTATTGAAATAAATTTTTAGTTCACTCAGAATAGATCCAAAATATTACAACAATAAGCAGATAAGTGAAATTTAAAAAGTTCGCTACATGTAAAATGAAATTACATGAATGTCTTGAAACAAATTGTTGCTGCAGCCACTGGATCCATTGGTCTATTGCTCTCCTTTAGAATATTAGCATGTATCGACACTGCATTGCCAATTTCTTTTTTTTTTTTTTTTTTGAAGAACAGCATTGCCAATTATTCTGTAAACAACCTAAGAGAAAAACCCCATTGTTGGCGCTGTTATTCTCATTTGCAGCAGCTGGCGCGCAGATAATCCTGAACATTATAGAAGGTTTCTTAGTTCTTGAAAAGTTCCAAGCAATGTTCTTGGTCCAAGTTTCTGCTCCAGAACTTCTTGTAATATTCTGCATAGGTGAAATCTCTGTAAATAGCTCCAGTTCCATTTTCTGTGAGTGGTTTCGGAGGGCTGATTACTGTATTATCATTCGGACAAAGGAATGAAGCAACTGACATTCTCTCCTTTTCAGAATTGACTATCGCTCGATGCCACACACTCTTATACCTCCCGTTACTCACCGCCTGCAATCACTTAATCAATCAATCAAACATTTGTGTGTTTGCTATTAGTAATGCAGAAGACAATCTACTTTTAGAATGTGTTACCTGTAATTGATCGCCAATGTTTATGACAAAAGCATCTGGATGGGGTTTAACAGCAACCCATTTACCGTCCTTGAGAACTTGAAGTCCTGATATTTTTGAATCTTGAAGTAAAATGGTTAGAGCATTTGGGTCGGTGTGTCCTGGTAAGCCATAAGTTAGCTCTGGTTCGGGACATGGCGGATAAAAGTTTACCGCCATGTGCTGTCCTTGTTCGCCCAAAATGTTCTTTATGGAATCCTTCTCCAAACCTAAGCTCTCCGAAATCAATTCCTGTAGTCTATACGCAAGGTCTCGGGCTTCTGTACAGTAAACACTCACGATTTCCCTAGCAAATCACGCAACCATTCAGGAACCACTACAAACTCGTTCGGCCCACACTAGGAAGCCCAACAACATATTGGGACCTCGAAAAATCGAGCAAACTAAATCCCTCAAGGAACAATAGTGACAATTTTGAAAAGTTTGGTGGCAGGTTAGACACGAATTTTGAGAACTGGTATGCATATACAGAAGTTCTTAGATACAGATTTGCATCGAAGAAAAATATAGACACCATTTAATTGGTCAAATATATGTGTTTTGACCAATTGAATTTAAAATATGATATCAAATCAATTCAATTTTAAAATTATTTAAATATACACATTCTACCAGTCATATTTGTTACCACATTTTTCTTAGGTGCTAAAATTAATATACGGTCAAATTCTCTTAACTTAAATTATAATTTATATATGCATTTACTTGCCGCCATTGTTCTTTGTTACACATTACATTATTAACTAGTAATATTAAAATAATTATTATCAATGCATTATTAAACAATATATTTATAATTAATGAGATCGATAAATTGATAATGACTATGAACATCATGATAAAATAGCGTTCAATAAGTGTCATCTCTATCAAGAAATTGTAATGAGTCAATAAAATTATAGGTAAGAAGTGTGACATGTAAGACTTATCACAAAGATTAATAATGCTATGGGTATTGACACATCCCATTTTATGTTTTCATACGAAGAACATATGTTCACATTTTGATAGTGCCATACGTTCTTATCCCAAAGATTAATAATGCATGGACACCAAAATATCAGAATTTTTAATTATAATATTATGCATATAATTTTATACGTTTTTATATTTGAATATTTTAAGTGATTATTTAATCAAAATATTATAGTATTATTAAAAACTCTATATTATAAGAATAATTATAAAAAAATATATTTAATTTATATGTTTTAAATCAATAAAAAAATTATCTGCCTATCATTCCTTTTGATAATCTAGAATTAATATTAATAAATTTTATGGGTATATATAATAATAATAATAATAATAATAATATTGGAACAAAAAAAAAATATTATTATATATATTTAATCTATTTCTAAAAGATAATTGGCTTAGATTGACTTGCTGTTTAAATAAGAAATCAAAAAAATAGAGTTTTGCTATATATTAAATTTGGAATAAATTATAAAAAGGGCAAAGCCAAGCATTCTCTAGAACACGCTGACGTGGAGCCACGCAAGCAACGGGATAATAACATTTACATCCCTATTTTTTATAATTACTCTAAGTATATATTATATCTTTAACACTTCAACACATATAAGCATCGAAGTATTGCATAAAGCTAAACTATACTCGTAGTTATGAGAATATAAAAATAACAATGGTTCTATTTAAATCATCTAATAAAATATTTAATAATTTTTAATTTCTTAAAATAATAATAATAATAATAATTTTTTATTAATTTTAAAATAAAAATATGCATACTTATAATTTATTTAACGAGTCATAAACATATGGGCATCTTATAATTTTTTTTATTTTATACATCAAATTTAATGGAAGGTGTAGTAGCTACAAACACATCAAATTATAAATACAATTTTTTAATTATAATTTTATATTTTTTATTATTGAACGGTCGATGAACCCTAATTACCTAATTTACAGTAATTGTACCACTAGGAAATGTTGGGTACAAGCAAGGTATGTTTTTGTGCCTAAACTATTTAGTATAAGTTAAAAAGAAATAAATATTGATTCGTACGACAGTTTGCTTGCACTCACTTGTCAGAAACACCAGACAATGCAAAAATCACCACACCCGAAAAGCCTCGAACAAAGGGCAAAAGCAAACCCTAATTCTCCTATGTCTTTTCCAACTGACGAATAGATGATGTCACCTTGATGACGTAATACAACCTTTTTTTATAACAGGCATTTTACTCCGTATGCTGTCCATTTTTTTTTATCGGTTTTTAATAATTAGACGTAATTTTTGGTTGTTTTAAAGATATTTAGAAAGCAGATTTTTCTGGGCAAAAACGACGAATAGGAAGAGGGGAATGTTTCATGGTGGATTTAAGGTCATGCTGATGAGGTTAAAATTTGATAATATTTTATTTAAATAAAAAATAAAAATTATTATTATTATATAATTAAATATATTTTGACAATAAATAATTTTAAAAAATTCAAATAACATTATTAGATATTTAATTAATTTTTGTTTTGATAAAAAAATAATTAAAAAAAGATAAATGAGTAGTTTTAAATTTTTATTATTTAAATAAAAATATTATCAAATTTCATAAAAAGATAATCAATAATAATCCAAATTTATGTAATCTTGATAGCTTGGTAGGAGTTTTTTAGCATCATGGAAAATGAGTCGAATCTCTTCTCCTAAAACTTCTTCAAATATCATATCCCCGGTAATGAATTTGATAATATATCCCTTTTAATTTAAAAGATTTTTATAGCATGGGACTAATTTAATTTTAACATAAGATCAGACAATTTGAATTATTTTTAACGTGTCAAAATATAAGAAGACAAAATATTGATTGCATTTTAGAGGGTTATAACATATTCAATGATCAATTCAAGTAATTGTTTGAATTAACCTGAATCTCATCATCGTATGATTCTAATTAATTATTCAGCTACAATTATTCCTATGCATCTTTTGTTTTTTCCTCTACAATGCAATCAATATTTTTCATTAAAAAAATTAGAAGAAAAAGAAAAAAACCCAGAGATATGAACTTACTTGAATGAAGTTGGATTTGAAGGCCATTCGGGTACATATTTCTGAAGAGGATAACAATGGAGTCTGAGATAATCTCTCCAATTATGAACTTTCTCCTTAGTAACATTAAAACTTGTTGATAATCTCATTGTCTTTGATGGGTCATCCGAATACAGCTTCAGTTTCTCCTCCACAGGAAGATTAAAAAACTCTCTTCCTACTCCTAACATTTTATTCACGATTTCTAAGGACACACCATGATTAATCACCTGCGCGCATCATATTAATTAATTAACTGATTAATTAATCAATCAATTAATTAAATCTCTCACTCAACAATTAATTGAAGATATTAAATACCTGGAAAAAGCCATAACGCTCGCAAGCATCACGTATGCCCTGAAGAATTAAGCTTCTGTCATCACAGGCCATGTCAATAACAGGAACGTTTTCGCATTCAGAAACTTCCGAAAGCCTTGGACGCTCCGATTCCGGCCTTATGTAACTTTCCGGTAGGTTCGAATGCCGAATTCCAGATGACAACACTTTAGTATCCATTCATATATCTTGTTTATAAGTTTATATCACGATGATACTGAAGTAAAAAAAGAAAGAAGACAACGAAACAAAAAATTGAAAAAACAAAAAACAGAAACAAAGACAACGCTTAATTAGTGTGCTATATATAATATTTGCACTTTCATACTGCAAGGAAGATGAGCAACGAAGGTAGCTGCATAAGCTTATTTTATAGTGACTTCATGGAAAATTTTATAGTTCGGTCCATTTATTAACTTTATTTATTCTTTTAGCTTATCTTTTTAATTTTGCTAACGGATATCTTTCGAATATTTCATCAATATTCGGCTTATTATATTTTATCTTATTCGATAATAATAATTTCTCGAATGACACATCTAAGATAATTTCGTTGCTTTATAAACTTTGGGTTAATGTAAATTCTATAAAAGTCAAGCAACAATTTTTCCTTTTTTTAATATTTTTTCCTGCTATATATACTTATACCATCAAAAAAAAAAATATTTATCAAGTCACTATTAAAATAAATTACAATTAATATTAAATTTTTTAACCGAATATTCATATTTTATACAATTTTTTTTAAAAATAAAATACAAACAATATAGGCCCAAGATTTTGTATTTTTAGTTAAGAGGTTTGCAGAACGTCGAAACGATGTTGGAGTTATTATCGAACTCTAGTCATCATCGTAATTGGTTATTATCGAAGTTTGCTAAGTAATGTTTAAATTGTTAAATTTTAAGTTAAAAAAGACAAAAAAGTATTTTTTAAAAATAAAATAAAAAATATAATAAAATAGATAAAGGTATTTTTATCGGTTTAAAATTTCTTTGTTTAAAAAAAATAAAGCTTAATATGTTGGGTCAAAAAAAAAATTTAAAATTTAATGATTTTTTTTTGTCATCATCCAATAATATTTTGATATTTGTTGCTCTCTCATTGAAATCCACAATTGTTCTTGATGCTCAAGTTAGGAAATAAATCTCCATTGATCTCGAATTTCTTTTTATTTCTTAAAAATTACTTATAATAATATTTTATAAAAATATTTAGTAAAGGGGACGTGGGCATAATTATATATTGATGGAAAATGATAAATATTTTCTATAATTTTTTAAAATAATAAATATCTCCTTATTTTATATTTTACGATAATTTTTTTTAAATTTAAAAGTTATGATAAATATCCCTTGAAATTATTATTATCTTATTTTAAAATAAAATTATTATTATTATACTCCTAGTTTAAATATAAAAAGTGTTATGATTTTTATACAAAAATTATTGAAATTACATTATAAAAAGTGTTATGATTTTTATACAAATTTTTTTTTTTTCGGTCCTACATCATTTTACTGACTTGAGCGTCGGAGTTTATTCGTTGGTGATTCGACTTCACTCTTAACTCGTTTTTCTGTGATATCAGGTAGTTTTCAAAAAGATTATACGTCAACTGCAATAATAAATCTATGTGATGTGTTGAATTTTTCATCCCTGAAAAATTTAGACATTAACATATCTAAAGGTGGACAAGACACAAAACACAAACTCTCCCGCTGTTTAAAATAAAATTATTATTATTATACTCCTAGTTTAAGTATAAAAAGTGTTATGATTTTTATACAAAAATTATTGAAATTACATTATTATTCTTAATTTTTTAATATTTTTGACAAGGGAATGAATTTTAAAAAAATATTTATTACAACTTTCAAATTTTAAAAAACTTTTATCATAAAAAATAGAATAGAATTACTTGTTATTTTGCAAAATTATAGGATACATTTCTCATTCCTCCTATGTATTGAAGTTCGGTTGGCCGGACAAGAAGTTCCTACTTATGTCTAAATGTGGACAAGACACAGAACACAAACTCTCCCACTGTTTAAAGCATTAAAAGTGCTTTTGGCTGTCGAGCCTGGAAAATAACTTAGTTTTGCTCACGCATTAGCTTTGATTTTACCTAACCGGCTGATAACCTGCCTGCCTCAGCCTAACCAACTTTTAGCCAAAACTACATCTTTGCAGGCATTCTTCGCACCAGTAAGAAAAAATTGTTCCCAAAGCAGAGAGATCTCTCCCACTGCTTAAAGCATTAAAAGTGCTTTTACATTTCTTGCTTTTACTTTGTTTTTTTTCATGTCCTATGGGCAGAAATTCATACGTAATATCTATTGTTTCTGCTTAATTTGTGCTTGACTAAATTATGTTTGGTTTGAATCATGCATTCGTTTCAATTCGATTAATGACTCTTTTGGTAATAAAAAATATATACAATAATTAAAAATAATAAAACACTTTTTGATGCATGGGAAAGGTTAAACGATATTGTTATTCTTTCCTGCAAATTGTTTTATTTTATAAATGGGATTAAAAAAAAAAAAAAAAGAGGCATTGTTATAGTACATTTAGTTGTATCATATATTTTTGTATTTTTTTCAACTCTTTTATTTTTAATTTTATACTATTTTCTTATAGTTTTTAATTTATATAAACTTTATAAAATACAACAAATAATTAGGAATTAAAATAAAGAGTTAAAAATTATATTAAAAATAAAAATAATTATATCTACAATTAAATGCATACAAAATAATAAAAATCAAAGATCCTTCATCAATTAATAATTATTACAAGATTGAAAAATATCCTTTCTAGGTATATATAATTAATTAAAAAAATAATTGTTGTGAAAAAATAGTGATTAAGCAAAATAAAGAACAATAAAAAATCAAGAAAGTAATAAATAAATAAGCGATATTAAATTTATATGAAAAAATTTTATGTTATATGACAAAAAAAAAATTATGAAAAACAAGAGAAGTTTAAATATGAAAATAATAGAAAGGCTATAAATGTTTATGTTCTACTATATATATATGTATATATATTTGTATAAATACGTAAGTCATATATCATGCTCGCACAGTTAATTGGATTAAATATAAATATGGTACACTTTATACGTCACCGTATCATTGTATAACGATTCAAGAATGAAATATGAGTCACTAATCTACTATGAATAATAAATTATTGGTCGATGGTAAATATATATGATAATTAAGAGACATCACAATCAATTTTCACATCAAATAGTCCATTTGGATGTTGTGATACCATATTTCACCTTCATTTTTTTTTTTTTTTTTATGTGTGAAAATTAAAAAGATAAATAAAAAAAAAAAAAAGAAGAAGATATAAAAGATAATGTAGGACAACAAGACCTGTGGTTGACAAATGTATAAGTAAAACTCTGACGTGCGTTTTAAGGTTACCACTTTTAAGTTATTCCACAAACATTATTGGTTTTTTTATTTTTGAGTGATTAATAAACATAACACGTGAACAACATTCTTCCTGCACCATTCTACACGTTTAAATGTTTGGAGTGAATTTTGGCCGACAATTATTTTAATCATAAAAATTTTATTTATATAAATTATTGTATTATTATTATTATAGAAAAAGTCAATAATAACAATAATAATATCATATTAACTTATAACAATAAAAATTTGTGTTAATTCATTATAGGTGGGGTTATTATACTATTATCTATACTGTACAATTCTCTAACATTTTTGTAACAATTTTTAATTTTTTGTCAATTAAAAAAGAAAAATTAAAAATTGCTATAAAAAAATTATAGTATAAAAAAAAAGAAGTTAAAATGCAATAGAAAAATTGGAAAAACGTAATAAAAAAGAACAAACTTTTAAATGTGAATTTGTATTTATCTAATATTTTATTTTTTAAGGGAAAATGACTTTTGCTCCCCTAAAGTTTGGCTAAATATTAAAATATTAAAAAATAAATTTTGCTAAGGAATGTTTTTAGGACACTTATTAAATTTTATATATTTATTATTTATAATAATTTTTAATATTTAATGTAGTAATTAATGAATATTTTTTATGAATTTTAATATATTAAAAATTATAATTTACTAAATATAAACATCTTGACAAGTGCTCTAAAGGTGGTTATTAACAAAATCTTTAAAAAATACACATAAAATTCTACAAAATGTAGAATAATTACCTTTAAAAAATATACCTTTCAAAAATACACATAAGGGTCACTCTAATACCATAAGATGGAGGGGGTAGTGGCTAATCCACTAACTCCTTTTACTCTTAGAAAAATTGACTTACTCAAAAAAAGGTTTATCTCGACATATATAGTTCACCACTACCCTTTTCTCAATCAATGCAGAAAAATTCAATTTCCACATACTAAGGACATTCTTGTCAATATATTTGTATATATACACTTAAAAGTCTTTTTAACTACACTATAAGTATTTAATATTTTGAAATTATATATAAATACATTAATGACTCGTTAAATATAAAATTATCATCACACTTACCTTGTTCAAACAATAGTTTTACTTAATTAGAATGTTAAAATGGATCTTACTGTTGATGACATTTATCGATATGAGATCAATTCTAACTAAAATTTTCCGATCCCAAATTTTACTAATCAAAAAGTCTAGTCTGGTATAATCGCCTCGGTATCTCGACACTTACCTTGATTATCGAGGCGACCCCACGTTTTTTCTAAAAATACGAGTTGAGGACGGGACTGACAAATACGCTATTCAAGTAACTGTTCAAACATCCCATCACATTAGATAGTACTGTGTGCGACAAGTTACAGACACTCATTGTTACACCAGACCTAACGTAAAGAAGTAGTGAAAAGATTGACCCAACCACTATACCTACTCCTGTCTAATCAAACTTCTGTTCTACGATGCTCACACGTGCAGAGACCCTATAATAGGTGAGGGCAATGCATGTAGCAGCAGAATTTTTTCGAAACTTCTGATTCTTCTCCTAATCTTGGAACTTTTAGAGAGGGCCATCTTTGAGCAATTAAGAAATAGATACTGCACTCATAAATATTTCTCGAGCCAAATCTCCCAAGTCGATAAAAACACTCAAACATTCTTATTCTCTCTTTTTTCTGGAACTTGCACCATTTCATTGACTTAAGCATCGGAGTTTGTTCGTTGGTAATCTGGCTACACTCCTAACTCCTTTTTTTGTGATTTCAGGTAGCTCCCGAAGAGGTTCTACATTGAACTTAATAGCAAAATTTATGTAATGTGTTAAATCTTTTGTCTCTGGAAAATTTGGGCATCAACAGTAAGTTTCACGTGAGGTTTCGCTGTTCGACATCCCCTATCTCCATCCGTACGCTCGAAAAACCATTCCATGTTTAATTGTTTGGACTTTCCTCAGTAAACTTGAATCCCCTGAATAACCACTCGAATCAGGCTATGACGATGGGATAAGTAGAATATAAATATATTTTTAACCTCTTGTCACCGGAGACGAATACGAAAGCTGGTAGTTAGCTTATAACAAGGAATGGTGGTTTATCGGCCAGTATGTTTGAAAAGACCTAACCTATTTAAAAGCTTTTAAAAATTAAAGGCTTTTTGTTGTCCCTATGGCAAAACTTAATTCATTTTTTAGTTGTCAAATGTTTCATCTCATTATTTTAAAAATACTTATATTTCCATAGTTTTTGAATTCATCATCTAAATGACATCTCAGGATTTAATAGTTGTCAAATTTGTAGTCCATATTTAAGACTTGGGTTGATTCAATTAGTTGGTTTTGTAGGCTTGATTTATGACTTATGGTTTTTTAGAAATACATGTGCCAGAGTACATACATATGTATTTTCTTATCTTTTCAAAGTAAATTTTTTCTTTCCTTTCTTTTTTGCAGATCATAAAAATATTTAACATAAATTTGATGTTAAATTATGGTTTGTTACTTTTCTAATCTTTTTTCATTATCCATTTTTGCTTAATCTCTATTTTTTTCTCAAAATATTGGTATCAAAACCAAAGGTTCGTAAAGGCAACAGCTAGAGTTTATGATTGAACTAGGATTTTGCAACAGATTCTTCTCCTAAATATAATTTGTTATCAAATGTGATTTGGCGAAATTTGAAGGTAAAATCAACTCCATTTTCTGAAAAATACAATCTTGTGTATGTATATGAGACTGCAAGTACTGTGTATAGTAATTGAAAGAAATGTACTAAAAGATATGTCAAAGTAAATAAAATTGGATCTATAGTAAAGGGCTTTTAGTATAGTATATTGGTGAGTTGTGGTATTATCTTTGAGACTGTGGATAAAAAGACATTCTTCTTAGAAGCATGGGTAAAAATAGAAGAGATCTATTCAAGTAAATATATAAAAATTCTTTTATATTTTAAAAGGGGACTTTATACACTAGAGAAGGGTAATTTGTAAAGTTATCTTTAAATGAATTCAATTACGTGATTATGGACATGAAAAATGTTGAGAT
>JAWDEX010000008.1:5314985-5372851 GCA_035221805.1 Trichilia hirta | reverse complement strand
CCAAAATCACTACAAAAATAGTAATAAGATGGGGAAAGTAGATATCTTACCGAATTAATCAAGGACATGCTGAAGACGATGAGTTGCCGAAGACAAGGAAATTGGAACTGCTAAGAAATGAAGTTCAAATGGCTGATGAAAGGAAGAATGAATGCTTAAAGTGTGAAACAGAAAGAGAAAAGACAAAGTAAATAGTGGCTATTTATAGGCAATTTCTCAGCACTCAAGTGTCACGAAGTGTTTGAATAGTCACGAGATGAATGGCCAGGGATGTGCCCTATTTTATAACATCGAGAAGGTACCCTCGAACGATGCGTCCTCTTAGTGGTAACCAACAGAATGCCTACACGTGGCCATATAGCATTTTACACAGAAACGTCGCATTTGAGTCCGATCTTTTTGAGATACAGCTGGTCGAAATCGAAGCAGCTGCATTCAATAAAGATCTTTGGTCACTAGTAATATTATAATTCTCGAGTCTAAATTTTAAATCACCTCAGCCTAAACAGTCACTTAAATTTCTACTATCGCCTTGTGACAGTAAAAACTTGGGGAATTTATGTTGATGACATTTATCGATTTGAGAGCGATTCCAGCTAAAGCTTTTCGACCCTAGACTTCACTAGTCAGAAAGCCTAGCTCGGTATGATTGCCTCGGTATCTCGACACTCACCTTGATTATTGAGGCGACCCCTTCTTAATTATCGAGGCGACCCCACGTCTTTTTCAAAAAATAGGAGTTGAGGATGGGATCGACAAATATACTATTTAAGTAATTGTTCAGGCGTCCCATCACGTTAGGTAGTGCCGTGCACGACAAATTACAGGCACTTATTGTTACACCAGACTTAACGTAAAGGGGTGGTAAAAAGATTGACCTAATCACTATATCTACTCCTGTCTAATTAAACCCCCGTTCTCCGATACTCACACGTGTAGAGGCCGTATAAAAGGTGAGGCAATGCATGTAGCAGGATTCTTTCAAAACTTCTGCTGGGACTTCTGATTCTTCTCCTAATCTTGGAACATTTAAAGAGGGCCATCTTTGAGCAAGTAAGAAATAGATACTGCACTCACAAATATTTTTCGAGCCCAGCCTCTCGGATCGATAAAATACTCAAGTACAAGCAGTTTTCAGAAAAAGCTCTACATCATCCATAATAGCAAATCTGTGTGACGTGCTGAATCTTTCGTCCTTGAAAAATTTGAGTATTAACACTTACTTTTACTTTTTTTTTTTTAAATTATCTACTTTTGTGCCTTTTATTGCAATAATAAAATTTGATATAATTACTTATTTACAATCTATCATAAAAATATATATTTAATTACTATTATAAATAAAAAAAAATTAACTAAACATTCAATAATTAAAATTAAATGATTAGAAAAAAAATTTCATGACACCACCACACCTTATCCATAGTAACCCCAAAAATTAATTCTCATTACGTTCACGAAATTATTGTTGCTGCCTCTTAATCAAATATAACATGATGATAAAAAAAAAAAAAAAAAATTGAGAAAAATTTAAAATTTTTTTATTAAACATTTAATTAATTTTTTTTATTTATGAGAATAATTAAATATATTTTTCAATGAGAGAGGATAAATATGTGATTGTATTAGAGTTTATTATTGCATCAAAGGATATAATGATAATTTGAGTAGATAGTTTTAAAAAATGAAAGGTAAATGCTTAGTTTTACATTATTAACATTTAAGATATTTAAGTGAAATATTATGAAATCTTAAGAAAAATAAATCATAATAACTCATTAAATATATTTAAATAAATTATAAAAAGTAATTAATCAATTTAAAATTTTTTCTTAAATTTTATTAATTAATCATTGAGTAATGTTTAAAAAACGATTTTTTTTATGCAAAATAATATGATAGTGTTATATGATTGTAATATATTGTATTTTTTTGGGATAAATAAAAATTTAAAAAAAGAAAAGAAAAATAAATTAAAAAAATATATAATAATCTTTTAATATGGTTACGATAGTTTGCATAAAAATTTTTTTCAATGAATCATTACTGTTAATTAATTATTATTTGGGCTACTTTACGAGAAATTCTAACACTTGTCCCTTCTCTTTGCACGTGGAATGTTGCTAATGGGAGCAATCTATAATTCGATCTTGTTTGGCGTTGTGTGTGGAAAAATGCCCTCAGCAATAACTCCAAGAATACGCCACGAGAACAAATATGGCTCTGGCAAAGGAGGTTGTCTGGTCCACCAGTGCCAAAAAGAGCACGAAGTTAATCAGGACCTGGTCAGAAAACCTGTAAAATAAGATGAAAACGTGACTCGGTCGTCCTAAACAAATTTGACTTATGCAGTATTTATTTTTGTTGTATTTTACCTAAGAATCAAATTGACCAAGACGTGACAAAATCCATTTGATACGGGTGGCGTTTGGGTGAATGAGCCAGAGAAAGGGCGGTGCCTGCTGGTGATGTCATGTGCGTGGCCGTGGTTTTTAGGAAGAGAAATCATAATCTATGTCCAGGGTATGGATTAATAATGGATGGATCCTATTGAGTTGACGGAAAGACCACAAATGGGTTCCTTGTATTGAATATGAATTGTATTATCCGTGGCTGATTAGTGGTGTTGTCGTCACTGTTGCGTGCTATTTATTTCCTGTGGGAGCCCCTTGCCCCTTGATTTGCTGCTTTCATTGTCACCACTCAGAAAACTTCCCTAGGATACGTACCTGTTGTATCAGAAACATCATAAATGCACATCATGCACAGAATACAAGATCGATGAATCATGGATTTGTATAGATTTTTTAGATCAGAAAGATTGGAATCGATACTATTACTATTAGTACATGATTTAGCTATTAGTGAAGAATATAGAAACACAAGTATTGAACCATAAATTATTTCCTATTGTCTTGCGCTATCTGCAGCAGCAATGGAAAAAAGAACGTTGATTTATCAGGCGCAGCAATGGGAGACCAGACTCCATATGGAATTCATTACCTGCTTTTTTTTAGAATCATCACTTTACGGCTTATCGTCGATCGTCCATATATAAAATAAAATGATTTAAGAACCATAATTCATCACACTTTTGTAATATTCAAATAAAAAAGAGATCACTTTTGCATTTTGCAATCATACTCAATTATTGAACTCTGTCTTTACCTCTCAACTAGTTTTCATGGAAAATCATTCAGTTGGCCAATTGGGTCGATGGTGGATTGGATACTCAAGTTTTGTGAATCAACCAATTATTAATCTCGAGATTAATGAAGTGAATGACAACCTAACTAGATTAACTTGTTCTAAGTCTTGGTCTTGTGTTTATCCACTTGTATAATGTCAGAACACAGAAGGGTATGTCGATGACATCATGGATGAAGCCATGCTCAAACGTCATACTACAATCATGTGGTGATGCATTGATGCATCATGCATAAAACTTGAAGAGGTAGAATTTCATTTCAGTCATGAAATTTTAATAATTCTATGACAAGATACTTCACAAGACTTGGTGAAACACACATTTAATCTTAAGTTGAAGCAAGCAAAGAAAGCCACTTTACAACTTTGATTAATTTTGAAGAAAGCTACTTCACAACTTTGATCAATGTCGGATCAATTAAGAATGGGGACCACTCAACAAAGAAGGGAATGTCTTTGTTAGAAAATACATTTTTATCTAATTTAATAGAAATAATTTATAAAATTTTGGTTAAATAATTAAAAATAAAGTTGATTAAACAGTAAGAACCAATTGAGACGAAGAATGAAATGTTAGGATAAATATATTAAACCTGTTGGATAAAGTATAGTTTCGTAAAAGATTAAGGACTAAAGTGAAATTTATTGACCGTATGGCATGGGTTAATCTAAAAAGTCATTTTAGTCGTCTCATCTAACGTGGATATGATGTGATTGGTTCCACCTATGATGAGGTAGACAATAATGGGTGCGACAATAAATCCTCTATTTTTTGTTAAAAAATTTGTTATAAATTTTTTTTTTTTTTTTTTAAATATAACTTACTCTTTTATAAAAATATTTATAATAAATACTCTCTATAATTCAAAAAAATAATAAAAATTCTTTATAACTTAAATATTTGTCATTTTTATCATAAATTAATGGATCGGCACATTATAAATTATATTATATAGTGTATAATATGAATTTAAAATATTTTCTAAATTTATATTGACACAAGGAAAATCTTTTGGTTAATTTAAAAATTGAAATAAAAAATTAAAATATAAACATAAATTTAAAATTAAATTTTCTATTTTCTATTTTAAAATTTAAAATTTCCGTTACACAATACATAAATTTCAAATTTATGTTGAATAGTACATTAACACATAAATGTAAGTATTAATTTGTATAGTTTTCGGATGTCATAATTATAGATACGATGTACGATTTGAATGTACGGAATCAATTGTAGACTTGATCATTATGGTGGATCAGAATTAAGTCAATGCATGGTTTGGCAGGACTGTATAAATTAAAGTAACATGAAATAAAGTATAACACTCGAGTCTAGCGTTAGGTTGAGCATCAAGAGGAGTAAAAGAAACAATAATTATTTATTTGCATAATTATCGTAACCCGAGGAGCCATTGCAGAAATGTCGGCAACGGCTCATAATTTTTTACAAGTATTTTTTTCATATAATATTATTAATTTTAAATTAATTTATTTTTGTTAAGTTAAATGACAATGATACCCTTATTGTCGGCAAGGTAATACTATATTTTTGGTTGGGACATTTTATGTTTGGGCTTGGGCTTGGTAAGTTTTGTCTATTGTGGACTGTGGGCAAGAGCCAATTTAAAAAAGTCATAAGCCCAAAAATTGTAAAATGTTACAACTTTGTTTTGGGCATGGTGTGCAAGGCCCAATTTAGAACATTTTATGTTTGGGCTTCGTAAGTTTTGTTTATTGTGGGCTCTGGGGGTAAGAACCACTGTATTTAAAAAGTTATAAGCCCAAAAACTGTAAAATGTTACAACTTTGTTTTGGGCATGGCGTGCAAGGCCCAATGTATTTAAAAGGTTTTGCCGAAAGAATGAAATGTTAGTATGGTACAATTTAGGGTGAGCATATCCAAATCAATTTAATTCAAATATTAATTGAATGACTTTACATCGTTTTAAAAAAATTTTAAATTAATTTATAAATTAATATTTTTTTAAATTATTATTCACAATTTAAATTATAAATTAAATTAATTTTAAACTGCCGATCCATCAAGTTAAACTACTTCAAATCATTTATAAATGAGCATACTATAAATTATTTAAAATATTTTTATATTGAGAACAATAATTTGTGACAATGATACCTAAACTTAAAATTTTTTATTAGTTATTTCGATATATACTTATAAAATATAATTATTTACATTTATTATTTCATACATACGTGTTAGTTTTACTTTTGTTGTAAATTATCATAAGATACAAATTGCAAATGATATATTTTTTTTTTTTCATATCTAAAATACACAAATTAAGAATCTAAATTACAGGTGATAATTTAAATTAGGTTGATTTGTAATATATTATTAGATTAAATTGAATTATTTTAAATATAATCTACAATGCGTAAAATCGAATTGAAATTTTAATTAGACAAATCTAAACTATAAATGTCTACCCTTAATTGTAACTTTGAGAAACCTTGAAGAATTTTTAAAAAAAAATCTTAATCAGAGATTTTGAGTGAGGATAACCTCAAAAAATGATGAAGAAGGTAAGGATTAAGGATTATTTTCAACTTAATTTAGGTAGATAGATTACTCAAATCTCCTCAATCGGTATAAATTTTAAAATACAAATTTATTTTTATATTATTTTATGATATTTTATTGGCCGAATTAATTATTATAAAAGGAATATTTGAATTTTTTATATTTATTAAAAAATTATAAATAAATTTTTAAACTTAAGAAAAATATTAAATAATTGAGAATAATAATTATCAACATTTTTTATTTTAAATTATAAAATTAATAAAATATAAAAAAATATCTCAAAAATTGAAATGATTATTTATTATTAGACGAATTAATTTATAAAATGATAATTTTTAAAATTTTGTGGGATTTTGTCAATTAATTAGGGGCATTATTACAAAAAGAGTAATGATAATTCTCTAAACAAAATCAAGGAAAATCCAATTCCCAGCCCATCTCGTCCTGGTCCATCTCGTCTCAGCAAGAAAGTTTCCCTGATCTTTCTTCAATCAGATTCTTCAGGACCTGAAGTGTTCAACGAGACTTCTAAAGACTGAGACTTCTCATTCTATCTACAAACATTCTGAAACAACCACCTCAAAAAATTCAAACGCCAAGAAGTTCTGAAACCTACTTACCATTTTGAATACTCTGTAATTTCTTTGAAATTGTAACTTCCCAAAAAATTGTATCAAACTTGGCGCCTTCTTCCCTCCCCCACTCATTTTTCTCTTCCATTTTCTGGAAAATTAGAACTTTACCATATCTTCGTCCAAAACCCCAGAAAGAAAAAAAAAAAACTAACCATACCCAGAAAACGAAATGGATAACTCAACTCAAGAATCCCACCTCAGATCCGAAAATTCCGTTACTTATGAATCTCCTTACACTCTTTACGCCATGGCTTTCTGTTCCGCGCCATCTCGTACTCACCACCACTACCAGCGCATCGCCGTAGGAAGCTTCGTTGAAGACTACAACAATCGAGTCGACGTCGTTTCGTTTGACCCGGAAAGTCTTTCGATCAAAACTCATCCAGCTCTATCCTTTGAGCATCCGTACCCACCAACCAAACTCATGTTTCACCCCAACTCCACGGTACGGAAATCCTCTGACCTTCTGGCTTCGTCTGGCGACTTTCTACGTCTCTGGGAAGTTCGTGATTCTTCGATCGAGCCTGTTACGGTGCTTAACAACAGTAAAAGCAGCGAATTTTGCGCTCCTTTGACTTCGTTTGATTGGAACGAGATTGAACCAAATAGAATTGGAACTTCTAGCATTGATACGACTTGTACTATATGGGATATTGAAAAGGGTGTTGTTGAAACGCAGCTAATTGCTCACGATAAAGAGGTTTATGATATCTGTTGGGGAGAAGCTAGGGCTTTTGCTTCTGTTTCTGCTGATGGGTCCGTTAGAATTTTCGATCTGAGAGACAAAGAACATTCTACCATTATATACGAGAGCCCACAACCCGACACTCCATTGCTTAGATTGGCTTGGAATAAGCAGGATTTAAGGTACATGGCAACTATTTTGATGGATAGTAGTAAAGTTGTAATCTTGGATATAAGGTCCCCAACAATGCCGGTTGCTGAATTGGAGAGGCATAAAGCTAGCGTTAATGCTATTGCTTGGGCACCTCAGAGTAGTCGTCATATATGTTCTGTTGGAGATGATTCACAGGCCCTCATTTGGGAACTGCCACCTGTTGCCGGGCCTAATGGGATTGATCCCATGTCGATGTACTCTGCTGGCTACGAGATTAACCAGCTTCAGTGGTCTGCCGCGCAGCCTGATTGGATTGCTATTGCATTCTCCAACAAAATGCAGCTTTTGAAAGTTTGAGGTTTGCCTGTCGGGGAATCATTTCAATGTTGACTATATCTTTTCTGTAACTTTTACGCAGTTTGTTAGATGTTTTGAGTGTCAAATTTAACTCTCATACTAGCAAATGAAAGTATTCTATTTGTAAAACTCTATGCTGCAAGATAGTGAAACGTGTGTTATCGAAGGCTAGAAGCTCTACATTGCATCACTGCTTTACAATTCTTTAGTTTTCTTGGACTTTTGTTTATTCATTATTGATTGATGAAAAATATTCATAGTGGTAAATGTGTACCTTTTTTATCTGAGAGTCTTGCCTTGATCTGAAAACAGCTACCTTTGCATCATATTTTGGTGTCTTCCTACTATTATGGTTCTTGTTAATGAAGTGGTTCTGTAGTTTCATTGTCTTGGAATGCTTTCTTGAATGGGAGGAATTGTGAAGTTTCCAATTGATTTTGTATTTTTAGTTTCTTTGCTTTACTTGGCACATACAGGTTGTAATTTTATGAGCCAAAATCTTCTAAACATCGCAGTTCACATGGTGGAATACCTAATAGAAAGCATTTATGGTTTAGTGGCTACTATCAGTGGACTCATACAACTTTGTTTTCTTTGCATCTAGAACAATTAAAATTTTCTTGCTCAAAGAATTGATGGTAAAATTTTTTTTGCATTACTGAACTGAAATATTTTCTGTTTTTATGCAGATCCCCTGATTTGGCTTCGTACTGAAGATGTAAAACCTAGTGTGCATGTTCTAGGTTTATGTTTACTTGGACAAACAGTATAACAGGAAGAACCTGTTGTATCGTGTATGGACTGGTTAGGGGTGATTTTCTATTTGATAGCAGTCTGTTCTGTTTCATTTTATTGCGTAGTCTAGTAAATTGTTTGAATATGCACTCTTCAGCGTCTGTTCTGAACCTTCAATAGCTAACTTTTGTGAAGTAGCAACTAGTCATGCTTTGCAATCTGCCATGTCCCTCTGTAGCATCCTTTCGATCTCTTACCTCTTGGATCCCAGTTCCTTGATGTTCGTGCATATGGTAGTCTTAGCACCCATACTATGTTTATTTTGGACAACTGATATCGAAAAATAATTTTTTAAGTTAATACTGTTGATCCAATTAGAAGATAATTCTTCCTGCAGTTCAGTTGAATTGTTATCATCATGACATGATTAAATAGATACGTAAGGCACGTGAATCACCTAGAATCTGGCTACCGTTTCCCTATGAAAATTGATTTGTGTTGGGTAGAGACATGGAACAGCCGGAAACCTGTATCTGATTTTAACTGCATCCTCGATAATATTAAGGTTCCTCGAATTACATACTTCAATGTTATAAGTGGTTAAGGTTACTTTGGTGTTTCTAGTTTAGAGGATGAATATTGTCGGATAGCTTCGGCTGCAAGTTGGTATATCTATGTCTGAACTTAGTTAAGTCACTAATGAAACCTTGGAATGTAGATCGGTTAGTCATATCAATTTGGATGCAATTTATGCTTATAATGAAACAGGGCTTTCGAAGGAATGATAAAAGTTGGAATCGTGGAGTTGAAATAAACAGTGTTAGTAGTTCAAGTTCTTTTGGTATTATTTTTGCTATATTTTTTCACTCTGCTTGTTGTAAATGCCATGTTTATTGTACAAAACATATTCAGATTCTGTTTCATCAGGAACAATTTTGTCTGCCTGAGTTTTGAGACTGAAGATGTTGAAAGTAACTATACTGGATCATTCCATTGTTCCATACTCAATAGACTTCATTTGGTATAGAAATATTGTGACCGTCACACTAAAAATTGGTATTATTTAAAATCTTTTGTTATTTACTCAAAAAAATAAATATTTATTTTTTAAAAACACAACAAAAATATCATAATTTAAAACTGTGTAAGATAGTACCGATTGTAATACCAATCACATTTTTACAATGCCTGTCCAATGGATCTCATTTTCCCACTTTTAGGATATCTGACATTGTAGCAAGATTCTTATCGTATTTACATAATAAGAAAGTAGATATTAAAATCGTAAATAGGAACTTATTTGGTAGAAACAATGGTTTATAAAAATTCATGGTGGGTTTCATTGGATTGTATCGACTTTTGTGTGTGGCTTTGAGCGGATAATTAGTAGGTTTCTGTGGGATGTTTAGTAGTTTAGACCACCAAGTAACTGTTCCATTGGATTCTCATCTGTTTGTGGCGAAACCAAAACCAGTAATTCATGATCGTATATAACAAGCAATATCTGCTTCCACATTCCCCTCGATTTCTCATCTCTTGTTTCTTTCCTTCCCCTTTCCTCTTCTTATGAGTTATGATTATGGAACTTCAACTGCTGAATACTGTCATCATCTCTTATGATACAAAATCAAGCATTGAATAAAAATAATTGACATGTCACATCAATCAAAACCAATCAAAGCCAATCACAAAATCATTAGTTCTCATCCTTCAACTTTCCCTCATTTCATCCTTGCTGCATTTTCTATCCTACGTCTCTTCGCTTCTTCAAAACCTTGTAGCTCTCCCCTCACAATACCTTTTCTCACTTTCCCTTTAAACCCTCGCCGGTTCCGGAAACTATCCATCATGTCCCAGAACGGAAGACGCAGGCAGAATTTCTTTTCATCACCTCAGTCTCTCTCCGATTGGCTCGAACCTCGTTTGCCCTCCGATTCTTTTGCTATGTGGGGCGTCAAACCTGGCACCAAGAATGTCCACAATCTTTGGCTCGAGATTTCCGACGGCGAAACCTGTCTTGCTGATGCCATCCCTCCCGTTCGAACAGTTAATGTTGTTACTGTAAGAATTATTGGCAGAGACAATCAAATTCTTGTAGAATCCCATCAAGAGTTGTCTGACGGTAGTGTAAGGAAACGGTGCCGTCCCTTGTCGGAGAAAATGAAGGCCAATGAAACGCCAGAGGAGGCTGTGATTCGAGCGGTCAAAGAAGAGTTGGGTTCGATTTTGAATGATTCTAACACTCTGAGAGTTGTTCCGGGGTCGTATATCAAGAAGGTAGAGGAGCGAAATTCGGTTTCGTACCCTGGTTTACCGGCACGTTATGTGTTACATTCTGTAGATGCTTTTGTGGAAGGATTGCCGGATGAAGAATTTTGTACGGAAGAGGGAGATGAGTATGCGGATTCTTCTTTGGCTGACAAGGCGTTGTATGTGAAGAGACATTATTGGAAATGGGTTAGTTCTGATTCGATAAAATCTTGAGTTTTGCCCTGAATTTTCCATGTTGCCGAGGTGCTGGCCCAAGTTGATAATCGTACGTCGTGAACTTCTAAAAGTTGATAATCATATGCTTTGATATTTTTTGAAAATCGATCATGGTATGATCATGAACGAGCGTTAACTGATGATTTGGCTACATAAATGCCGTATTGTATGTGTTTAATTCGACTTGCATAAGAGTAAGAGAGCTAAGAATTGACTAATTTTGTTTTGAGTTTATGCTATTTTAATTGCCTTATATTTTTTTTTTTTGCATTTATGATTTCTATTGATTCATTAATGAACCTGTTTGTAAATTTTAGTTTTGATATAATGTGACTGGTTTATGGAGAACCACATATGTGTTTTTCTTTCAACTGTAAGGTAATGCATGCAAACACAGGCAAATTAACCCATACGAATATGGCACGCCATTTTGTGATTAGCAATTTGAAAATGTCTAGCTGAATAGTGGATTGGTTGATATGGAATTCACTGTGTTAAAATGATTTAGTAGCTTGTTTCAGCTTGAAGTTTGTGAATGCCAGTTTTTGGTCCCAAAGTTGGAATTGCACTATCTAGCAAGCTTCAAAATTTTAAATGAAAGTGGAAGGAGGAAAAAAAGAGAAAGAAGCCATGGACGAGCTTAAATAGTGTGGAGGGTTATAGTCTGTTTTTATAGCTTCCTTCTATCTTGGAGTTGAAGAAGTCTGAAAAATACTGAATAAAAGATTTAGTTGGATGTTCTTCCTTTCTGAGGAAAAAATATAAAATATGAAAGTGTAATATCTCATACTACAAGGTAAATTTATTTCATGGTCCAGGGTAGCTTTATTCACATTTGTTATCTGTGAATTGTGAAATTTGTGAATGGCCTAGTGGATATGACTCATTTTGCTCTTTAAGTTTCTATGGTCATTTATGCTCTGTGCTTCGGTACCTTGACTTCAGTTTCCTTCTTCTGTGTTTGAATGCTCATGAGTTTATACGTATGATGGTTTGGTGCAAAACAAGAGAATGTGGTGTAAGTTCTTGAAAGAATGTCAGATGAGGAAGCCCTGTGATTTTGCATCTATTTGTTGTATTCTCAAACTTTTGGCTGATCATCTTCCCACCCATTAGGAAGACTTTGTTCCTTTTTTAAATTATATTAAAATTACCTATACCGGATTAGTTTTCATTCTTTGTAACCAAAACTGTGCCTTAATGATTTACTCATTTTTCCAATTATAGATATTAGAGATGAAATTGCACTTTGATCTACTGGTTATAGAAACTCATTACTTCCATTGCCTCTTGACAATGTGATTACTTGAAATCTGCTTTGTCGAAATTACGGAATAAAATTAGGCTTATGTGAAACCCAAAACTCATCTTTGGAGAAACAAACCTTGCAAACAATATAATTGCTGCAAGGAGTCTAGAGTGGAGCCGAATTCTGACCTATGAATCATTGACAAGATTTTAATGTTCAGCAACTTCTATATAACTTGGTTTTGGTATAGTTCTCTTTGTTGTTTGTTTTCAAATTTCTATTAGGCTGACACAGCCACTTAGATTATATAGTAGTTTCATTGTATCTGATAAATTCTGCATGAATGAGAGTGGATAACACTCAATTTAGCTGTGTCTGAAAAAGCTGAAGACAATCTACCTCTTTCATTGAACATTTGCATTCTATCTGAAAAACGGGGTAATTGATCCATATCACATCTTTGATATATGTGATGAGTTGTGTGTTTTCTACTACTTTTCACTGTAGAATGAATGTTATTTTCAATTCATTCACTTTTTTTTTTTTTTTTCAAATCGCCTGGAAGAACATAAAAGTAGTTTCTCCCTTAAAACTTTTCTTAGCATTAGTATTTAATATTTATAGTATGGTTAAACTCTTCATAGTACGTCGATTTAAATAATAGAATTGGGTAATTGGTTGTATAGGGTTGTGAATGAGCGAGCATTCAGCACAGAGCAGCTTTCTTTGCTTGTAAAAGCTAGCGGGACATTCACTAGCTTTTCAAGTCCTCGAAAGTTATCTGACTTTTGAAAATTGAGGCACTCATTTTTTATTATATTAGAGAAATTATATTTGTTTGTATCCAACTTCTGCAACTATGAGGATGAATAATTACCTTCCAAAATGACTGTGCAAACAACTCGATGATTGCTTTCCTTGCACCCATCAAGTTTTTCAAATGGAAGGGATTATGCATGAAAAGGAAAAGGAAAGGGTAGTAATTCTGTGATGAATTTTTTATTATTTTAAAGCAAAGTCTAAAGTTACCAACCCATTTTATAAATCGAAGTAAAAGAGGTGTACCCCCCTTTCCCTTCCCTTGTACGAAAGTTAATGGGTAAAAAAAGATCAAACCAACCTATTATCTAGGGGCACTCAAATCGACCCCACAGTTGTGGGAGTCCTAGCCTAGACTTCCTTTATAATTTACTAAAGATTGATATGGAAATGCAAAGGAAAACCGGAGAGATTCCTTAGCAAAGAATTAAATTGAAAAAAGAAAGGCGTTAGTTTCTCTCCTTTAATTTGTATCAACTTTTAACCGAGCACATGCATGGCAAAATCCAAGTCAAAATGTTAAAATGAATCAGAAAGAAGAAGAGAAGATAAGATCATACAAGCAATACGGACTTTTCATTATATCATTTCCAATTTCCTTTTTTTTTTTTTTTTTTTTTGAATTTACAAATTTAAAACACTCAATCAGTAAAATCAAAACCAACAAAACATGTAGAACTCCAAACTAAAACAATACCAAGCACAGACAAATGACAGATTATCCGACCGTTTCTGTATACTCAAAGACTAGTAGAACACTGAGTTCCTTGCTTTGAACTGATCGGACCTGTCGGAATGTTTGGTCCGAAATCCATCACAGCAACACAGTTAACATTAAACCTGTAATGTCCGGAAACCCATGTTCCCACCTTCCACCTCAATTTTCCGTTAACTTTGACATTCAGAACAAGCTTTCCTGCTATCTTATCACGTCCAACTTCATAACCAAACGATGCCGCCACCGGCAACCCAGTTCCGACCATAGATCCCGTTAACAGATTGGTTTCCTGGTGTCCTTGATAGAAAGGCGGCAAAGGGGTGTAACCCGTTATCTGCTGTCCTTTGTACGAGGCGTAAACTTGTATGATGTCGTAGTAAATGCCAACCTTCTGATTAGGGTTCTTTGAGAGTAATGTCAACTGTATGGAAGAGTTGAGGAGGCGAGAACTTGAGAGGTTAAGCTGATAGATATCAGCTTCTTTGAGGGAAAACTGAGGCTTTGACGGATGAAGGATAAGCCAGATTAGGAGTATAAGAGAAAGAAGTGAAGTGAAAAATGTGGAGAAAGCACAGAAGAGTTTTTTGTAGTTCTTGTCGATGTTTAATCCTTGTTTTTCGGCGCAGTGTTTGGGAGATTTTGAGAGGACTTGAGACATTTGCAGAGAAGAAAAACGGGAGAAATAATGAAGAAAAAGGAAGAAGTTTAATTTACAATGCTAAGGAAGATGTTTGATGGGGTTTAAGAAAGCAGCTGAAAGCCGCAATTATTTTACTCTCTTTTTTGACTGGCAGCTAGTTGGTTTGGTTTGGCTCTAAGATATTTGACATAATCTTCTGGAATATTTGTGACTTTCAATCGAAGGCTCTAATTTCACATTAATGTTTAAAGATGTGATCTCAACCATTGGATCAATACACCTGTGTTTCATGATTTTGTTCTGTTGTGTATGGAAACAAAGTTTTATGGTAGATGGCACAAGAAACAATACAATAACTTATTGGGTTCTCTTTTTGAAAAAATGGGTCATGCTTGAATTTTACAGTTATCATAATTTATACATAAAAGATGAAATCATTTTAAAAATATTTGGATACTTCTACGATCATTATTAAACTTCCTTTCAATAGTCACCAGAAATTCTAATAAGGATTTAACTTGCATTCATGCTGCAAATTTATGTGCAAAAATAGGCTTTTTTTAATCATCATATTCCATGGATCATGAATATTCAGCTAGTAAACATTAAGTTGTATTATTGTGCTTGTATTGAATATTCATATACCCCGTTTTATGGTTATCTTAAAATATGAACTAAGATTCTCAGTAAAAGGAGTTTTTCGAGACCTTCAACAGGTACGATTCTACACATCTTCTTTCTATGGCTTTAGATTCCAATGCAGAAACCAAATTTCTATTCACAGAGAATCAGGAATATGCTTTTCCTTTTCCAGTATTTGTGTCAATTAAAGCTACAGAAACCATCTTTTGACCATTTGAGTTTCAGTTGAACCATCACAGCTCATACATAATTGTTCCGACCAAAAACTTAATTCTCTATTGGGTGGTTTTAAGCAATCACCGTATATTACTATGGCGTGCCCGAAGAAGATGTCTAGCATTATAAATTGAGTGATATATGAGTCATTCATAAAGTAGAATTAATACAAATATATGGTCGTTAGATATATGAATCAAAACCTTACTTTGGGTTCCAACTTCCTACATCATGACTATGAGTAAACTATGCATGTATTGTATTATTTCATATAGTCATGCACGAACAAGCTTTATATATATATATATATATATATTTCATGTGAATCATAATGATTGATAGAGGAGGATACGGGATATCTTTCTCAGTCTGAATCACAAATGGGGATACTCTTTTTTAACAATTAAAGCCAAAGTGAAGTGTATTTTTTTTGTTTGTTATAGGTAGTGCAGAGCAGAGGCCCAGAGAAAACTCTCTCTCTGTGTTAAGCTCACCCAACTTGCTTTTGAGTACATGAAAGCAAAATCATTATGATAAAAATGGGAATTGGAAAGTAAATATATAATTAAATTATAAAAAAATATAAATAAAAAGAGTTTTATCATGGTGGGTGTCTATTATTTTATTTTTATTTATAGAGTTGTGTAATGGAAAAAGTTTCTAAGGCAAAGAAGAGAAGACATGAAGAATCCGTAAACCAGCTTTTGGGAAACCACCGGGAATCATCCTTATGCACTTTATTGTGTCTTATCTAGCCGTTACTTTTAAGTTAAGAAAAGGGCATTTATGGTAGAGCACAAGTAAAGTTTAACTACATTACATGATTTCAATTCCTCTGTTTTCATCAATCGATCTGGTGGGGTTTCTTACCATTTGATTTGTGACATTTGGACTGATTGATTATGTACGATTAGTCTCAATAATGATACATGTTCTTTTTCAAAAGTTAAGGGGCCAGAAAACTGTAAATTAAGATATTTAAAATAATAATATTACAGTTGCGGTCTAAGATAGAGAGTTAAAAGCAAGAAAATAGTTGGTTTGTTTTTGAATTTTGAAGCACTTTTAGTTATTGAAACCTTTTTCCATCAAGAGAAAAGCTAACAATAAATGACCCCATGGTTTGGCCTTATTGATTCCTCATCTGATCATCTTTAGTTTTAATTAGGAAAGAAATACAATAAAGAACTTTATTTCATTGATTGTTTAAAAGATAAATCACTTACAGATTGATTTTTTCGAGCAAGCATGGAAATTGAATTATTGTTGGACCACTATCATGCATAATTTTAGAAGAGTATAACATTATCTTACCAGTGATTGTGAATTCTATATTTTGCTAGCTTATGGATTTTTCTACACTCAATAGAATCTGTGACAACACATTCTTCAATAATCTGGACAGTTTTTTTTTTTTTTTTTTTTCGTTCAGAAAGGTTAAAAGTGCCCAAAAATGGTCGCTTAAAAGGGTTGGTAAATTTTTTTGTGCTTTATGTTACCCTGGAGAAAAGTTTCTGTTTTTGCTTTTCGAATCCAGTAAATTTCAATTTCCACCATATCAACCAAGAGAAAAGAAAAGGCATATAATTGATGATAACATTGACAGCGACTAGCAACGTAGTCTGAACCAAACATTAGAGTTCGTTGCAATAAAGGAAGAAAGCTCACTCAAACATCGACATATAAATATCAATGATTTAAAAATTAGCCACCCATTTTTCGATTGTCACAATCTCAAGTGATTGGAATCTTCTGAAAAATTGTGCTAAAATCATGCACACAAGTTTTCTTAACCTTTACAATTTAATGTCTACCTATCTGGAAAAATGAACATTGCAAACCATCGACTTATATAAGCTTAGCTTCATCCTTAAGTTTCCAATTCTGGTTAATGATAAGAGGATTAACTAGCAATAAGTTTTTAGTTGAAGGTCTGTATATTAACAACTACAGTAAGAACAACACACCTTAGCTCTGTTGCAAAACAAATAAAAGAATACGAGTACATAAAATACGATGCTCATTTTACAAAAGATACATGGTATGATAGCAAATATATGTCATGCACATATAGGAGAAAACAAGGATTTAGAAGTTAGTAAGATTATGTAACATCTAATTCTAGGTCCTAATCAATCCCCACTCTCACTATAATAAGTTGATTCACTAGCCATCAGTAGAATAGCTCCAGTGATTCTCAGATTCTGCAGGTTGAGTTCCAGCATGTACTTGGCGAACAAACTGACCTTTCACTCTGGGACGCTGTTCTGCAAGTTTTTTTCTACTCTCATACCGAACCTGCGAATAAAATTTTTCATGAACAGATTAATCATAATAGAAGATATAGGTTTTGATGTTACTGATTATTATGAAAATTACATTGGTAGCTGATATAACAATGGCAACAACAATACTGATTAAATTTATTTACCTTCTTCTCATAGCATCTGTCTTTCCGCTTTAAGCGAAATTTAGTTAGAGCTGCTTCTCTTTGGATGGATCGATGTGAGTTCCCATTGGAAGGGTATAAACCTTCTTCATTCTTGCTCTCTGCAGCAGACCTTCCAATAGCAACCTGATCGACATTGCTGTTACTTCCGCAAGCGCTTCCATAACCCATGCTGTTTAGATGACTCAGTGCACCATTACAAAAACTGCTACTTGCACTCTGATCAGTAGCAGGAGAAATATGCCCTCGTTCCTCTACAGAATCCATCTTATGATCTAGCTTGTGCTTAGTTTGATTGGTGGAATTGATATTGATCACATTTTCTCCAAGCTGGTCATAAAGTTGCCCACAATTGCTGTATTCAGCATTGAAGCACTGCGCTGGATTCCCTCGAAAGGTGGGTTCTTGCTGACAGGCTGATTTAGGACTAGGTGTTGGTGATAAACCCGTTTGTGCACAAAACATATGAGGAAGTACAGAACCATAGCCAGTGCATAGTTTATCATATTTTATACCTTTCACTGAAACAGGGACAGGACATATCCTCTGTTGAGGGCATGAAGCTGCAATTTCAGATTGTTTAGATTGACTAGTAACCAGAGAATTAACACTTCTTTGAGTACTTAGAGTGGTAACAGGAGTATCAGAGATATAGGCAGAAGCAATATCGGAAAACTTCTTCTCAGAATCCATTCTGAATTCTTTCTGCCAATCACACACACCACCCAACGTTGAATGTTGTCGCTCCAATAGCTTGGTAGTGTACCTGAATGAAGAATCAGTAATTAGAAAAAAGAAAATGCTTCTTCAGAACAAATGAGATAAAAGGTGATGTGCATAAAATTGCTTCTTCAGCCAGTTGGATATATGTGTATATATTTGCAATCTGAACAAAGAAAATGTAAGACATTAAAGAAACTCACCGTGTGAAAGCTGAGGCATTAGAATGCCTGAGGGTAAATTTTTGCTCTATCACTTGATTCTCAAAGCCACTTGGATCAGATCTTCTCAACGAGAGGTCCAATTCTGGAGAAGAATCAAACGTACTTGTGCCATTATTTGAAGTGGAATTATGACTATCGAAGGCTCCCATAAAGTCAATGACTTTTCTGGAAGAATTAATGACGACATCAAAGTCATCAGCTGTGAGGATAGCATCCCTCCTATGACTTCCTGGTTCAACATCCTTGCCAAAATTGGCTCTTGTATTAGCATCCTTGCAGGCAGCCACTTCAGATACTGATTTAATCCAGACATTTACCAAAAGTTACATTATTTTTACCAAACTGAGAAGATAATATGAAGCCACGTCAAAAATGTACAAATGTTTTACCTGGAACTTCAGTCTCGAGTGATTTCTGGTCATAATCAACACATGCTTCATGATTCCGCATCTGTACATCATTTGGCAAGGATTGTCCCCATAACTGCCTTGACAAGTCCATCGCATCTTCTATGCATGCACTCTCAGCTTCAAAGTCCGGTTTTGTACAAGAGCTCTGCAAGCGACAGCAAACATGCAGTCTCTATATGAAACCTCATGGACCCAACCTAAACCGGAAGCAAATTACTTTTAACCATGAGAGGCCTCAAAAACAATAATACATACGTTCCCTTTGACAATACATACATTAAGCGTGCCCAAAAGTGTCATTGGATAACCATGACTTCAGACTTGATGGCTTGTACATTCATTATTATAGCATATTTATATAGCTTGTGAAGTCAAATTCTTAAACAAATGAAATTTTCATTATTCTATTAGTCGGGATCCAGGGATCTATGCCTCTAATCCAAATTTTACAATGATAAGATGTGAAAGACGCTTCCATTCAAAATCAAATACACTCATTACACTAGCATAAAAGAAATAATAAACAGTTTATGTGGTCGGTTGCTTCAGTGCAAAATATAGGTACCAAACACCTAGGCTTATCCTTCTTACTGAAGTATTGTGCCAAATGGGAACCAAATAATGTGCTGCAGAATGATATGCAAAATATGAATACTCACTTGAGCATCACTCCCTTTCTCAACGCATTCCTCCTTCCTCTGGACACAAGCCACGTAACCACTAGAATGATTACTAGCAGCATCATTTTCAGAAGTGGCTTCAATTTTTTGCTGTCCAACACTCTCATCTTGGGTAGCATTAGCACCAATGGTTGACTAACAGAAAAAAAGAGACAAAAACAAGACTCAATTAAAATGGAACAATATAATTCAAAAATCAATTGCTAAAAGTAAGAGAAAGTAATAGCACAGTGCAAGGAGTGGGCAGCATACAGATCGTCTTCTCCATACATGCTGCCACATATTTCTCAGTTCATTTTTCCTTACAGGCTTGACAAGATAATCTGCAGCACCTCTCATCATGCATTTATAAACAGTACTAACTGAGTCCTGTGAAGACATCACTGCATAATCACAAAAATAAAGGAAAAAAAATGATGTTAATATAAAGTAAAATCAACCAGTGATTTGCACAATAGTTATTATTCAGTGGATTGTATCATACTTATAACAGGGATATTTTTGCAAATCTCATGCTCCATGATTAGTGTAAGAAGAGCAAATCCACTTATTGATGGCAAATCGACTTCTGTCAATATGAGATCTATGTTATGCGGTCTTCCCTTTGCTATCTCCCAGGCCTTCAAGCCATCAGGAACAGCAACAACTACTCAAAAAGAAGATAAACAATTGTTAGTTCCCATCACAGCATGTCTATGCAATTTTGAATTGAAGCGCAATTCAATCTGCAAAACTATGATGGCCATCAGTTAATAATAGGCTTCAATCATAAAAGTTACTGTGAATCACCAAATTCCCATCACATAAACCAAATAGACTCGTAAACAATAGATCAACATCTTAAACTTGCCAAGGCATCTTCTATAGAGCAATTATTTGTTTTGTGGAAAGCTCTCTATTAAATAACTAAGTACCAATAGGTGACCTCCTACGAAGTCCTCATGTTGCACCCAAATAAAAAAAAAAAAAAATTCTCAGAGAGAAAAATATAATAAAAAAACTGAGAACCATGTTCCTTTTGTTTGCTCTATTTGAAAGGCTCCCTTCTTCAGGGAAGCATAATAACCTTTTTTTAAAAATTTGTTCCAGATTTAACCAATAGCATACAGAATTTCAATTACAGGCTTGAAGTTATAGATATGAGTTGCTAGAACAAAAACATTACATGTACCGAACGAAAATGATTTTCAAGTCAAAACATAGAAAATTGGCCACATTCCAAACATCAAAAACTAAAATTTACAAGACTGTTTCCCTGAATTTGCAGAAACCACGAGCCAACCCAAATTACAAAAACTAATATTTACAAACTCAAGCTCGAACTTTACTCTGCATCAGAAGCTGGAAAATAAGAACCAGAGCTTAAGACTGAAACTATCTGTCACTAAAACAAACTTCTTCCATTCCAATCCCAGGTAAACGTATTTAAATACACAAAAAGTTCCAATAGATCAACCAAATCAAATATACAAAATTAACTACAAACTATCAAAATCAAGAACTTCTCATCAGCTCAGAACAAGAGAGTTCATCAATTACAACAACTCAAAAACGAATAAAACCACAGCAAAGAAACAGTCCAAGCAAGAACAAAAAACAATAAACTAACCTCTGTAACTAGATTTCCTGAGAAGGGCAGTAATAATTTGCCTGGTCGAATCATCCGCTTCAACCAGCAAAATCCTCAAAGCCATCCTAGGCAAAAACCTTTCCCACTTCACCATTCCATCTTTCTTCCTCTCCATTAACTCTTCAGTACTCAGCACAACTTCTCCCATTTCCCGTTTTGTTTTAATAAACAAGTTTCAACCTTTGCTAAAAACTCTTGTAGCAATGTCTAGACTCTGCTTAAAAAAAAAAAGAAAAAAAAAAACACCAAAAATATCTGAAATGTAAAACCCCTTTAACCGCAAATGACAATTAAAATATCTTAGCAAAATATCTGAAATCGCAATTTGCGTGGCCTACGTTGCCACGTCAGCTTCGATCAAAAGGCATTGGGTTATTGGGAGGTTGTCTCTCTCCTTCTTCTAATTATTATTATTATTTTCTTGGTTGGTGGTGCACAATTAAAGGTCATCATCATTGGTTCTAAATTATTAATTTTCATACCTAGATATTTTCATAAAGATCAATCTCATGGATAGTATTTTGACACGTGGATGTCTATGAATTCACGCTTCTGTTTGTGGTTTTGAAGTTGTCAAATGTCATCCTTTTTAACATTTTCATCGCGCTGAGAGTATGAAAATAATTATACTCTCTTTTTAATTGATTGGATGTTTTAAAGTTGTCGTTGTATTATTGGCTCTGGTCAATTCAGGGATCATTTTCAATTACTAAATTGCCCTTGTGACTCATTGTTTAGGATAAGACTAACTTAGAGAATATATATATATATATATATATATCAATCACCACGAACCAAATCAAACCAATGGAAACGTGGCGCGAGGATGTTGTCATAATTTCTCACGCTCCATTCTCGTCCTATCGTTGCTCTTCTATATGGGATATGATTGTTACCCATGATTTGACAATAAATTAATAAATCATGGCACAATTTTTGTACTATAAATTTAGAGCTGGCTTACGATAACTGTAAATTCGTGTATTATCGGATCAATTACTTTTTTAACATAATATAAATTTTAAATTATTGCCAATTTCATTTTACTTTCTTATCAGTTAAGATTTCTTTAAATCTTTAATGATATACTATGAAGAGGCAGAAAATTTTGTATTCATAAATTTTTAAGTTTTTATTTTCTTTTTTAAGAAATATTATTGACTAATAATAATTACTTGCATTTATTTTAAAAAAAAATTTTCTTAAGAAAAGAATTAATAATAATAATGTGATAAATGACGCGTGATTTTTTTAATAAATTAAATTTATTTTGTGAATTATACCAATGTATATTTTTAATATATTATATAAAAATTAGATGATTGAGAAGAGTTTTAGAATAAAATCTATATAATATAGTTGATGATTATAAAAAAATTTTGAATTCGACTAATTGTGAGATATTTATCAGAAAAATGCAAAAATTATTAATCAATGTGTAGTTTTAAACTATAAGTGTCATTTGGTAATTTTTTATTTTCAAGAAATCAAATATGTTAACTAAGAAAATATATTTTATTAATGAGAGTATAATTTCATGTTAAAAAATTTTAGATGAGGGATATGTGTTTCTTTGTTTAGAGAGAGAGAGAACAATAACAGATTATCAATATAGGCCAAAAAATTATTTGTCATTGCTCTAAATATTTTGATCATCATCTTCTCTTCTATAATAGTGAGTAAGCTGTTTTAAGGTTAAGTGGGAGAACTTGCCAATTGCCATTGAAATGGGATGTAAAATATAATTTGCATCTTTTTATAAGTTGAATTTTCAATTGTTAAAAACCTATGTTAAGTTCAAAGGTTGCCAAAGAAAATTTGTTTGCTGGGTATGACAAATTTATCATTAGGCAAAAATAAATTTAGTAGACAATAGTCAATGACTAGTCTTAGTTTTTCTTTGATATTTTTGCTTCAATTATTGACATAAAATGCTTGACAAGTTCACGGTGATTGTATAGGCTTGATAAGATCTTTTTGTTGGAACTTTTATAATTTAGCTCATGCAAGTTTGATGTATTTTTGACTCATTTTTGAGTGACTTATTTTTATTGAACTTAAATCTTCACTCTTTTTTAAAAGGTAAGAAAATTCAAGAGTATTTGTTTCTCTATAATGAATGTGAACAATTTTTGTAAGAAATCTGAATGACTTCAAAATGATGAGTGAGTGATGATATAAGACTTGATGTCATTAGATGGACTAGACAAGGCATTGATGCCAGATTGAATCTATGGACAAAAATAAGACTTTCATTAAGTTTGAGTAAAACCTTTTTTTTTTACAAACAATTAAGCTAAAATATCAAATTTGACAATAAAATCTTTGGCAGAAAGTGAACAGCAAAGGAATTTATACATAATGACCAATCCAAAAAAGAACTGGACATAGACTATTTTACTGATGAAGTTCATAAAAAAACATCTTATTATTAACTACTTGAAAGTATTGCTTACGAGGATGTTAGAATTCAGTGAGAATTTTATATAGATTCAAAATTGAGGCTACAACAAGTGTTAATAGGAGCAATGATTTCAATAGGTTTGTCATATTTTGTAGGTTAAATAAGGATAGGGACATTAAGAATAACAAGGTTTATGTGGAAGAGTTGAAAAGGGTTTTAGAGTGATAGAATGGATTGAACTTGTAATAAATCAAAGAATTGATAAGAACTATCAAAGAATTTGTCTTTTGTGTTATTTGGGAGTGAAAGTTTTTTCTCCTAACATGAAAAGAGTATTTGAAGTTTCGTATTCTTGTTCCAAAAATTTAGAGTCCAAATCATAGGCTATTTCATCTAGAATGATTTAAGGTATCATCTTTATAACTTTTTTCTTTGATTTTTCTTTGGACAATGCTTGACAAAAATGACATTTCTTCTTATAAATAAAACATCTATTTGCTTTAAAATTGTTTTTTCAAAGAATCTTCTTTATCTTTTGAATCATTGTGAAGATCAATCATAGAGTTGGTGTTTCTAAAAGTTTTTTTTTTTTTTTTTCTTTTGGACAATTAAGTACTTCTTCAAAAATTTGGAACTATTGCATAGTTTTTTAAAGTTAATGAAAAACATAATGAAAAATACTTTCCAAAGAAACTTGGGCTAAATTCTTATTTTGTGATTTAATGAATCAAAGTCTTTTTGAACCAAGAGAGTCTGGGAGTTGATTCAGCTATGCTCACTTGAGATTCAAATCATTAAGGCCGCTAATAGGATAGAATTTTTATCAAACTATTTTGAAGTGTTTACTCAGATCTTTTAAATTAAAGGAACAACATTTGAGTTTGAAAAACTATTCTCTTGCTTTGTCTTTTACACGTATTAAACTCCTAAGAAATTCTACGTAAATGAAAAGCATAAACTATTTTATATCTTCTAAGTTCATCACTTAAATTTAATTATATTCTCAAGGTTGAAGTCACCATTCTTTAAAAGAACTAATCATTCTTACTAAGAAGTCAAGAATTATGGTTTTAATTTGTAAACCCCAATTTTTAAGCATAAGGGTAATGTAGTTATTTTTATCACTTTTAAGTGCATGCATATGCATAATCGATAGGCAATTGACAGGAGGTTGTGATTTAATGCATGATTTAAGAATTTGTTTGATAAAGGTCATGCACTCGAGGGAGAAACAGAAAAAGGCAGCAAGCCCAAAAAGACTTGATCAAATAAACTTCACAATTCATTCAACTAAAGTTGAATATAGGACATTCAGTTGAACGAATCAGAGTATTCGTTCAACTAAATTTAAAGTTATGTATGTTATAGAGAGTATAGAGAATTCTAATTAAATGAATCCTACAATTTGTTTGACCAAAGTACAGTTAGACCAAGATTATTTTAGAGATAAGGAACCATTCAATCAAATAAATAGGGTATTTGTTTAATCGAACTTAAAAGAGTAAAGTTCATTCAAATGAATACAGAGATTCGTTCGATCTAACTTAAAGATGTGAAAGTTCCTAAAAGCGTAACAAAATTTGGTTGAACAAATTAGGGTATTTATTTGAATAAGTCCAAATGAAAGAATTTTCTTGAAAATGCCCTTCAATTTAATTAAATGAACTCTTTGATTCATTCGATCAAATTAGGCACAGAATGACCAGTTTGGCCCTCCCTAACTCCAATTTCTTTGACTATTTGAAAGTCTATTTCATCATTCTCTTTTTTTCTTCCTTCTACATTTTCTCCATTCTCTTTCTCTATCATTTTTATCTTATGCTTCCTCACCCACTCTTTAAATTTCTTCATTTTCTTTAGTGTCTTGTTTAAATCAACACTACTTAATGACTCTTAAGCCACTATAATGATTATATTTAAGAATTTGGCAAGAAAGCCAAGAGAGGAGAAAAGTTAGGGTTTGATACAAATTGAGACTTTTTGCAATCAATAGAGATTTTAGTTCCTAAAGGCTCTAATAGAGTCATTGGTAAGATCTGTAATGTTTTTTAAGTAAGAATTTATGATTTAACTGAATATAGAAACTTAAAGTTTATTGTTCATTTAAGAATTTGATAATTTAAGATTTTATTTGATGAATTTAAGTTGTTATAGAGTAGAATGGGTTAATTTGAGATAGAATTCTAGAAAAAAAGAGATGAATTTGAGAAAATCATATTGATGCCATAAGTTAAAAGTTGAAGTTGAGTTACAAATCAACTGATGAATGCTTTAATGAGATAAAGACCATAGAATTTTATTAATGAAAATTGGTTAAATGGTTGTCCTTAGATTTAGCTTCAATGTCATGAGTTGACTTAAGAAATTTGGATTAATAAGCATGATTATTTCATATAGGTGATATTAGTAGCAATTAATGTATAAAAATTTATGTACTTATTGATATATATGTGGTAGGTATCGATAGTATGGGAAAGAAAATCACAAAACACGAGAAATAGTAAAGGAGTGCTTACCCTCTTTATATAGTGAGTGAATTTATTTTTAAATATTTTTATTTAATTTAAAATATTTTATAAAACTCATCATTTTTTACCTTAGAAAATAATTTTATTGTTATTATTTTAGAACCAATAATGATAGACCAGTGAATTTTTGATGTATCGATTTATGTATGAGGCTGAAGGTCAAGTATGTTATTGATATTTTATTTACGTTAAAAAAATTATGATATTTTATTTGTAAATGACAATGATTTAGATTTCTTGTGATTCATGATATGGTGATGGAACCCACGAGCAGATATATATGTTTACTGTAGTTATAAGGTAATAGCTTATAAATAAACTTGAGTAAAGGCCACATAAATGATTGAGTACTAGTTAAGACAGGTATAAGGGTAAAAGTCTTCGACATTGCACACTAATAAATAAAGACAATTATGATGTCACTACGTAATTACTCGGGTCTATATTAGAGTTTATGAACATTATTTTGTGAAATAAAAATGCTTTTTAATGTTTGATAAATAAAATAAATGTTTGATTTAGTTATAAGATTTTATATGACAAAAATGCCTACTAATTGTCTTCAATGGTTATCTAAGACCAAAGTAATGCTAAGAATGAGAAGCTAACCCAAGTTAGTTTTTAATGAAATGCACACAAGTCTAATAATATTTTATAAACTCTATTTTATATATGTATATTGGATTGTAACAATATTTAAGAGATGAAAAAGAAAGTGATTGTGGTTATGCTTTAAAAATATTGTAATTATGTTTATGAAATGTTTTTGACAACCCTATGATTTTGATTTATTAGATTATGTATTTTTTTAGTCTATTCACTAAGTATAATTGTGTCCTCACCCCTCACTTTAATATTTTTAGATATTGCTAGAAGGTGTTCGCTTGATTGTAGTATGATGTTTAGACTTAGTTCTTTTGGTGTCAAGGTAAACTCGACTCTAATGTTGCCTTGGGCCTACTAATTATTTTCTTGAGATGCCATATTTGATTTTTCTCAGAATCATTTTATGTATTTAAAAATTTAAATTTTATGAGTATTTGAGCATTTAATAGACAATGGATGATTATTTTTATTTATGCTTGAGCATACTTATGTCATTATTGATTATGTATTGTTTTAAGAAATTGCATTTTTGTTTGGGGAAGCATGATTGGATACAGCCTTGCATAATCTTGAGTTGCCTTCTAAACTAATAGAATGTGACTTAAGAATGCACAGCAATTATAATGTGTTGAATTCTTAAATCGAAGCGTGACATAATTGAGTTTTCTAGCTTGAGATGTTGGGAATTATACATTATTCATTTTATGAATTCAAATTATTTGTTTTTTAATGCTGTAATCATTAAATTTAAATAAATGATGTGTTTCAGAAGATAGATATGTGATTTGAATAGATGAAGGTTTAACAGGTGTTAGGTTAATGGCATCTTTTTTATCAAAAGGATCTTGAACAGTAGGTTAAGGTTGGTGAGTTTGAGAAGATTTTACTTAATAAAAACTTGAAATTTGCTGCATGTAAATAAGAAATACAATAGGATTTTAATCATCAGTATATGTTATTGAAAATTGGGTTTCTAAGGTTATTTCTGTATTAGCGGAAAGATTTTGTGGTGAGTGATAATGGGATTAGGTGAAATAGAAATAGCTATTTTGGTTGAAGGTCAAGTAGATAGAGTGAGTTCTTCAATAGTTTTGATGGCAATATTAATTAGAGATTTTCTTGTTAATTTAAGCTGAAGTGGTGGAGCTAATTTTTCTTTGTGCCTTAAAAAAGGTAGTGTCTCCAAAAATATTGGTGTAAATGAGTTATGGTATGGGTAAGTTTTGGTAATAAGGAAAGAGGTGGTTGAGATATAAATATTCTATCAAAAGGATTGGTGTGTGGAGATAGATTGAATTTATAGATCATGTTTTCTAAAGAAATAAGTTGTTACTTGAGTTGAGTTATATCTCTTTGATAGTGATCAAAAGGAATTGAGTGTTGCATGTGAATCATGATAATATGATGAAACTCTTTTTTCAAGGTTTCTCAAGGTGTAGAACTTATTATTTTTGGTTAAAATGGATTTCAGTCTAGTTGTTGCATCTATCTTTTGCAGATATTGATTTTGTACTACCGTATTTTTTAGATTGCCAATTTAGGATAGCTTCAGTCGGTGAGAGTGAAAAGGATTGTCCTTTTGCAGATCTTATACTTGGGGGCTTCACTTTCCATGCAATTTTGGGAAGGAAAAAACAATGGTATCTGGGTAGATTGAGAAAGCTGATACATAATTATGATAAGCACTTCCGCAGTAATTTGATTGCCACAACTTTTTGGGTTTGCAACAAGGAAGTTATGGCTTAGATTTGGTGGTATATCTTCATCCCATGCAGTAGGAGTAGAGAATTCTGAAGATATTAGTAAAGCAAATTACCATATCACAAAATCATAGTTGCTTGTGGATTCTCCAAGAAGATTTAAACTTGAAACTCATTTTTTATACGCTTTATAAAAAACATCTAAAATTCCAGGCTTTGGTATATTTCTTTGTCCATTAAAGATATATCTTGATTTCTTATAAGGTCATCAATGGTTATCTTGTTGGAATGAATTAGTACCTTCAAGACATGTTGGGCAAGAACAGTTTGAATTCTCTAATTCATGTTATTAAAGAAGCAAAATAGAATTATCGTGTTCATTAAAAACATAAATCAACTTATTTTTTGGAATCTATTTGGGCATATAGATACAATTGGGTACTTGGTTTGATTCCACATTTATGAATATAAAATCTAGAGTTTGATTTACTAAGATTATGTTTATGTCATAGTTTTGAACTCTATACACCATTTGATAGAGTACAGTATCCATGTAAGTGGAGACTAAAGAATCTATTCCGATTAATTGAATTTAAAGCTTAAGACATTAAGAATCATTAATAGTCATATTGAAGTTTGAAAATATAGTTATTATAATTATGCCTGAGTTGTTGAGTGTTGTTTAGACTGTTTCCTATACATGTCTCTTCATAATTAATAATTTTTTTTATGTCTTTTAATGTTATTTGAAAACCTTTTTCTAGCATGATTGACAAGAATAAATCAAATTTCATTAAAATAAAAATGGGTTAAATCTTCTTGTTGCCATAAGCATTTGAACAAATTGTTCAGATTGAAAGACTGGAAATTAGTAAGTATTAAATCTGTTGTACTTCACATATTCTTAAACCTTTTGTATAGGAGGAGAGATAAGTGTTCTGATTAGTGAAAAAATAAAAGAATTTTTATATATATGATAAGAGTTCGTAAAAGATAATTCGGATGGAGAAAGTGTTCACTAAAAATTTTGTAAACCAAATTATAAGGAAAGGATCATTCCCGAATAACTAAATCTGGACTTGGACCGAGAAACGCCTAGCACAGAACTCCTTAACCTGAGAAACAAACAAGAAACTACCCATTGGCTTCGGGGACCCACATCCAGAAATTATCCATTGCCACGTATACAATTTTACAGTACAACTGTACACGATTTTCTGATTCATGTCGGAAACAGCCAGAAATTTGGATTCAATCCGCATTCTGGGTCACGTGTCCTTATCCAAATCCTCTTCCACTCCCCTCTCTTGTGTTCCCGTCACCCTGCGAATCTTTTTTCCCTTCCCGTTATATTTTCCCGCAAGCCAAATACTCTTTTCTCAAGTCAATGGCGACTCTCTTAACTTCATTAGAGTTTACCATACCGTCATCATCGTCAAAATGCTATCTTTCGTCTTTGTTGTCAACTTCTCCTTCTTCCGATTCTGTTGTCATCAGTTCAAGAAAACCCCAACTTCCTAAATTATTGTCTCACAGATACAGCTTCTTCAACCCATTTGGTGAGAACAATACAAAGCTCATAAAAATCAGCCCCAGAAAGTTGCAGAACAAATATTTCCCTGTTCGAATGTCGTGGGATGGTCCACTCTCTTCCGTCAAGTTAATCATTCAAGGAAAAAATCTTGAGGTTAGATTTTCTAGACTTATAAAAGTGACAGTTTTATGTTATCTTTATTGATTTTGGGTTTCTTTCTTTTGCTTATTTGGGCATTGTTTAAACAGTTCTTGAATTATTCATCGGTCACTTGCATTATTTTTGTTTTTATGAGGAAATATTATGTTAAGCTTAGTAGACTGGATGATTTAATGTTTTTATCATTGTTCCTGGAAACTGTCTTAATTTAGAAGGGGTCAGTTCGATTATTACATAAGTTATTGGCTAACATTGTTGAAATTTTGATAATAATGAACCTAATTTTTTATTGTATATTTCGGGATACATTCCCTTTTTGTAATTTTTGAAAATAAAGGATATAAAATTCTTGTAGAAATAAACTCCCTTTGTTTGAATACAGTTAACAGATACAGTTAAAAAGCATGTTGAAGATAAAGTTGGAAAGGCAGTTCAGAAGCATAGTCATTTGGTAAGGGAAGTTGATGTTAGGCTGTCTGTACGAGGTGGAGAGCTTGGCAGAGGCCCGAGGATTCGCAGATGTGAGGTGCCTTGCATTGGCTAAGCTTATCTTTTATTGTTACTTCCATTTGGGATTGAACTTTTCTAGGATTGAATTGAATCCAATTGGTTGTGGGTTTTGATTGAGTGTGCTGTTTAGGTAACTTTGTTTACAAAAAAGCATGGAGTGGTTCGTGCAGAAGAAGATGCTGAGTCAGTTTATGGAAGTATAGATTTGGTATCATCTATCATTCAAAGGAAGTTGAGAAAGATTAAGGAAAAGGAATCAGACCACGGTAGGCACATGAAGGGGTTCAATAGACTCAAGGTTAGGGAGCCCGTCACACAAGTAGTGGTTGATGATGCTGATGTTGAGTTGGATCAAGAGGATGATGGCTTTGTTGATGAGGTAGTCATCAAGGTTTTTTTTTTTTCATTTTTTTTTATTTAATCTGACTACTCTGGTTTTGCTTTTTTTCATTTTAGACTTTCATGACATCAGATCTAAGTTCTAATATAATTTCTGTGTTCATCAGTGCCATCGTGTATATGTTTTTTAGTGCATAGAGGACAGTCTTCATTCACTTTTAATGTTAGAGAGGATGCATGTTTCTAACCATTACAAAAATGCATGTCGATGATTTGCTTTATGCCATCAATTGTTCACTTGCATTCTAGCCAGCCTTTTTATAATGATGATTGGCACTCCAATGTTTCTTTGTATTTCTTAGCAGTAACATAGCCACACTCATAGGGACAAAGTATAAGTTTCCTATTTTTTGCAATTTTTGGTCTGCACTAATCATTAACCTCCATTTCAGATTGTTCGTACAAAGTACTTTGAAATGCCTCCTTTGACTGTCTCCGAAGCTATTGAGCAGCTGGAGAATGTTGATCATGACTTCTATGGTTTCCGAAATGAAGAAACTGGTATGAACTTAAACTTTCTCTGTTCATTGCTTCGGCATTGACTGTTTCGAGTGATTGCTCTGCGCTTGGCTCCAGGTGAGATCAATATTGTCTACAAACGAAAAGCTGGAGGATACGGTATTATCATACCTAAAGGAAGCGGGAAAACTGAGAACTTAGAGCCTGTGGTGGTAGAACCGGCCAGAGAACCCTCTTTAGCAGAATAGTTTGTTGAGAGTTGAGGTTCCTTTTGTCCGGTGCATGGAAACAAGCCATATTTCATGGTGATTCCAGAGGCAGTGGTTTAGATTAAGGTGAGGGCACTGTGGGAAAATCATCTACAGTTTTAAAGATTAGGATATCGAAAACTTTTGACAGTTGTGACCATGTTTTGGGTGATTAGTTTTGTAACACAGGAATCCCCATGTGTTGCCCAATATAGACACAAGACATAAAACGTAAGTAATTGCCAGATCTATACAAGTTAATTAACTCTATTTTACCTACCCGTTGCTTTAACATGACGCAGACTATATTTTTCCCCTGTTCGTGTCTGCTGCTTGCATCAAGCCATTTATTAATATAAAGAATGAAGTGTATGGAAGTTGTAAAAGCAACAAATGACATTTAGAATTCAATTGCTTCGATTTACTAACAGTAGTGTAGAAAAGGGAAATCCAAGAAACCAAAGGTCCCAGAGAACAATGCTGTGAACATAAAGGAAATGAGGTCCAACAATAGCACAATAATCTGTTAGGCTCGACGAAATGCTATAAACCGGTACATAGAAATATTTCCAAAGAGGCTTGATAATACGAGCCACAACAGAAGCCAAGAAAACCTCTCCTTCAACCGCAGTAATTTTGATGTATTATGAACCATCTTCAGTCAGTCTTGAGCGGATTCCCAATGTAGATGCTTCAATCTCATACAAAATAAGATTTAACTGCACCAGCTTTGTGAATTTCATTTGTTGTTCCATTATTTTCAAAGCTGCACGTCTAGAGAACTTGCTCCAACTATTCAAGATGAAAGCTCAAAATGGGCATTAAAAAAAGACATGGCGAAATCATGTGCCGTGAACCTACTTATCCAACTCATCTAACCTTTTCCAGCAATCAAGTTGTCAGTTATAAACAGGATTTTTCTTCATCTTGGTCGAGAATCTCTCTGTTGAAACACTCAAAAGCTTGTTGATTGACATTCCTCCCCCTAAAGTCTTTCTCTTCACTTCGTACCTATGCTTAATCCTGTCATCAAGCTTGTAACCGAGAAATGCAGGAAAAGCCAATAGCTCTCCAACTTCACGGCCCATATCCTCTATCAAATACTCCATCTTCTCCTCTAAAGAGTCATGATTGTACTGAAGTATCTGAGGATGCTTCTTACTCATGGTAAAAATGTCTGCAAAAGACAGCCCGTAACTTAAGAACAGTCCAATGACCTTTTGCATGTTTTCAAAGCTTGTTCTGGTCACAGCTCCCATTGCTGCAGCCAATTCCTTTGTTCTGTATTCATACCCAATTTTCACCAAAAAGCCAAGCTTTAGTGCAAGATTTTCAAAGGATAGGGCTAGAAACAATGGAGCTTTTGTCAGGAACTTGAACATATCTTCAGAATCCAAATTACATTGCTTGAGAAACTCTATTCTAGGACGTAATTTTCTCTCCCTGCTGGCACTAATAACAGCCGGGAACACAAATATAATCTTGAATATCTCCCGATCACTTAGGCCAACAAAAGACCTAAAGAACTCAACATGGCTACCAACATGCTTCACACTATAGGTCAAGACTGCAGGGAGTTTCTGCAACACAGCGGCTGTGGCAACCACATCACCACCACTAAGCTCGTTGAAAAGCCCAACTTTTGGAATCAGTTGAGTATCCAAATCATAATTGAAAATCTTTGGACATCTTACAATAATATCAGTGCCACCAAATGGGGCCAAGAAATCAAGTGTTCTTCCAATTTCTTCAACCGGCTTGAGACATAAAGCTTTAGTTAAATTAACATTGTTGAGAACATAAACAACTTTTTCTTCAGAAATACCATGTTGAAGCAGCAGCCTAACCTTCTGATCAAATCCCACCAAGAATTTTGTCTCCGTCGAAGTCAAAAGGCGTTCAACCTGCATTGGCTCAATCTTTCCTTCCAAATCATCACGGATAAAACATATTAACGGATCAATTTCCTCTGCTATTAATACATTTGGGGACTTCGTAAACAAGCGACAAAATGCAATGCCTTTGATTCCCACAGACTGTAGAGAAAGAATTCGAGCACGCAATTTATCCAAAGATGTCACTCTTACAGTCGGGTTTTTCTCCAAAAGTGACTCGGTTTCCTTTTCATCGAGTCCCATTCCTTGAAAGAACGCCGCTGAAAAGAAAATTGTCGCAATCAACAGCAGTTTGAAATTAATGGATCACAAACCGTATGAAAGTAAGCCTCTGAGAGAAACTTACCAGTTTCAGCCTCAACCTGACGACTGGTACGCGACTTGAGGCATTTGCATAAAATGACAAGACGTTTATTGGGTCGATAAATCTGCAAGGCTAGAAATGATCTTGGTTTAACTCTTAATGTTTTAGCGAGGGATAGCCATTCGCAACGATGAAGAGTTGATTCTGAAGAAACAGAGAATTGAGATTTTTTCGCCTGTGAGAGAAAGGTTATGGAAGAAAAAGGGACAATGCCAGCAACCATTTCGCTTCTTGCTAAGGTTACCTCGCGCGGATATGCTCAGTAACGGTTGCAGAGGAGTGTCGAACGAACGACAAACAAACAAAAGCTGCGGCCTGCGTGCTTCAGATCGTATCCGTTGGCGTTTCGGTATCCCGGGGCAGGCAATTCAAAAATATCCAAGCGATCGCAAGCCTAATTATAAATATCCAGCCCATATACGGAATTTTTGTTTTTTCGAACTGACATTTTTACCAGAGGTTTACAAGAATCAGCCTCACTTTAAAATCTGATTTGAAATAAAAAATTAAAAAAAAGGAGTTTCTGTTAACATCCCATAAAAAATAAAAAATAAAAAATATTATTATTATAAATTCCTTCTGAACAAAAAATTTAATGATACAAAGATATATGATTGCAAATGATACAAATTCAAACCCATTTGGTTGATCAAAATCAATTAGTTATGCCAAGGGTTTAGCTCGCTTGGCGTGAATTCACCTTCAATCGTGAAAGCCTTTTCCCATGGGTAAGGAAGAAGATAAAGCTTTATTGTTGGTAACTAGACCATTTTCAATTCCAATGTCTGAAGATCAACTAATTGCTCCCGTTTTCTTGTTTGTAGACATTCCTTATATAAGAATAGCGCCACCCTTCTTAGCTTTCTTGGGTAATCCTGAAAGCAGAAACCTGAGGATAGAAAAAAATCTGATGAAAGTGAAAAATCTCTATGATGTTCTTTCCGCTTCAACCAACATAGAGAGAATCAGAAGAGAAACTGCATGTGGTTTTACAATGTACTAACCTCTTCTTTGGACCTTGGTTAGGATAGTCGGATATCTCTTCTTCCCTTTTTCCATCCTGAGGATGCTGTTCCTGCATAAGGAAGCAGATACAAACATATACTTATTGACATCTCTCCATCTATACAAATCACAATTTGTGGAATGAAATGTCCTGGAAAAAAGGCATCTTTTATGCAGTCAATATAACAATGCAATTTCGGTTTACATGCAAGGGCCATAGAGGAAAATGTTAGGGCAAACGTAAGCAACGAAAGAAAAAAAAAATGCCAAACGTAAGTTTACAGGACAAGCTTAAGTAGGTTCAAACACAAACAACTACATCTGGCAAAGGTCTGTATCCATGTATAGTTTTTAAACTATTTGAATTAATATCATCTAACTTGAAAAGAAAATTTGTTTCTAGCAGTAAAAGAGAAAAAAAATAAGTGCTAAACAAAGGAACTGGATTTGTTAGCCCTTGAGCCACCAGAGACTAAAGTAAGTACATTCAGTATGGTTGCGGGTAGAACTTACAGTCATTGCAACAGGAGCAAATAGCTCATGTTCATTTCAATACAACACGCAGACATGGCTATTCCAATATACGTAGAGCTAAATAGCCAGACTGGTTAGGGGCCTCATCACAGTTTCAAATAGCCAGCAACTACATAAATGATAAAGGAATGAGGTAGTCCACCGAAAACCAATTTCTCTAAGAAACAGATACAGACACAGAAGGCAGGAGAGATTCAAGTTAATAAGAATAAATATCAAGAACAAGAAGGGAAGTGACTCAGAAGCCATTAGCACAGCAATCCCCATTAAAGTGTTGACATGTATACAACCAAAGTTGTCATAAGTTTGAATTTTAAGCAATAATATCAGAAGTAAAGAAAAAAGATGGAAATGGATCAGACAGCTTCTGAATCCTTAGATGATGATAATTAACAAGTTATGCAATCCACCTTATACTGATATATGTCAGTCGCTTTCTAATAAGCAAGACCCTGGAGAGATGACAAATGTCCTAGGTAAGTTGATAAACTTGCACCTTTTAGGTCTATTTGCAATAGACATATTACAGAAATATACTCAACAAAATCAAGCTTGAATTTCTTGAAAGAGAGTTAATTTACATGTACTTACAAACTTAAAAGAGAGCTCTAAAGAACTTGCACAGCTCAAAAAAAGATATGTGATAATTTAATTGGTACATTTAATCAACATTTTATGGGAAAAAATTACCTCAAAAAGAAGATCCTGAAGCCTGCATTAGTATAGACACTCATTCAGTGCAATCTAATACCTTTTTATGGTTATGGTCAAGCTAATGAAAATAATAATGCATAGAAACTGCTATTCCAAAATCCAAATGACCAATACTGCAAATCTAATGCTAATGATCAAACTGCTATTTCAAAATCTATTGCATTCCACATCATCGAATCCAAAAGAATAAATCAAGCCATAACAAAAATCTTAAGCATATAATGAACATATAAGAACACACCAGATTTCAAGATTCAACAATAATCCTAACACTGATTTTCCGCGATCAGTCTATACCTAGCAATATACCTAGTTAATATTATATCAATATATCCCATTTTATGACAAGTAACAAAGACTTAATTAATGAATGAGGAAAACTCACTTACAAAACAAAAGACTAAATATGCAGTTTCTTACATGTTTTAAAGAAAATATGCGGTCTTCTTCATTTGAAAGCTTTAATTTCTTCTTGCCATCAAAATTTCCATCAGACCCATTTCCTTTCCTCTTCTTTCTCCCAACAATACGTGATTTTCCTTTCTTTTCCCTCACTTTCCAGACATTTCGCTTTCTGTACACTGACTTTTCAAACTTCCACTCCGGACAGCTCGTATCAATAACAGTCACTTCATTTCTCGAGTACCCCAGAAGCTCCCCTCTTTCACCTTCTTCATTATCACCGTAAGTCACATTATTCACATTCTCGTCTTCTTTCAGCTCATTCTCCGCCGGGGCATTTTCGTCTTTCCTCTCGCAGCCCGAACTTTGCTCTTCCACGTTACTCGACGTTGAAACCAAACAAAATTTAGGGTTTGTTTGTTTCCTAGAACTCTTTTTCCCGGAGAGTTTATAACTTGGATTTGGTTCACCCATGTTGAAGAGGTCCGAGAGAACATTGTTCATTATACCGAACCATTCTTCTTTACCATCTCCATTTCCCCCAGAAATCTCCGCCACGGCTTTCCGTTTCTCGACGCGTTGGTTTTCCAACAGATTAGACTTTGTATTGCCGTCGACGTTGTCTTTTAGGAAGTCGTCGAGGTCAAGGTTGTCGCCGGTCGGGAAACCCCTGTTGGACCGAAGCCGGTCGAGCCAGCTGGAACCACACTTGCCGGCCGAAATTGAACAGATCATTGCTGACGTGGACCACTATGCTTACGTAGATCTTGATAGATGAGTTGACCAGTACTTTTAAGAGGTGGATGCTTCGCCCAAGTGCATATACCGCTCCAGGAGGTAGTTCTAAAATGCTTGCTGGAGAGCAATTGGCCCAGTTACCAACTACCACGCGATACACGTTTGAAAGTTTTTCAAATAAAATAAAGTGGGCCGGGTATGGGCTGAATTGGGCAGGTTCTTGCTTTCGCAAACTGGCCAAGCCCACAAACTCCATAACGATTTTAACGTGTGATTTCAATCTTCACGTACCCCCCTTTTTTTCAACAATCGGGTATATATTATAATCGTATTTTAATTAGGGGTACACAAATATTCGGATCCAGACGTACCACAAAAAATTCGGCCGATTCGAATTTCAAAATATCTATGTCGTATGAATAAAATAATATTTAAAAAAGATTCGTATGAGAATAAAATTTAAGATGATGATTTGTAATTATTAATAAAATATTTTTATTTAAAATATAAATTAAAATAATTATTATAATTTTTAATAATAATTAAATTAAATTAATTTAATATAATAAATTTTTATAAAGTATAATAATAATAAATATTAAAATCTAATCTTAAATATCAAAAATAGTTTTTTTCATCTCATAATACTTATTTATGATATACTTGTAACGATATAAATTTATTATAAATATCATTAAATTATTTGTTAAATTATTATTTTAGTTGTTTTTATAATTATTATTATATTTAAATAAAATTTGATAATAGTGTTTCATAAAAACTTACACTTTTTATTATATTTTTATAATATATAGTGTTTAATTTTATATTTTTTTAGTTTTAATGTGCTACTTAAATATTTAATTAAAATTATTTTTACAGTTATTTTTAATATTCTGTATTAAAATAATATATTTATATATTTATTTTTATTTTATTTTTATTTAATATATTTATAAATCTAAATTTTTTACGAATATTCATTTGAACTTTCGATTAAAAATATATGCACCGCATTTGCACTGCATAAAAATTAAATATTTATGTAAATATAAAAATTGCTTTTTTGGTTTAAATAGGAATACGAATTTGGTAATATTCATACCGAATTCATATTTTTATCACCCCTAATTTTAATTCATACTTATTATTAAATTTATTTAATAACTTAATTGGGTTTTTTTTAATAAAAAAATAATTGAATTTTTTAATGAAGAATAATTCCATATTTATAATATTATGAAAAATTAAGTTTGACCTTAACATTGACATTTTTAAAAATAATTTCTCTTTAAATATTTTAGGATATTGTATTCTTTATTTTTTTAATAAATAAAAAAGATCTTGATACAGTCCTCTTCAAGGATAATCCAGAATTGTATTTTGCAACCTGTTTTTCTCTGTGCTGTGAAGTCTAGTTAACTGACATTGATTATGTAAACTGTTTTTCAGCCAGTCTTGTCTCCTTGTCTCCACCCACGTTCATTGCAACGCTCGGATGATCTCCTCCACCATATTTCAGTAACACTGATCGACCAATAACTCACTAATAAAAAAAGTAAAAAAGATCCTCGCTTGAAACCGAAACACCATAACATCAAGCACTTCCCACCACTTGTGTCCTTATCATCTTCTCAATCAAGACACATATCTTTTTTCTTTCTCGGTCTTCTTTTAGTTTGCTGCCAATTCTGTGTGTTATTCATCTGCTGATAGCCTAGATTTTTTTATTTCTATTTTTATGTACTTGTTATAAAATATCTGGTTATCTTTCTCACTATAGTTCTTAAAGCTTTGTTTTTTATTTTCCTTTTTCTTGAGGGGTTGGGGACGATTTGGTGGTTCATGACTTTGAATGAGGTGTTAGAAATACCCAGATTAGGAGAAATCTGTGTAGAGATGATAATGGATCTGGATCCTGTATGGATAGCGTTTTTAATGGGTTAATTGTGGGATGAATGTGGAAGCCTAAATAGGTTAGCTTTAAGGAGAGACAAATTTGCTTGTTCTTTTTATAATTCTTAAGATTCATCCTCGCCGTCCTCGTCCTTGACAGTTGTGTCTCCTATTGAGGAGTAAGATGATGCTTCTGATGTGAAACCCAAACCTTCTGTTTCGGCTGCTAGCAGGTATTTGGAATTCATCTTTTGCATACTGCTTTAAAACTTGCATGACTGTTGTTTTTCTTGTTTTATTGGACTGGAAAATTTTACGGTTATGGATTTGTAATTGCACTGAATGATTTGGATTTTATTGAGGAGTTGAAACTTACGATAAACTTAGACCTTAGTAGTGCAGTCATCGACGCAACTAATTAGAACTTTATTCAGTCAATGCAGATTATGCATTAGAACTTTGTAATGCTTATGCAAAATAGAGCGAATCAATTTACATAATAAACGCGTACTTATCTTAGTAATTTTATATCTGTTATGGACAATTGCTCACTAATTGATTGTACTTGTGTAGTACATCACCACTTAGCAAAGAACAGTTGAACGTGGTGACTGAGGAGAATTTTAGAGTTCTATAGCAACTTCTTGAGATGAAAGATGTAGGCCTGCCATGAATAAAAATGATGGTTCATTCTACTGAAACAATGGACTACCAAGCATGGCAGAGAGATCCTAAGGTAGGATTTCTGTACTCATCTTACATTCAAGGTTTTGGTATAACTGAACCAATCAACTTGTAACTGATGATAACTCTCATATGTCATCTTACATTCAAGGTTTTGGTATAACTGAACCAATCAACTTGTAACTGATGATAACTCTCATACGTGAATATGAGGTCTTTTCAAATCATTGTGTGCGAGATCAATGAGGTAACTGCACTTTACTTTTTCCATTTTCTTGATTTGCTATTTGGTTGATGGGTGTTTATTTCAATTATTGGACTGGTCCTCCTCAACGTCATAGTGGAACTTATTTGAAGATGCCAAACCAGAGATCATGAGGGACTTCTTCTAGGATTATGTGTTCAGAGCAAAGTGGAACGACATGCTTGCATATTCTAAAACAACAGAAAAGTGTTCTTCCACAGGAACCATGATAACAGAGGATATGTAAGGTGAGGTGTCTAAAGTCAACTTGGGTTTTGGCATATAATTTACTTGGTTGCACATGCTTATCATTTTATATAATTTTGCCTTCTGGGTTCGCTTTTTTTGCAGTGACAGAGAATACATAGTAGGACGTTGAATTTGGGAAGTGGGAAGATCTTACTATTGCCTAACAAAGGTACGAATTACAAGGCTAATTTATCCTGAACATTTGTTTGATTGTCTAATTCCAATACTGATTGTGGCAACATGTGTGCACTTAAGTATATTTATTTTGCTTATTGGTATGGAATTCAGATCTAGGGTAACTTATGTAGAATATTTTCTTTAGCTACACGATTTTTTCTACACATAAATATAAAGCTGTCGGTCCTGCAAGATTAGAATAAGGTGGTTGTGTTTAGATTTGCATTTGGAGTTTCAGGTAATCGAAATCTTGTTTTGAGTGGGTAGATAATTCCATAAGATGATTAGTGTTAGATGAAATTCTTGCAGAAAAGGTAGGGCAGCTGAGAATATTTGTTTTGAGCTTCTCAGAACTGGCAATATCCTCCTTTATAAATAAGGATAAATAAATCTGGCAGAAATACTGTTTGATATCCTCCTTCCATATGTCAATGTCTTGCCATAGATTCTTGTTATAATTTCTCTGTCATTGAAGTTCCAAGTTGAATGATTGTCTGTTAGTCTTTTGTTTTTCAGGGAGTGCCCTGTGATTCTGTTCGTCGGTGTGACAAGCCAGGACATGTTAATCTGTAATACTAAAGTTGGTGCATTCAACCAGGCAGATAATCTCTCTCTTGTTTCATTTGATAAATCATTTTAGTCTTTTAACTTTAAATGGTGTTGATCCTAACACATAGAATACTTGAATAATACAGCTTCCTTTCAATGAAAAAAATGTGTGGAGGACTCTTTGAGTTGATCTTTTTCTTGGGAAAATCATTTTATGGTTTTTAAATTGTTATTTTTTTATTCAGAGTTGTCTTAGAATTACTAGAACGTGCTTATAACGACTATCTTATGCTTAACCAGTGGCATCAAGAAGAGCAATATCCAACTGACTACTTGCAAGGTGTTACTGTGTCACGAAGATATGGGCATCCCTTGGGAAATTGCAAAGCTTGGAATAAGGCAAGGGATGTGGGGAGCGGTTAAGAAGATTGAGCCCGTATTACGTGCATACCAAAAAGAAAGAGCATCTTGAGCACCACTCTCTCAACCTGCTTTTATGGCTCAAATCACCACCAAGTGGATGTGGACCACCTGAGAGCTTTGGAAGGTGCCAAAGATTTACCAAAGACTGAAACGGCTGCTACATCTTACAAACCATCGGGTAACAACATACCAAAGCTACTAATTCTAGGTGGGGTTATTATCCTTGCTTGTAGCCTTGATTGCGGAACCTTGCCAAAGGCATCAATACTTGGCGTGGCCAGAAGGTTTCCGAATATGGGAAAGAAATTGTTAATGGAGGGGGTTCGAATTGATTTTCGCAAAACTGAGCCAGATTTTCATTTTTCTATATTCTTTACAGGATAATATGCATGATATAACCTTTTGTACCTAGTAGTTTAAGAACCACCAGAGTTTGCATAATTAATTTGATCAATATCTATTTCAGCAATGCAACGATCACAAAGTCCAGTCTGCTAAATAACACCGTCAATGATATATGGACTTTTGTTATTGTCTTATTATTGCTCAGGTAAGCATATCCTCGGTCCTGGCATGATGACTTCTTATGCTATCGTGACTTTTAGGTGAAATCGTGCCGGGAAGATGAAGTGCAACAATTTTAAACAAGTACTTTAATTTATAATTTCGAATTGGGATCCATCATCATTCATCAATGTCTTTGTTTAATACCAAATTTGAATTAGTCACGTAGGATGCAGGAATTCCTATGAGAGAGCAGAGATGATACCATAGGAGAATATTGTTGAACTTGTATTTGGTTATCTTCTCAAAGCATTAAGCCATCCCAATTCATATCTTTCAGACAACTTGCATAAATACAACATGATTCTCCAGATGTGCAGTGCATATTAAATTCAGAGAACAGATCATATAAAAAAATTCCAAACCCCAGTAGGAAATATATTTGCATGGCAGCAGAACTAATATCTACCCACCAAAGTTTCAAAACAGTTTAAACCATCAAAATGGGGAGCCAACTTAGGGAGTAGAGCGTTGACCGTGTTGTTTCCATCTCTTTTTGCTTTATTAAGCACACTTCCTGTTAACAGAGCAACCCCTTTGAATTCCTGCATGCAAGAAACCAAATTGATTCCTTTTTTTCATCAAAAACAAACAGAATGAGATCGGAAAGCATAATTAGTGCCACATGTAAGCTTAACCTGAACTTTGGAAGAATGACTTCTGTCAATGAGATAAATCCAAGCAACAGCAGCTGCAAATGCAGGAATTGTTACGTTCGCCATAGCCATTTCCCTTTGTTTATGGCTAGCTTTTAATTGTCCTTCCATGAAAAGATAAATATGGGGAGGCAGAGATACTGATAAGAGTAAAGCAAAAGAATATCATACGACGACTTGTTGGTGAAGTAAAGAATGAAAGGCTAAAAGGAAATTAAAGAATATTAATACCAACATTTGGCTAAGAAAATGACATTGATCCCTGTGATTTTATATATATATATATATATATACACACACGCACGCAAACACACTTGGGGCAACATAATAAGAAAATTCAAAAGTTGGAGGAGAGGATGATCCTATCCTTTGATGGGAATGTTGGTATACGGCTTGAAGCAAATTAATTAGATTATAGAAGAAAAGCCCACGTTGTATGGAGTTTGCTAGCCACACAACCCAATTTGCTCATCTCTTTTAAATCCAACTTTATCCTCTTGGACACAATCTTTAATTCCATTTCCTCATAAACATCGGATACAGGCACAGCGCAGAGGATTTCATGGATAGATTCTAAAATAATATATATAACCCATCAATCCATTTGACGTCCGAATTTTTATAGAAACAAAAATTCTTTTTATATATATAGGATGGGTAATGGGAGAATATCATTTCTGTTTAGTAATGTTAGAACAATAAAAAGAAATTTGATAATCCTCGGATCTATAGATACAAAAGAATAATAAAATCAATTCCTTTTCGAAATTTTACACCAACCAAAAAACAATCATTCTAATCCCTTACAACACAAATCCAACTAATAAGGAACGATGGTTTCAAAGCAGTGAACCCCGTCCAGCTCCGGCGCAAACCTCGGCTGCCTCTTCGTTGGTTGCTGCTTTCTCTTGATACTATTTTCCGGAGTATCTTGTCTCTTGATCTTTTGGGTCGACTTCGTCGTATGCTCTTCTTGAAAGATGGATAAGTTGGGTTTCTGTCTGAATGATTCAGCGCAGAAAACATCAAACGAGCTGAAAATGGACATCATCGTTATCGTAATAAACTCAACTCGGCCAACAATTGACTACGATTGAAATTCGAATGAAATTTGAGTGCTTTTACTGCAAAGTTATCTTTTTTTCGGAGGTTCATGAAAAGTTTCTCAGTCTCTAATGAGGATGAAACGGAGGGAGGAGTTTATTTATATTGGAAGAATGGAAGGGAAAGCGGAGAATGACTGGAACCATCTGGAACTGGAAGGACGGGGGAAGGTGAACGTGGGATAATTATGGACTGACGTGGAAGAGACGAGTTGCCAGAGCTGGAAGAGACGGGTGTGATACGTGTTTTTCTGTTAGTGGTTAAAAAAAGCGTGAATGTTTTCTGGATAAAATAGGACGTAGCGTTCAGTCTTATTTTCCATATTTTAATTATGTTGGTTCCTTATGTTGTGGAATGCAATTTGAATTGGACTTGGAACAAGGAAAAGAAATGGCTTCGTATGGATCCATTGTGTATTTTTATTTATATCTAGGTTTTGCAATTCAGGTTAAATACGTGTTTCATAATGCTGTTATTTAGTTAGATCATTCATTCAATGGTAGTTACACACGAAGCCTACCTCTATGATTGTCATGTCATTTTTGTTTCGTCGCGTGAGATTTATGCCTTAAACCCTCATTCAGCGTGATGAAGTGCAATCTTAGGCCCATACGATATATAAACATGCTTCAAACCGTCATACAACCATTGCCATTACGGGGAAAAAATTGGGTTTCAACAGGAACAACCAAAGAAATAGGGATAGTTGTTAAGGAGAACGTTTAACCCTCCCGGAGCCCGTAGACGGTGGGTTCCTTGCCATGATAGACAGGGAGCGACTATTGAGCTCCAGAAATCTTAAGTCAACTTCATGTTAACTCAGGCAACTACATGTACTCAAGCAACAATTGAGTGCCATTAATCTCAACTCAAGTTGATGCTCACGATGATATTTATAGACGTGTGGGAGGGATCAAACTGGCTAGGAAGGTCAGGAGCAACAGCTCAATTTAAGGGGAAAAATTGTATTAGAAACAACTCAGCTAAATCTTAAAAAATCATGGACTTTGATTCTATATCTTATCGAAATTTCAAGAGAAAATTTTATGGATGATAACATGAAAAAGGTTTACAAACATAAAATTTAGATGACCATAAAAAAGACCGCAACACAAGTCAGAGGGCATATGGATAAGGATGAATGATAAGAGATGAAAAATGAGAGAAATGTGAAATGCAATATTGAATTTCAAAGCAATATCTCCTGCAATATTGATAACCAACCAAGCCTTTCGATACTCCAAAATAGGAGAATTCTTAGCCTATTGACCCCCAATGGGACAGCACAGAGAGCACATGTAAACAATGTTATAGGAAACTTTCCTTTCCCAAAACATGTATTTATTATATCAAGTCAACAAAAACATAATATCCTTACACTTGGAATTCAGTAAAACATAACATCTAAATTGGAATTCCAGACAACATAAACAGGCTCAAGATCAAGAAAAATGATAATATTCCAGCCTGGGACTTGTGATGTCAATTACAACGCTCAACATAGAACTTATAGAATCACAAGACAAAATTCCTAACATTCAAACAAAAAAAGAAGGAAGCGAGGGGGTTGGGAGGGTGGGGCGTCGGGGGTGGGAATATAACAACTGAAACAAGTTTCTAATCGAACAAGCTGAATCCCATGTCTTCATCACTTTCTTCCTTTGGTTCTTCCTGTATAACACAGACACAATCCAAAACAAAATGGTAAGCAAGTAAATCAATGTCTCAACTTTCTAGCCACAACACACATTCAATTAAACAACAAATGATACCTATGTGTATACTCGATTGACCCCACTAAAATCAGATAAAAAAATTTCAATCTTATCACTAAAATTCAACTTTTCAATTGAGGCAGGTTTAAAAAAAATCCAATTTACCAATTCCAAAATACACTAGCATCATCTATTGGGTAGAAAAAGGTACAAATCCAATCTACCAATTCCTAAACGTACTAGCATCATCTATTGGGTATAAAACTAATACCTTTTTCTCTTCGGCAACAGGGGCAGCATCTGCAGCAGCACCAGCAGGGGCGGCGACAGCTGCAGCAACTGGTGTACCACCGCCAGACCCAACATTTGTGATGAGATCATCCAAGTTTCTCTTTTCAGCTAGCTTTGCAAACAGACTTGGCCAGTAAGATTCAACAGTCAAGTTCGCAGCCTTGATCAACTTTGCAATCTTGTCAGCCTGTCTAATTTGGAAAACATTAGAAAAACAAAAGAGAAAAGAATAGGCAATCAACAATTACGAGTAAAAAATAAAACTGAGAATGAAAAAGTGAATACAGTGATTGGGATCCCGTCATCATTGAGGATCAAAGTAGCGTAGCTGCAAGCAACCTCTCCACACGACATTATCGCAAATGAAATCGTAATCTGCTGAAATTATTTATACAGATATCTAAACTTTAAAATCCAACCAAAACAAATACTACTTCACTAAGATAGATCTTGAAAGTTTGAGAGAAGGTAGAAAATACCCAACAGTGGCGCTGCTTTTACTTGTGTTGCGATAGGGAAATCTTTGTTTCGTTAGGGTTTCATAAACTTAAACAGAGCTAGGTTTTGAAATATGATGAGTTGTGTATTCGCAACATCAACTGAAAGCCCAATATCAATATCAGCCCGTTATTGAGGCCAGTAGTTTGACTCCATTGGTGATTAATTCAATTATTTACCGAAATATCATAAACAAATTAATTAATTAATTTATCAACAATTTTATAATAAATTAAAAAAATTAATGGTATTCACTGAATTTGTTTTATTCTCTAGCAATAATATGATACAATACTACTATATTAATTTAATTGAGTGTTGTTCTTAAAACAAAAATGTTTGATGAGCATTGTCATGAAATAAAATTCATAATAAAATTAAGTTTTTATTAAATTTAAAATTTTCAAATATTTTATTTACCAAACAAAATTCCCATTTTTGATTGGAAAAAATTATTTTAGAAACATTACCAAGCATTGTTCTCCTAAAACCAACAATTTTTATTATCAATTGTATGTACTAAGATGTCACATCGACTGTCTTTGTAACACAAAGTTTTAAACATCTTAAATATAAGTTGAAAACTCTTAACAGTAACATACAAACAAGCATAAAATTTTATATTTTACAAGTTAAAATATATACAAATAACCTGAAGTATTTAACTCAAAAGTTGGAACACTAAACAAAAATTTTGTTTTTGTAAACAAAGTAAATATTACAATACATCGTCAATATATTGCAGATGAGTCAGATATCCTAAAAAACAATAAAATTTGGTCACTCTTCATTTAGGATTGTGGAGCTTCACCACACATATCAATAGAACTTTCATCTAACAGTAGTTGTGGATTAAAAGCCACAACATAATACCAAGCGAAGCTAGTTTTCATATCCTGCCATTAGCATCCATCCCACTTCCAATATTCTTTCATAAATATACTTCTCAGCAAAAAGCAGTCTGCTGTGATGAGATAGTAAAAATCAACGATGTTTAAAATTCAACAAGAAAATGCACTCCATTAATTATTAGCGAAAGGTCAAAGGCCCTCCAAGACGGTTGTACCAAAATATAACTTAAAAAAACAACAAGAGAACAAAAAACAAAATACAATGCAATAGGCGAAATCCAAACATGCAAATATTTTAAGTTTCAGAAGATACAAAGACTCAAAATATTACCAAATCCACAAACCAATAACTGTCTCTAGGTTCTCACATAAACATTTTCCCAAGTAAAAGTCCACCCAAATATCTAGTAGAATTGCTGCAAAACTAATCTAAGCAAAACCGGCTATGAAGAGTTCAGACTTCAGCTTTATCAGAATCAGCCACTATCATTTTGCACCTGTAAACAGACATCAACTGTAAATAAGGCACTAGAGTAACTCATCCAATATTAAGAAGAAGAAAGTTGTGTTACGCTGACAGTCGTGTTACACACACATATACAAGCATCAGTTAAATCATCATTCAAAAAGTAAGTTTGTTTGCTTTCACAGGGTAGACTGACCATGATCCCCCAATACGCACCACACAAGCACAAAAACAGCATTGAATCATTCATTTGGGTCAAAAAGTTAACTTGCCTTACGAGGAGATACTGACCGCGACCTTGATCTTCCTCTGCATACATCAAAATTAAAATACAAACTAGAAAGGTCGCCCAAGAATAGGGGAATAATACAGGTGTTGAGTGTAAAGAGGTTACCTGGATGGTTTAACAGGAGACGCAGATCTAGACCTTGAGACTGATCTGGAAACAGATCGTTCTAATGATTTACTGTATGAAGAAGAACAAAACTTTTAGGGTGAAGAAAAGTAATGTTTATCAAGCAATGTTCAACAAAAACAGGAAAACAAATAACACCTTCTATTTTTTCGCACGCTTCTGCTTCTGCTTCTGCTTCTACTTCTACTTCTACTTCTACCACGGCTTCGGCTTCGGCTTCGGCTTTTCGATGGACTGCGATTATATTTCTTCACCTATACCAGTTGATAAACACACATGCAAAACCATGAGCTTGTCAAAAAGGACCTCTATTTCTGCAGTAAAAACTTGACTGATTCTCCATGATAAAGCTTTGTGCAAAGCATTTTTATCACAATAGCTAGCATAATAACAGAGGCAGGGTTTGCCTAAGTTATGTTACAACTAAGTATGCAAACCAAAGCATACATTTCCTCACTAAACTAGCAGATTCTCTAGCACGCCAAACTAGAGGCATAGAACATTGCATATAAACAGTAATATAATTAACTGTTCCAATGCTGAAAATAAAAATGATTAATAGAAAGGTTACCATTATGCGCCCTCTTGCCCAAGGATTTCTAAATTCAGTGTCATCAAGTTTCCGAATCTGAATAACAAAAGAACATGTCAATTATCGGAAAGTAATGGGAAATATAGAGGCACAAATCCAATGAGGAATAAATAATTTGAAAAAGAAAGAGCTCATTTAAATGCCTTACCGCATATTTCATGTCTTCAGGATTGGTATAATCAACAACACCATAAGTCCCTGAAGAAAAACAGAACATTCATCGTGAACATAAAGATACTAAAATGCAACATCTCACACATAAACACACACGAAAAAAAAAAAAAAAAAGAAGAAGAAGAAAAAAACAAGTATGGCTATCAATAAACTCCTAGCATATGAAAGGTTAAAACAAGTATGGTTATCAATAAACTCCTAGCATATGAAAGGTTTTCAACTCAAACATCTCGGCCATGGTTGTCAAAGAGTCGAATAACATTATGTTCCCACCTCACTCAAGTTAGCAATATCAAGCATCCACGCATCATTTTCAACTCCCCAGAACGAAAATTCACATGCATACATTAAAACTCAAATAAATGAAACAAAGAATTGCTCAAGCATCTCATGAAAAGCATACCCTCACTGTCACGGGAAACTTCAGCAAAACACACATCACCTGCTTTTCGCATATGGTCCTGAAATCAATTTTCAAATAAGGTTTCAGTACAACAACACAAGAACTTATGCAATTGCAAGTATTGGAATATATCTAACCTTTAAATCCTGCCATGAAGCTGAAGAAGGGAGTCCACGAACAATAACTGCAGACCAAACACAAAGGTGTACTGAAACACTTAAAATATCAAAAACATAAGAAGAATAAAGATACAAAACATATGACTATAATTTCAGATTGGGTTTATCCACTATGCACTTATTATTCTAAACATACCCCGATATTCAGAGTGGCGTGAGATGCCAAAACGTCCAGCACCACCATAGCCACCACCAACACGACGATCGCTTGATGATGGACCTCTACCACCATGGGCAAGCTCAACCTACAAAACAACACGAAATCAATAAAAAGAAATAAACCACCAAATACACATACACGGAAATAATTGAAATCTCTCGTTACCCTTAAACGACAACCATCGAAGTTATAGCCATCACGACCTCTGATTGCATCTTCAGCATCACGAGCATTTTCAAACTACCAGCCCAACAAACACACAGTCAACAGATCTTATTCTTGTCTGATCGTATCTCACTAAATGTAAATAAACAAACCAAAGTGAATGTACCTCAACAAAACAATAACATGGTGGGCGAGGTGGAACCTTCAGTTCAATGTCCAATATACGGCCATACTACAATCACAGAAAATTATACTAAATTAGTACCCCAGTAAAATAACCAAACATCTAAGCTACAATTATAAAAGTACAAGCACAATCATATCAAATACACACATAAGAAGCTAGTAATCAAATTTTTTACGTGGGATCAAAAAACATGAGATTATAAATTATGCAACATAAAAATAATAACAAAACTCAAAACCAATTAACCTAAAAGCAGCAAAGCAAACAGTGAACTAACTGGACCTTCCAAATTAAAATCCTGATTTGCTCTCAGAGCATCAGAATACACAACAAGGTGAGACAGATTATTGCAGCAGTGTTAAGCTTACTCAAATTATCTTAGTCAAAGAAAATTTTCAAAGATTAACCTTTGGAATTCGATACAGATATAGAGTGCATTTACCAATCAGTTAAAACTAACAAACCCATACAAAATTAGCAACAGTAGATAAATTCACCAAGACAGTTTAAACACAAACCTTGTAGAATAGATCTTCAACTTCATATTCCCTTATATCAGAGGGCAAGTTGCCGACATAGATTGTACGAGAAAAGCGACCACTCATTTCTGATCGTAAAGGTCTGCAACAAAAGTTTCACTGCACAGGAAACAGAGCCACATAAATATTGAAAATAAATTTTCTCAATTTCAAAAACAAAATAAGCCTATCCACTTAGTTATCCAATAACCATCAGCATATAATCTGATGATAATGAGAATAGGACAAAGCCAAAACTATGAAGCAAACCAAGTGAGCAATCCTCCATATGAGCGATGCTCCACAAGCTCCATTGCTCATTTGCTCCAGGATGCTCCAAAGCTATAATAAAATTGAAAATTAATTTGATCTCCTCATCCTCCCAAGAAATTTTGCAGATGTATAGATCTTCTGAGAGTGAGCAAGAATCTCCAATTATAAAAAATAAACCCTTAACTCCACCCTGATTCTCCCACTCCCTCTCTATATCCCTATGTATGATTGCAAAGCTCATATTTGTCCAAGCGCTTGAAATCTACCATAGAGAAAGCATTTGTGTCATAAGATCAAATAAGATTGACATATATTTATGCATTACCTTACTCACCTCTCTTTTCAATGCAACTGAAGGGAAAAACAAAAGAAAAAAAATAGTGAAAAACATAAACATACCCCAGCTCACTTTATTTGAAAAACAATAAATTCATCACCAAATCAAGGAGTGGGTTCATAACTGTAACTTGTTTCCCTATTTCAAAATTTTCAAACTTAGATACATAAAAACCCATGGAAGAATCTTGGTTAAGACTCCATTTCCACTTTAATTGTTTATGTTATACTTGACTCCAAGACAGAGCAATATCAGACTCATCTAATATAAAAGATAGTCGAATCACGAGTAAGATTTTAACAAAAAACTCCAACGGTAGCAAGAATGAACTCAGTGCAACTCATAAAAAGTGCAAAGGATGCAAATGCAATCAAACAAATGCTACTCCAATAACGAGCAATTTTTTCTCTCTCAGCTCCACTGAATCCGCAAATCCACAATTTGGCCTGGTAAAACCATCTCCCAGATCGCACCAACATTTCATTCCCCTTTCTAGGCCGCCACAAATATCCCAGTGAAGTGCTTAAAACTCCACTGATCCTACTAAATAAACCATTCAGAAGTAAAAGTAGCCAAAAATACACCGTAAAGAGGGAATTTCTGCATAAATTAAATTAACTATCGACTGAATTAAGCAAATCTACCACGAAAAATTATACCCTAAAAAACAGATAGACAGATAACACTGTACCGAAGATTTACAAGCAGGAAGAGGACCGTCGCTAACCGGACTAGTGACGCACCGTCCGTACAGCTGCTTCAGATGGAGTTCGAGAGAAGAGATAAACCTAGGGTTCGTTTGTCTAGTGTTCTCACTGAGGCTCCAGAGATAGAACCACCGTTACCAACGCGAACTGCATTTATTGGAAACGACTACATCCGTATGTTTTTGTACTAAAACAAGTTGGACGGCTAAGATGGGATCTTTCATGTCCACCAACTACAAATTATAGCATGGGAAAAAAACAATGTAGTCCCTATATTATTTTGAAACAATAAAACAGTGCAATATTTATCAATTTCTTTCAATTTAGTGCCTATCTTTAATTTCGTCATTCCCTGTTGGTAAATTTAAGCTTGTCTTATCATTGTACACACAACATCTTACAACTAAAACAAACACGTTCTCTAACCCCATTTGCAAAAAAAGAAAAAGCAACAAAAGTTGCTAGGAATCCCTTGAATTGCATTCGTGATCTTTGTTAGAAGAAAAAGTTTGGGACGATTTCATTCCCTTCCCTTGGTTTATGTTTTATACGAGAATGTTGTTTTATTTTGACTTATTGCCATTTAACCTTTTTTTCGATTCTTGTAACACAAGTTGTGTTATGCTTAAATTTTTTCGAGAAAAAAATTTAGCACACTATTTAGACTTCATTTTTTGATAATTTACTAAAGCATTTTCGTTCACCTTAGCTCAGGAATCGTATAGTGACTGAGCGTTATTACCTAAAATTAAAAAAAAGAAATGTCAGGAGTAAAACTAATTTTTTAGTATATAAATTATTATGTTTAAGTTAAGCACAAGATTAAAAGATGAATAAAAAAGTAATAAAGCAGAGACTAAAGAGTTTAGAGTATTTGGTTGGCTAATATCGACGCAAAGAGGTATGTTTAAAATTTTTCTAGAAAGTCTAAGATCCTTCTTTTGGGCTGCAAATACTATATTTATAGTGACCTTAATATGTGTGATCATCAAAAAATAGGAGTTTGATTTGACAATAAATGGCATATCTCAATATTCAATAGGTTATTTCATAATCACAATTTACCGGTATAAGATAGCACAATAAATGCCTGTCATATAGCTGATATGACTCACTAAATCTTTAATACAATAATAGAATATATTTGACAAGTTTTAAAAAGTAAATATTACTCGCCTTATTAAGTCTCCCATTTTTGATAACAGAAATTTGGGGTCGGCTTAGGGGTTAATGGACCTGAATTGACTTGAGAGAATAATCAGACTTGTGGATTCGGATTGCTTAAATCTAACATCGGGATAAGGCGTGATGCTGACTTGTAAATAGATAAATTGTAATCTCACCTCTCTCCATGTACCGAGACTAAGAGTGACTCAGGAAAATCTCTCAACAAGTTAATAAGATGATTGTCTATCTTTAGGATTGATTAACTCAAAAGAAATGCAAACTTGAAAAATTTTGCAAGGGGATACCACTTTGTTTCATTACACAATGTTGTTTACTTTAGTAAGAAAAGTTTTAAGGAGACTTCAAAAGGATTAATAATCCTTCTGAGCTAGATGCTTTGTTGAGCTGTTCGGCAGCTTTGAAAATATAGCCATACATATTTTTGAGCCACATTATTACAAAAAGTATTTTTGAAATTGGTGGGTACCCAATATAAGCCAAATACCTATTTGATTCAAACACATTGCATTACAGATTTTACCTAAACATAAGGCATTGCAGGCAGATTCAAACATATTTTTTATTAGTCGGGAAGTCCAGTTTTTGAACTTTGCTTTTCAAACACTAAACGAATCTGTTATATGAGATCAAGAATTTCTTCTATTTTTGTCAGGTATTTTCAGTTATAAGTGAACAAACCAGAATTAGATGCTTTCTGAGAATTTAGTTGATTATGTGTCAAATATTAATCATAGTGAAAGAAGAACGAGTTGATGGGTTGCTCTCTATTGATCAATTACTGTAATCAATTACTGGTGAAATTGCTTCAAGTTTCAGCCTTTCATGTAATTGTTTCCGGCTCACTGGTTTATGCGTGTTTGAGCATCAAAATCCTTCTTTTTTCCTATGTTGATACATATTTCTGCTATAACTTCAAAAATCAAATTCTCATGTCTACTGATATGTTAAATACATGCCACCAATTGTAATATCCATTGGTTTGGCTTTCAACTTTTTGACCTGCGAAGAAATTATTTGGGCTAGGATCTTTGAAGTTTCTGCCAAGGCGCATGGCGAAATTGATTGGTGCGGCAGTTCTGTTCTTATAGCACTTTCATTTTTTCTTAGAATCTTTTTTGTTGAGAAAAACAGTTAGTTTTTTCTGAATTGTTGACTATACCTTTGGAAATTCAATTGACAAATGAATGTCCATCGTACTGATTATTTGCTTACTTTAAACAGACAGGGAAGGAGGTACTAATGTGAAGAACTGCTAGAGCTTTTTCCATGGCAGTTCTGTGAAGAACTGATTCATGATCAAAATTTTTTGAGAAGGAAAATTTGCAGCATCCGTAGAATTAGTTTTGTAGTTGTCTCAGCGGTGTATGATGCTTTACCTTTCTTAACCGTTCATTACTAATTTTTTGTTTCAATTTTAGCAGGTTACAAGGAAATAATTGCAACTTATGGTGAACCATTTCTTTAAATTGAGTCCCAATTGCATTACTTGGTGAATAATTAATTAGTAATTCTCTCTTACAGATAGTGTATGGCTTTCTCTAAGAATGAAACATGCTATTATTTGCAGTATGGATCTTTGGCTGATGTTGAAATACGTTTCAAATTGCACAAGTGGAAGCCAAGTTTTTAATCTATGAATTTACTGAATGGATGATTACTTGCGCTGCAAACTTCAATACATACATTAGCAAAGCATCCATTTCAACTTCTATGGACATTTTTATGGTTCTCTCTTTTTTAGGGACCATTTTGTCATAAAGTTAGAAGGAAGGGATTTATTTGTTACATTTGATGTGATAGCAGGGCAAAAGTATAATTATAAACATTATTAATGTGTAAATTCAGGGACTAATTTGTTAAAATTGGACGATGTTCGTCCAATTGGTTGTTTCGTCAAAACTCAGGACACACGCTCGCGAGGATATAAAATGGTTTACGACCACCAATCTCCAGTAATCTTTAATTAATATCTTATGGTTGAGAACGCATATTTTACAAGCCTAATGACATTCCGTAACTTGTGGTATGCTGCTTTATTTCGTAGAAACAGTCTAATGGCCCATACGTTTCTCAGCCTGGCCCGGTCACGAATATTGGCAAGTGGCCCACACAAAGAGCTGTTTAATTCTCGTTCTCAATTCTCACGAAGACTCCAATGCGATTCGAACTAGGGTTTCCGCTCTCGGAACTCCCAAGACGACCAAACTCAAAATTCCTTTTCTTTGACACTCACAAGCACTGCTTCAGTTTCCCTCCAAATTCTCCAACCTATTCAAATCAAACGACCCTCTCAAACAATAACCGAACGAACCAAAAGCAAATAATAAACCAAATAAAAAATAAATGAAAGCTTTTAATTTTTTGTTTGCTTCTTGTCTGTTTCAGTGATTCTAATTATTGAAGAGAGACGAAAGAACGAGAATGCCTTCACGGTTTCAGGTCGTTGCGCTGGCGGGTGCGCCAATTTATCCCAACGCCATCGCCTGGTCCGATGAGAACTTAATAGCGGTTGCATCTGGTCACATTGTCACCATTCTGGTAAGCTCAACTCTAATTCGGACAGGTTTACCTGTTTACTTGTGGTTAGTTTAATCGTTAAATTTAAAAAGTTCAATCAGTGTTAAGTTTGGTTGCATTAATTTTTGTTAATTGATAAACTTTGTGTTCTTTTTAATATTTAATTCAGAATCCAGCGTTGCCTTTTGGTCCCAAAGGCCTGATCACGATTCCCGATTGTGAACCGTATCCGATTGGTGTGGTGAAAAGAGAAGGTAAGAGATTCTATTTCGAAGCAATTAGTATTCGTCCAGGCTCATGTGTTTATTTGTTGGTAATTTAAACCCAAATGTTCGCAGATTTACTTTGTGATTGCCTGATGCCCACCTGTATTAATCGAGACCGTCGTCCTTGTGTTCGATCGATTTCATGGTCTCCCATTGGAATGGCACCTAACTCAGGGTAAGAATTTCAAACTTCAAATTATTTTGTGATTTTCCCCGTTTTATGGTATTTAATTAGGTAGGAGATGTAATTTTATGCAGATGCTTGTTAGCTGTTTGCTCTGCAGAAGGACGAGTGAAGATTTATCGTCCCCCTTTTTGTGATTTTGGGGCTGAGTGGATAGAGGTATGCACCAAGGAAGCACCACATGATGCGAATATAGGTGATGATAGTAAGTGTTGCTGTTGACTAGGAGTATTTTTAAGAAAAATAAAGTTACACTCAAATTCTGAAAGCTCCATTTGAACTGGAGTGACTGAATGAAATTGAAGGATCAAATTTATTTTTAAATTAACCATATCTCAGGAATCTTCAAATTGAATTGATAGATCCCTCTTGATGTGTTATACATTTATATATGAAGGAAAATTTCTAAGAAGGTGTAATCAAATTCTGTTGGCAATTGGTCTATATATTGATTTGTGTGGTATCCCTTGAATGTAAGACATTTTATTTGTAATTTGAATGTAAGACAAATTCTTTTACTTCAGTAATTGCATTTACTATAATTTTTTGTGCCATTCAATATTGCTATTGTTTAATTGTAGCCAATTAAATTGTTGTTCTCCTCCAATCTTCCATAGATAGTGGATATATCAGATACTCTTTATTCTTACCTTGCAACTATAAACTTTGGGGAGTCAGATATTTCTTCTGCTGAAGTTTCTAAAGTAAGTTCTATCATCTACTAAATTCACCTTACTTCAATTGTCTTGCCAACTTGTGCTATGGTGTATTACAGCACCATAATGACCCAATCAGCCTTTGTTTCTGCCGGTAATATTTGTTTGTTTTCTTATTAGGATAAAGCACCAGAGCATGAATCTGTTGATGATACACCAAACCTTGTATCAAGAAGGGAGACTAAGCGAAGAAGAGTGTATGATTCTGGTGTAATGTGTAAAAGTCATTTTGTTTTTACTTTTATATAATTAAAAGTTTATTTGATGCCATATTTCTCTCTCTCTCTCTAAATTTTTTTTTCACTTCATTTAATTTGGAATAAAATATTAATATTCACCTTGCTTAACATCTGGTAAAGAATTTTCAATTAGTTGTAAATCACTGTGGTATGAGCAAAATAATATTATTGACTAGTTCTTCCTGCTTATGATCCAGAGATGTAGCTATAAAAGTTTAATGCATGGGTAAGATATAGTAGGTTTATCATTCAGCAAGGGGTGGAAAGGCCAAAGTTTGATGGCCGCCTTATAAAAATAGGTGCTGCAATTTCCTATGCAGCACTTTTGGTGAGCAGATTTATGTATTTGAGAAATTAAGCGTGAATGTAATCATTAAAACAAAAATTTATCTACAGAAACCTAAATAGGAACTGATAGATATTGTGCTTAAGAGTCCTATGGCCGTCAGACCTGAACTGTCCTCTAGGCATCACTTTTTGGGTAAGTGTTGCAAGGGCTAAACTTTTACTAACTTGAAAAACCAGGTAAACATGCATGGACTGCTAGCATTCCTTCTAGCAAAACTTGGTTCCAAGATGAAAAGACGTCAATATTTTGAAATTTGAGCTTCTAATCTATGCATGTTATAAACTAGATCTGAGATGTGCCTTTGGGTTACTAGTTTCACATAAACTTGACCTTCTAAATTAAAGATAAATAAATTTAACACAATATTGACAAGAAGATAAAGATAAATCCACATCGATAGGACTTGATGGACTCAATTAGAGGACCAAGGGTCCCAAGCAAGCTTCAAATTGATTCATGTCACTTAATTGATTTTCAATTTTATTTTTCTTGAACATCTCATTTTCTGCATGAGAAACTTTCCT
>JAWDEX010000008.1:5212105-5296081 GCA_035221805.1 Trichilia hirta | reverse complement strand
CTATTTATGCCCCTAAGGTTTTGCAAATGTTGTCAGATATAAATTTCTAAACTGGCATCCGATTTTTTTTAAAATGCCTAGCTATTTTGATGATTTCTGTTAATGCTCGAAAATTTTCAAGGAGGGATTTTTAAAACACTACACAGACTTTTGTCTTCGAGTTACTATTTATTATTTTGGTTGGCTTTATCTTGGGTCAGTATTTTTAATTGTGATACGATTCTTTGGTTGCTTAAAAAAATAGAGGAAAAAAGTTAAGAGTAAAGTTGATTTGTTGACCATTAAACTCTGATACTTAATTGAGGTAAGTATTTTATGAGTAAGAAAATAAAAAAAAAAATTGTGTTTTGTGAACAAATATTAATGCGATAGGGGCGAGACAGTTTCAATGTCTAACCCTTTTCTTAGTATAGGAATATCGTATTTATAATAATTGGTAACCCGTCTCTTCAGTTTTTACATATGCAAGCATCGAAAAATGGGAGGTTAGCTTGTTAAAAGGTAACATGTTAGAGTCGGAAGTAAGTTACTTCATGATCATTGTCTGGTGGTGTAAATCGACGTAATGATTGTTTAAAAAGTGCATTGTGCAATATAAAACTTTAAATGTGATGTAATACTGTATAGTAGTTTGAATATTTAAGCGTTATTTTCTCTTGTCATCTCTTTCTTCTACGAAGTAGAAAGAAAACAGGGCAAGACGAGCTTTGCCGTCCCTGGGCAACTCTTGCGTCAATATCCTAGATTGCCTCAGGAAAATTTTATTGACTCAAGAGTTGAACATGGGACTGGAATTGACCCATTGATATTAGTACTTTTGAGTTGCCAAAAAGATCAGTTGTGGTGGTACTAGCGTCCCCATGTCGCACATGCTGCCAGGGCTGTGACTCCCGTTTCATCCACTACAATTTCAAATCCTTTATAGATATTTTGTTCAAGAACTCTGAAAACCGCTGTGTCTCTTTTGTGAGATTCTTTTACAGGGACTATAGCCAGACTTTTTCCTCTCTACATCACCAGTATAAGGTACATGTTATCTATGGTTTATACTGTTTTATAGTTGATTATTGTGGATTTGTGTAACTTCGATTAGTAGGAAGATGTTTAAACTTTGGGATTTACAGATTCATAATTTTTCATGAGGCAAATTGAGCTTCAAATACAATTTGGACTGATTTAGATGTTTATAGGTGTGAAAAGTCTCAAGAGTTGACAGTGATTTGTGAGATTATGTCACATAATTAAGAGAGCTACAGCATTAATGTAATTTTTTAGTACATAGCAGGTAATGAAGATCAAAGATTTTGTATATGTAATAAAGTTTCCATTCTGATGGTTCAATAAAATGTCCCAGAAGTAATATGTGGAAGTGGGAAACCCCTCCTCTTCAAGGGTCACGCGATGGTGTAATCAAAAGTTTCTTCTCTTTCATTTTCATTTTTGTTATCTCTTTTATTATAATCTCTAATTCTGGAGATGAGATAGCTTTAAAAGAATACAGGGATATACACTATATTGTTACCATTCCATTCTTCCACAGAGGACTCTTTTACTAAGAATGTTATAAAATGAAATAAGAATTTTTTTTTTTTAACTCTCAACAGTAATTATAAACTTTGTAACCATGTGATAGTAAATTATAGGTGTCCTATTTATCTTTGAAAGTTAGTTTATTATTATTTATTTATTATAAAAAAAAACATTAAAATCCTTAAAATTTAACTGATAGTATATTTTAGTTTTATTAATAAAAAAATACTTATTTTCATTTTTATTAGTTAATTTTTAATATTTTTTATTATATAACTAATTTAATTTTATAAAGATTACTCGATTTTAAATTTTTTTGATTTATTTAATATTATAATTAATCTTTACAGTAAAGTACTAAAAAAGTAAAATAAAAATAAATATTTTTTTAATTTAATATGATAAGAAAATATCCTTTCAATTAAATTTTGGAGATCTGACTTTATTTTTTAACCGTACGTCTTTGTTTGCATTATGATCTTATCTCCTTCGCACAATAGAAAACGGGTCAAACAAGTAATTTTACAATACAAGAAGTTTCATTGATTTTGCGTGGGTGAGAAATACACCATTTACGAAATTTACGAAATGATCCTCCCTCCAACGTACGTAAGATTGCTGGATCATTGGCATTCACCAGATAATATGATTTGCCAAATGACAAACGTTAAATGTCAAATCTATTATTTATTTTACATTTTTGGCTTTAAGTTCAACGTGTTGGAAGAGAAAAGGTCTATTTTTTAAAAAAAATATATTAATTTGATAAGATTTCATCTCCTTAAGAGTAAAAAAGGAGGAGGTTTTTAATCTCGAGCTAGCTAACATGTGTAGAATATATAATCTTCTCAAATTAAAAATGTGAGAACATAAAAATTATATAAATAAACACAAAAATCATTTAAAAAATATATATTATTTTGTTATTTTGTATGTGAACCTCAAAATTGGCGACATGATCGGTTTTTTAGTTAAAATATAAGAATAAGATATTATTATATACAAAATGTGTTTATGATAAGTCCAATTTGCCCACGTGATGGATTAAATTTTGATTGTTCTCTGCTCCTTCATTAGTCCTCTCCCCTCGTCCCGTCCCGCCCCGCCCCCTCCATGTTTATCCATTTCCTTACGTTGCAGCATTTCTCCACCCATTAGCCAAGTTCGAGTACTATCAAATCAGACCGTTTTCGGAAACAGCACGTGGCGTTCCAACAAAACGATTATCCCGGTTTTCCTTCTGTACGCAAAGAGTCTGGTGTACGGTTTCAAGTGTCGCATTATCTGACAGGTAGGGGGATATTACAGCTTTAGTAACCCTATCACCGAAAAACCAAACAGTCGCTTACACGTTGTATCAAATTTGTTGAATTTATCATCGTGTTAAAATGAATACGGTAACACCTGATAATTACTACTGTCATTATTCTATCGCGTATGCCATGGACATGCGATGCATTGATTAGCATGTCTCTGGCCTAACTGGCAGTATCCGGGTCAATAAATCCAATAAAAATTTTAATTTCAATGATTTTCTTAATATTAAAAAATATATATTTTTTTTAAATTAAATAAAGTTGATTTGATACATTATCCTAACTAATTGATCTAACAAAAATTTTATGGCTTTTGTTTAGTTCAACTACTTTGACACATTTAATTCATTTATAATTAAAATAAAAATTTATCAATAATTTGTATAAAAAAAAAATTTATATCTCTCATATTATTTTTTATACAATATTTAATATCTGATTCTTATTTATCTTCTTAGATTTTCTTATATTTATTTATAAATTAATAACAAGTCATTTGTATAATATATATCATCTTAAATTAAGTCGAATTAAAATATTGACATATTGAATTGACCCAATACACCAATTACGCTAATTTGAAGTTTGACAAATTTGGTCAAATATTGTCATCTTAATCAATTGCAATTCTAGCATGTCTTGAAAAAAATTTATTGTAATTAAATTAAATTAAATAAAAGAAAAATAAATAGTTATATAATTAAAATAAGTTTTAATAATAATTTTTTTGGCAAAATATATACCCATAGCAAAAATATTATAATACAAATAAAATATTAATATTATTATAGAAAAATGTTAAGAAAATAAATTTTTCATATAAATTCATACGTATAAATTAATATGACTTAATAATATTAATTTTTATTATTTATTATCGTTAATTAAATTGATCTTATATTTTTATTAATTAACATAAATATATCTTGTCAGTTTATACAGTTAAATTTATAAAAAAATTATTAATATTATTCATTATAAAATACAAATATATATCCCCTAACCTATGTACAAATTAAGAGATTCTTATGATTAATAATTACAAAATAAAAGGCGTCAACTATAATTAGATTCTCACAAAAATTAATATTATTTCTTTTTAACCCATCAAATAAATAGGGAATATAACATTAACTTATTAATTAAATAAATTATTATATTATTTCAATTATTGCTTATATTTATTAGGTAGCATTATATAAATTAAAAATTGTTTTTTGAGTGTGATTGAGAAGTAAGATAAGATATGTATAAATCTTCAATTAGAATATTTTCTAAATGATATGCTGGATATGCATGTGTATGAGTTTAGGTACGTATACATACATAACGCGCACGCGATGATGATGTGATGGTCACGGGATCACCTGGAAATCGAGGAATAGATCGGTTGAATGTATGATGCAATGATGGTATCATCATTTTGGAAGGATGCGTGGAAGGTCCAAAAACGGCAGTGCTGCCCCGAACGGAATATCCAAAGAGCACAACGCACAGCCAAAACGAAAACACAAATTAAAAACATAAAAACACATCCATTGCAACACAACAAAACGAACACCTCATCTCTCGTTCTCTCTTTCTCTTAAACCCTCTTTTATTTGCAAAATCATCAATTTTTATCAATCAATCACAAGTCTCAACTACGAGAGAATAATTGAAAAAAACTCGAAAGAAAAAGAGAAGTGTTTTAATATTCTGTTTCATCCATTTCTGAGTATTTCATTTCTCCATTTATGGAAACTTTTTAGATAGACAACACAACAGGAGGTACGACCTATTCACACTGTTTAAGTTATAGTTTTTTTGTCAAAATTTGTTTCTTATACTTAAAAATTATTTTTTTTGGATGAACAAAACAACAACAGACGAGGAAAATCTGAAAAAAGAGAGCTTTTTGGATTAGGCTTGTTTGATCATGGCGGTTGCTGAGAATGCCGGGGCTAAGATCGGTCCGTCAAGTGAAAATTTGGATGATGCTAATGTACCAAACAATGGCGAAAACGCAAAACCCAAAAGTGATTCTGGGATTAAAACCAAAGAATCAAACTTTCAGACCCAAAACAATGACGGTCAGAATATTGACTCGATGTTTCAGCACGAGGGGGAGAGAACTACAGTCATCACAAGCGGTGGGAAGATGCAGAATGGGTTTGATAAGAATCTGGGAAAATCTGGAGGTGGGTTTATGAATGGTAGTGATAATCAAAGGGAAACTGGTGAAAGTCTTAAGGATCGTGAGATGAGAGATTTGGTGGAGATGTTGTCAAAATTGAATCCCATGGCTGCTGAATTTGTGCCTCCATCGGTTGCTAATGGTCAAAACTTTAATATTAATCATGGGTTTTTTGGAGGTAATGGATTTGGGTATATTAACAATTTGGTGGTGCACACTAATTCTGCAAATACCAATGGGCTTACTACTAGAAGGGTACCTGAGTTTTTACTTCCTCTCACTTTTTTTTGCCTTTTTCCATAGACTTTTTTTCCGTTTTTTCATACTGTTTAGTTGCTGAGAAATTTGGGTTTTCTATACGTAACAGCTATTTGTAGAAAACTATGGATTATACATGAAATGATCAAGGATCATTTCAACATTTCTTAGGAACAAATCTAGTCTGTGTTATTTCTAGTTGTTCTTCTTTTTTTCTTTGATTAGCTTTTTTAGTTTCTTCTATTAAATGCTTCCAGAAGAGGAATGTTTATAATCAAGGGAAAAGAAGGATTAATAGCAGAACAAGTAACGCACAGCAAGATGAGGTAATTAGGAGGACTGTGTATGTATCCGACATTGATCAACAGGTAAGAATTGAAATTTTCTAGCAATTTATTGCATTATACTTGAGTTTATTTTGTGTATTCGGCTTGTTTTTCTTGTGCGCTGATGTTTGGTTACTTGTTTCTTTACTTTGTGAATGTTAGGTTACTGAAGAGCAGCTTGCAGGGCTCTTTCTGACTTGTGGACAGGTACTCCACGTTTTTTGGTTCTCGTATTCCTTTTTTGGGTTGATGATAATAGTGGCTTATGCTCCAAAATTATTCCCGGTTTTGTTTGGCCAAAGGTTGTTGATTGCCGTATCTGTGGTGATCCGAACTCTGTTCTCCGTTTTGCCTTCATTGAGTTCACTGATGAAGGTATTTTCCCAAGGTTATGCATTTTATAGAGGTCAATAGACATTCATTCTCTTACTGAATTGCCAAGAAAATGTGCTTGCAGAAGGTGCAAGGGCTGCTTTGAATTTGGCTGGGACTATGCTAGGATTCTATCCTGTCAGAGTGCTGCCTTCAAAAACTGCAATTGCTCCTGTTAACCCAACCTTTCTGCCAAGGGTGAGAAATTTGTTATAATTATCTGTTTGTCTGTGATGAATTTTTTATTCTCATCTTTTGATGCTGTGAAATCCCCTCTCTTTCTTAATTTCCAAAAAGACTGAGATGCGAAATCTTTTAACCAAATGATTGTCCCTTTAGTTTGCTTGAGAAAATTTATTCATGCTGGGAATATACTATGCAAATTGATGCAATGTTTTATTTTAGTAAGTTTCTCTGTAATATTGAAAGTAGAAATTCAGATTTCAGTATTTTGCCATATGAGGAGATTTGGTGACTCCACTGGTGTTTTGGAAATTCTATTAAAGAGCTTTATTGTAATGAGAAAAAGGCAAATCTTTCCAAGTTTCCCCATAACGTACATATATTTAGTGTTTAACTTGCTGGACTTGTTTGTATTTAAGGCCGCAGCATAGGGAGGTCCCTGAATTTTTTTGCCCCAGGAAAAAACATGGAGAATGAGTAGCTATTGTCTCTTTCTTTTCCTTTCTTTGCTTAGTCTGTTTGTTCTAGCTGTCTTTTGTGGTTGTGGTGATTTCAAATTTTGTGCATTACTTGGATTTCTAATGTTATAGTGGTTTTCAGTCTGAAGATGAACGTGAGATGTGCTCAAGAACTATTTATTGTACAAATATTGACAAAAAGGTAATTTTATTTGGCTTTCTGTTAAATCATAGAATCAGGAGCAATACTGACCACATTTTGATGTGTCTTGTTTGTCCAATTGATGCAGATTACTCAAGCTGATCTCAGGCTCTTCTTTGAATCAGTTTGTGGGGAGGTACACATCTGCCTATATCGCAAATCTGATAGACTGCTTGTTCTCAAATTATTGACTGTTTCTTATGGAACCTATTGCACTTGTGTAGGTTCTCCGCCTGAGGCTGCTTGGAGACTATCAGCATTCAACTCGTATTGCTTTTGTTGAGTTCACTATGGTAAATTGAGTTGTTTTTTAGTTGCATGCTATCTTTTTTTAGCACCCTTGTTTGCATAAATTTATGTGGTGTTTGCTCTCAGTTATATAAGCACCTGTACTCATTGTTCTACTCAGAATCTTGTTTAATCTTGACCGAAAAGTCGTTTTTTCTTCAGCATCCTTTCCTTGCTTCTAAATCACTTGGACTGGTTAATGTTGACCACCTTATGCTGTAAAAGCATAGAGGTTTAGTTGCTTTCTTGTTAAGGCTTGATCACTGTTTTTATTCACCTTTGTTTTGTGCCTTTATCTTCCTAAGTTTGTTAGAGTTATCTTCATTTTTATTGTGATTCTTGTTTGCATATATTACATGCTTTTATGTATTTAGATGTTGGACACTATATTGTCAAAAGTGAGAGTGTTCAGTTCTCTTTTTCATTAATGAGCTTTTTCATAATGCGTTATTTATGGAATGTTTTGAAAAATTCTAAAAGTGTGATTAATGATGGAATTATGCGGCATTTGAAGAAAAGATAGCGTTTATATCATTTTTGTAAGTCCTGTATCTTTCTTTGATTCATTTAGAATTGCATTTTTAAGTTAAACCATATAATGACAGTTATACATAGTGAATGTATTTGTCAAATTGGAATCATTTGTGCGTGGATTGTGGAAAATATATGTTAGTCATTTAAATTTGGATTTTGTTATGACAAATTTAATAATTACGAGTGTCTACATCTTAGAAAGCTGCCTCTATAGTTGTGTGGCATTTGCAAAACTAAAAGGCACGGAAACTGGAAGTTATTGTTCATATCTATGGTCCTTTTTCTTTTATATAAACTCTAGACATGCTCCAGTTCCATGAGTGTTCCTAATCATTTTGTCCTATAGAGGTGAATCTGTGAGGCAGCGCCCACTGAATCTGTTTCTTAGTTCTAGCATGAAAGGGCTTTGGTTTCGTGCTGAAAGAATAAGATGCTATACAGATGACAGTGGCTGCACATGTGCTGGCTTTCTCGACGAACTGTTTTCAGTTTGTAGGCTTTAGGAGTTTGTATAAGCAGTTTGTAATTGGGAACAGTCACGATTATGTCTCAGTATGTATAAGATACTACCTGTTTCAGTGTTTATGCAGTGCAGTTGTGCGTTTTATAATTTGCTCAGTTTGAATTAATACTTTTGTATTTTGTGGTAAAAATTCTGTCACGATTTCCGTAAGGAGACGTGTACAAAAGGTAGAAAATTTGAAATTTTGGATGTGCACTTCCATAGTACAAGACGAAAGGGTCTAATTACCACATGTAAGAGTGAACTTTAGAAATTGTGGCGGTGGCTTTGCTGGGATGAGTGCCTTGACATTGCTAATACCACACAATTATTTGGAGCTCGAATGTGGCAACTGAGTGGTCTAATATTGATTTTATATGTATTATATACTCTCTACTACAATCTTTCACTTAACATTGGTGCAAAGCGGTCAGAAGGGATATGAATTGCATTTTGATCTGGTCTACTGTCAAATTCTACTTACTGTTCCTGTTATCCATTTGTTTTCTTTCTCTCAGTTCTTCAACAGAGTCAGAAGAGATATGAATTGCATTTTGATCTGGTCTATTATCAAATTCTCATCACTGTTCCTCTTCTCCATTGGTTTTCTTTCTCTTGGTTTGGTGATGGATCAAAGAATGCAATCTAGTCTCATGCTATAGTTTTACACTTGCAGGCTGAAAGTGCAATTGCGGCTCTTAGCTGTAGTGGTGCTATTTTGGGAACGCTGCCTATAAGGTTGTTTTTTCTGAATGTTCAGTTTTACATTATGATATGTTTTCGTTCTAATTTTTGCATTCTGATATTCCTCCATGAGCAGGGTAAGCCCCTCAAAGACTCCAGTTCGTCCCCGTGCTGTTCGCTCACCATTGCACTGAGTGATCCTTGAATGTTCCCTGGTCGATTGATCATCTGCTGATACTATATTTTACATACATAGACATAGACATAGGAAATATCTTTTGAGGTACTTGTGGCGTTTATTTAAATCCTTTTAATCATATGCATCTCAGCCCGGTATCTTTGTTACCTCTAAAGAGGTTATTTGACTTTCTTTGTCGAGCTTTATGCCTTATATAGAGTTGGTTTTGAGGATGATATGAATTGCTTAAATCAATGTCCGTTTTCACATCATGGTGAAGCTTTTTCTGTGGTGGTGGTCCCTGAAACTGGTGTTAGAAATATCTAACTGAAGATTCTTAAAAGATTAATTCTCCAAGTTTTTATTCTTCTTTTATATTTATAATGTCTTCACTTTTGCTTATTATTGGTTGCATAATTCTGCTAGCTGAGTCTGACTCTTGCTTGCTGTTTACTTAAAGAATATTTCTAGTTGATCAACCATCAAATCCAGGAATTAGCCAACTACTTGACTTAAACATGCCCTAACTTGCTGTTAGTCAAAAAAAAAAAAAGGAAGAAAAAAAAGAAACATGCCCTAACTTGCTGCCCTTTTTGGGAGTCTTGAGGCCGTAAATTGCGTGAAAATTTGCTTATTATTATTAAACTTATATTCTCCAGAAAGTTACTCTTAATTGTTAAACTTCGCAGGAAGCAATTGCTGGAATTAAATAAAATTTCTCTGTTTTAATTTCTGAATCAAGCATTTAATAGGAGGTATCCTGAATATGGATGATCAAAGGAGTTTAGCCAAAAGTTTACCTCCTAAAGATAATTGGTCCTGTTTTAAGACATTTTTGAACTGGTATGGTTTGGTTTCTTTCGAAGAGGCAAGAAGTCTTGAGGGCTTGAAAGCTAGTTAACATGCTAACAATTTGAAAAATAAAAATTACTAGCTAGTATATTCAAGATTTTGAATTTTATACAGTTTCTCGGTCTTAATGAACGTATTTTTCTGTGATTTAGAACTGTTAATTGCAATATTAATCATAACACATATCATCAACATGCGTCTTTCTTTATAAAAAGAATATAATATATTATTTAATAAGAAGAGTAAACTTAGCTATGAAGAGAGACTTTCAGTATAGAAAAGTCAGTTTCCTATAGGCTATAATATTTGCATTAACATAAAATTCGTATATGCTCTGTTCTTCCTGTGTCTTCCTCTCTCTTCTTCAAGTCTGCTGCATAGTAGATGAATTTTCTTCACTTACAGGCCCTGTCACTTTCCCTCCTGCAATTCATTTACAAGGTTCTGATTTGGTTTCTCTTCGATGTCACGAAAGTTTCTCTAATTTTTTAAATTGAAAGATCAAAAACTTTTTTAAAAAGGGGGTGTATGTGAATTTGTTCCCGAAAAGGAAGATAGATTTACCAGTAGGGGCGCGTGGCGGAGGAGCCGAAGAAGGGAGTGATGAAATTCCAAAAGCTCTGTATTGCTGAGGCAAATAGGGGGATTGAATCATTTTTGTGTACTGATTTGTGCTGCTCTGTTCTTGCTGCAGTTGCTGAGCGTAAAATGGATAGTAATTTAGGTACACTCCAGGAAACCTTGTACTAAAGTAGGATGAAAACTGCTGTTGTTGCCCTCCATAATATGCATTGTAATAATTCTGCAGTGTAAAAAACGCAACAAATTTTAATGAAGTTATCTCATGTATGCTCAATTTCCCAGATAAAAAAGGAAAAAAGAAAAGAAAAGACTAACCACAGGATTGATGTGCGGTGTGTAAGCAGGATATCTGGACGTCAAAGAGAAAATTTCAGAAGAAAAGAAATTCATGGAAAGTATTGGAAAATTTCGTCGGATTTTTCAGTTTCTTTACCCATAAGTTGAATAAGAAAATGAATACTGCGGAACAGGTTGACAGATATATTTGCTGGTAGCATCCCATGGTGCCATAGAGGTAACTGCTGCTGGTCTAATTTTCTCTGGTAGATACACGAGTTTTGAAGATGAAGGAAAAAAAATAAACTACGAGTTAGAAAGAAAAAAATAAAATCAGAATTTTATCACAGACCATGTTGGGCAAATGTTAGACGATTTTTCTGAGCTCCAAGATATGCAAGGTTACAGTTAGCTCTTCTTCCATCAATTACAGGAAAAGGATTAATCTGGCAAGCTTTCCTTGCAGACTCTGGATCCTTAAATGTTACCTACAAATTCCATGAACAGAACCAAAAATTACAGTAAAAAAAATTCATTTTCGTCTTTCCTTTTAAATAATAAAGAGTAGAAAGAAAGTGGTGAGGTTATTACAAATCCATATCCTTTTGATTTTCCAGTATTTCTATCAGTGATAATAACAGCTTCCAGGATTTCTCCAAACTGCTCAAAATAATTTTTCATGGTTTCCGTCTGAGTTTCCCAAGCTAATCCTCCGACAAAGATCTTGCTGTAAGTCGTGTCTCCGAATTCTTCACCGCCCATCTTGTTTTGTCTCTGCTGCGACATATCAAACATGACACATATGTTTTATGTCTATGTTCTTGTCTGAAAACCCAAATCCTGAAGCTCGATCAAACACCAGAAAAACAATTATGGAAAACCAACGGTCGGAGCTAAAAACAAGAGCTAAAATGGTAGACAAAGTGAAAACGAGACGTTAGATCTTTCTGTCTTTCTCTTTTACTTTCCGGTAAACTAATAAAATTTTCCCACGGTTAAGTTTCCTATGATTTGTACGGAGATACCCTCGACAAGAAACTACAACTGTTGGACTTGGACTTGGATCAACACCAAAAATTTTTGAAAAAGAAAATCAACAACAGTAATACCAATATGTAGGTGCTGTAACATTATTTGTTTTCATTAATTAAAATATTGTTGGATATTTTATACTAATGTGAATCGTTTTCACATTATAAAAAACTGTTTCTCCATCTTGCATTATATAGCAAATTAAATAATGTATTACTTGCTGGTTAAGGAAATCGAGGTAAACTATTCATGAACCATTGGTGGGGTTTGGATTATACGAAAGGGGCCAAAGCCAAAACACCGCAACCGGCTTCGGATTCATACTATAGAAGTCTATAGAAGACATCTCAATTACGTTGCCTGTGCACTTTAAAACTAATTAATTGTGATAGTGATTGGAAACAGGGAGGAAATATGCAATTATATAAACTTTTTCTTCATGTAATTATAAACATTGGGCCTCATCTCATTAAAATTAAAATATAAAAAAAATTGTGAAATTATTTTAGCCCACTAACTCGGAGCAACTTTTTGACAGAGCCCAGTATGATTTTTATTTATTTGGGTCAGAAACCAATACCCTTTTATATTGAAAGATAGATTCACAATATTAGGCTCACTTTAGTGGCTTACAATGAAACCCATTTTACATATATATCTATCATGGGATGTGGCTTCTTCAAGAATTTTAGTGATAAAGCAACATGCATGGCAATTTTTTGTTCGATTATGATATAATTCGAACATTTACCTCCAATGAAAAAATTTTTACTCTTATATATATATATATTACACCCGAATAATTTGGAAGCTCAAACCCTAATGTAAGCCCATCAAAGAGATCTTTTCAAGTAGAATATTTGAATTTTTTTTAAAAATAAAAATTTCTTGCATCAATCCCAAATAATTTAGAAATTAAATTAATTAGTATCAGTCATTCTATATATATTTAATTATGATACAATTATGCTTAAAGTTGAGAAATTGAAGTTCATTAATGTAAAAGGAATAATATTTAAAGATTATTCGCCTCTTTATTTTTTCATATTATATAGATTATTGAAATTTTTTTTTTAAGGAAAGTTAGAATTTCAAATAATTTATATATTGAGTTGTGAAATGAATGGGGCCTGGGGTTGGTTATATATTAAGGTGAGGGTGTACTGTTTAGTGGGTCAGCAACTTTTAAATAGACATATAACTAGAAATCATTGTCTTTTGATATTCATTATGACCTTCTCTAATGGAAACCTAGACATTTAATTTACCTAACAGGAACCAAATTAAACTCAAAGATTTGCTATTATATAATTTATTTTAAAGATCGTTGTATTATGTGTATAAATTCTCTTAAAATAATAAATAGTCTCTTGAACTATTCAAAAATTAAAATTGGATAGATTTAAAAATATATTCATTAATTTGTACCTGTAAATTGAAGTTTTAGCTATTATAAACCATTGTATATTGAGCTTAGTTTATTTTTAAGTGAATAAAATTTGAAGTTTAATTAAAGAATATCATTTGAATTGATTAAAATGTAAGGTTTGTCTCATTTAATATATGATAGCTTGACGAAAACCTAAAAGATAATGTCCTAACGTTTATAACTGACATTTGACATAAACCAACATATAGATATGGTACTTTATATGAACTAATTATTAAATGAACCCCGAAAAATTATTAGGTCTTGTCTGTTGTATGCTTTTTGTGTAACTAATATTACTCTCAATGGACTGTTTGATTGAATAATTTGAAGTTTATTGGATTTCGTTGCAAGATTCTTGCAAAAATTTTGGTTTAAAAATTGATTCTGTCCATGCAAGAAATGGACTGTTGTGTCAACTCCTGTCAAGCAATCATGCATAATGCTGCCATTGAAATAAGGTAGCTGTACCTAAACCCATTGGAGTTTATTGTATTTTAAATTAAATCTAGGGCAGGCACCAATCAAATATTTGTTATTGTGAATCTCACTTATATTGCTTCTTTGACATCACCAAACCCATAAGAATGATGTAATAAATTTAAAAAAAAAAAAAAAAAATTGATGTTATGGACCAATATATTTTATGCACCAATGAATTGGTATGTAAAATATCCAAATCCCTTTAGTAAGATATCACAAACGTTTCCCCGGAGATTTTTATTTGCCCATCAGTAAATTTGTACTTCCACTTGTGCAATTATAATTTATTGGGTATTTATTTGATGGCTAAAAGTAAATTATTTTACACAAAATAAAATACAAAACTTAAAACAGAATCGTTTCCATAACAAAACTTATTTAATAAAAAATTCAATCACTATTACGATTAATTAATATCTAAATAAATATAAATACAACAATTTTTTTTTTTAAATAAACATAAGAATAATTCTATAATATTTTCCATATATTGTAAAGACTCGAGTATTATTGTGAAGAGCAATGCCATAACTCCACTAACCGCCTCTCTTGTTTGACAAATTTGTCTGTTTTATTTTTCTATTGGACTCCACAATAATTGAACTTTTACTGCTCTTCATTTGTTTCCATGTTAAGTTTGCATTTGTTCTCCAACTCTTGACACAAATTCCCATATTCTTTGCTTTGATTGGATCATTGGAACATCAAGATGGGAATTTCTTTAATCCTTTGTATACCAAGAACAAATTCATGCATCAAAATAGCTTCCAGGCGAAACAAAAGAAAGTCATGCGTATTGTGAAGATGGATGGAAAGATCATAGAATTCGAGACAGCAATTCTTGTTAAGGATATATTGAGGAACGCCCTGGAATTGGTTTATCAAGTAAGCTTTAAATATTCTTCCGCCTAATTGTAACCTAAAAATAGGCAAAGTTTACTATATTATTACCTTGACGGTATCCCCAAATCATGCAACACCAACCACTGCTGATGTTGGTGTTAAGAGGATCAAAGTCACTGTCGTCAACGAAAACGACAAATCGGAGAGGCGCCGTCGAAGTTGCAGAGAAGAGCTACTTGGTCCACTGATTTGGCCACAAATTGGAAACCAAAGCTTGACTCCGTTCCTGAAGGAACCGAGTAGCATTTCTTCTAAATGTTGAATATATTATGTGCAATCGGTGTTAGATTCTTGTGTTTGCTAACTGCGAATTCTAGTGTTACATGCATTACGTACATATGTACACTCTTTTTTACATCAATCTTTCCTTTCTCAGTCGGGAAACAAGCAATGACTTTTTCCAAAGAGTAGCGGGCAAATTTCATGAACAACTTACAATTTCAATAAAATACTAAATCAAATTCTGATTATTTAATTTATACAATTAGGAAAAGCATATAATTACACACAGATGGAAAGCAGGAGACGAAAAAAAAAAGCAGCTCTGCAACGAACTAGTGACATTTTTTATGAAAGCCTGAAAGACATAACAAATTTCACTGAATTTGAACATCGATAACCTTTGGCTCCACTTTGGACTTTGAAATGGAAATGTAGAGAACGCCATTTTTGAGCTCCGCTTTCACTTTATCTTTCTCTATGTTATCAGGAAGTCGAAGACGAGTATCATAACTAGTATAGCCTCTGCTAGACCAAGAATCATCTCCACTTTCTTCTTTCTTATGTTCTCCTTTGATTACCAGAACATCGTCTTCTATGGAGACTTTAACATCTTCCTTTGAAAGTCCGGGCATGTCGAATCTCATTTTGATCTCCTTTTCCTCATCTTTGATCTCCCACGGCGCTCGTACTTCTCCTCCGGCGCGGTTTCTTCCGGGAAATGCCATGGTGTCCTCGAACAGACGGTCCATTGTGTTCAGTAATTGACTCATTGTCTTCATTGGAGACAGAGGGTCCATTAACCCTGTAACAACACATGTATCTATCAATATCACTGGGTCATTGGAAAGTCGAAGAGTTGAAAACTTACCGAAAGGTGAAATATCTACAGCTGTTCTTAGAGGTTTGAAAACTTACCGAAAGGTGAAATATCTACAGCTGTTCTTAGAGGTTTTCTTTCCATTTGTGTTCCTTGGTTTTCTTGATTTTTAACATGGACGTCGACAGAATTATCTTTGTGCTCCCCGGAAGCCTGAGATCTCACAGCCGGAAGCCGGGAGGCTCTCCTCAACGGCACGGAAACTGAGCATGGCGCTAAATTTCTAGATACCGAATTCCTTGCCTTGCATGACAGTGACAGAAATGGTGAAGTTGTCATAGACAATGTTGAAGCCATTGATTTAAAAGGAAAATTTATACAAATTGAAGTGGTTGCAGAAGAAAGTTGGCTTGATTTCTTTGCTTTGCCGAAAACTTCGAAGCTCTTATGGTTTGAGGAAATGGGAAGAGGAGATGCATAAATAGATTATGCAAAGAGAGATTTCGAGAAGTCTGAAGAGAAATCCTGAACATTTGAGAGTGAAAATTCTGGAACCAACAACTGTAATTGTCATAATCTAACACTATACTAGATATTCTGTCTTGTCTTTAGTTTCCACTGGCTTCTCATTCCTTCGGGAAGAGTCTTGAAGGAAGAGAGGCTCCACTGGCTTCCCTTTAGTTTCCACGGGTTTCTCATTCCTTCGGGAAGAGAGTATTTGCAATTAGACCCTTCTATTATATCTCATTTTCTTTGCAAGCAAGCCCTTGCTTCAAATAATACTATTGAGTACTTAAAACAAAATCCGCATCCCTGCTAACTAGGTCCATCGAAAGAAGAAAAAGGAGAAATTCTAACTCTCTTCATAAAATTAAAAAGAAATATATAATGCAACAACCTTTTTTAAAATTATATCACAAAATTTAACCCGAATTTGTGGAAAATTCTGCAAACATCACAGCTTAAACTTGTCACTAAGAAGGGTTGGTTGGCTATCACACAATTATTTTATGCGCAAGAAAGTGTAGATATCTTCCCCTTAATAATAATTTGATCTTCAAGGCTCAGGATCGAGCAACGAGTTAAAAACCAAGCTGACTGTCAGCTCGCTGCAGAAATTGTAATGGAAATCCTACCCAAAGAATCGCAAAATCTCACCTCTCTTCTATTCTTGTTGATCGGCCGCTAACCAAATTATTTCGAAACCCACATGAAAAAAGCCAAATAAAATACGAGTTTGACTGGTCTTACTATTTGGACCACTTTTGTCTCTTGATCTTGAATATCTCAATAAAATCCTTTGCTGTAAATTATTGCTCAAGTCTCAATTATATTCCTTCCTGAGTAAACCGATGAGTCCTTTGTAATGAATAATTAATAAAAAGATTAAAACCCACTTAACCTTTATAATTACTAATTACAAGCTCAAAGGATCAGATTATTAGATAATACTAATTGGAACCTGGATCCCCAAAAGAGCAGCAGCATTGTCATTAACCCGAATAAGCTCTATCTAACACGTGAAGCCATGAGAGTTTATTTGTTCTTTTTATCCGTTCACATAAACAAAAGCTAAAGCCTACCCTAAATTTTACTCACTCTCTTTTTCTTGCTTCAGCTTTCGGCATTTTCAAAATGACTTGCTCGCTCTTTTTCATGTTGTCTCCAACTGTCTGACTGCCCCTCTTAACTTTCATTAGCACTCAGTATTCTTCATTCATGCCACATAAAAACACCATTTCTTTAAACATTATTTATGGCTTTTATATATTGCAGAGCCCTGATAGTTTCCTGAATGCATGGACTATTAGCCATATAGGGCCAGTTGCAGTTGCAGGCTGCAATAATGGATTGCTTTTCCTTTATGCATTTATAACTTTGTGCATTGTGCATTTAAATAATTTGAATTACTCCCATTTTCAGAAGCATCCTATGTATCAAGTATGCATGAGTAGATACAAGCTAATACCCAAATGTATCTTTTTTCTTTAATTAAAGCTGGTTTAGCATCATAAATATTGTATAAGTAGCAAAAGCTTGTTGCTGTCCTTGGTGAAGTTAGCATTCTCATGGGCAAGATTGGAGGAAACTCTTGGTTCACTACAGTGAAGAGAGCTTTTCATCCTCCTAAAGAGAATGAGAAGAAAAGCAGTAGAAGGAGAGAAGATCATGAACCTGAGGAAGAAGGAAAGGTTGAATAATAAATTCATCATAGTTTTCGCCAACTGCTAATTTTTCTTCTCTTATTTGTGATAGAGATTTGTTCCTGGGTTTGCGAATGCAGAAGAGAGGAAAAAGAAGATGGATATTCAAGAAATCTTCGAACCAAGAAACAACTATACAACATCGAGAAGCAAGAATCATAGCTACCACTGCAAACATTATAGCTGCAACTAGTAAGCCTGCATCGGGTACAATAGCCCCGATGAATTATACTATTTATGAAGCTGGTGATGCTGATCAGCAAAGACGTGCAATTGCAATAGCCATGGGTACCACAGCAGCAGCTCAAGAAGCAGTTGCAACAGCGCAAGCAGCTGTAGAAGCTGTTCGTCTTTTCAGGCCTTCAACTTATGTTAAACAACATCTGGCTGCCATTATCATACAGACAGCTTTTAGAGGATATTTGGTAACCAAATAGTTCAATATTAACTTATATATAGAGATAACAGGTTACTGATTATAATTGATAAATGTATGTCATCGTTTGAAGGCGAGGAGAGCTCTTCGGGCACTCAAGGGCCTGGTAAAGCTGCAAGCATTAGTTAGAGGACGAAATGTTCGAAAGAGAGCAGACATGACTCTACGATGCATGCAAACTCTGGTTCGAGTGCAAGCTCGAGTTTGTGATCAGCGTAAGAGGCTTTCTTCCGAGAGAGCAGATTCTTCTATGTTAAGCGATGCCAATAGCTCAAGGGAATCACATTTGACAGATGACAAGATCGCTGTAAGATTTACCTTTTCTTTCTGTAAAATAATTAACTTAGAGGAATTACATTGTTTAAGTTTTGATTGGATATTTGTGCTGGTAATTTACAGATGTCTATAGATGAAAGCAACAATGGGGAAAATTGGGTCCAATGGGATCATGCATATCCACAAGCTCTTGAAGATATTCAAGCCATTCTGCTGAAGGCTAAGGAAATTGCAAGTAAACGAGAAAAATCACTTGCATATGCCTTCTCTCAGCAGGTTTTTGGCATTTTTTTCTTTTATTATGTCTTTTATGTCACATCACTGCATTATTAATTTCTTACATAGTTTGATTACAGGATTTGGAGAACTGGAAGAGATCGCGCGGTTGAAAGTGAAGGAGAGCTTGATGATCAGAAGCACGGACGGCTTAATCGGGGGACAACAAGGAAGCAGTGGGAAAACGTGGGTAGAGTTTCGTGTGATCATCAAAGGGAGTACATAAAAACTGTCGAAATTGACACATCTCAGCCTCACTCAGCACCAAAATTCCTGAAATCACAGAAACCTTATCAATCTCAAAGACCCGGTTCATTTTCAGTTACATCTCCCCTTCACAGAGCACAAAACAATCTTCCCTTGCACTCAAATATCACACCATCAACATCAAAAACAAGGCCACTCCAAGAGCATTCCGCCAGCCCTCGTTACTCCAGAGAAGAGAAAGATCATCAAACACCTTCTGCATCGCCAAACTACATGGCGGCCACTGCATCTGCCAGAGCAAGGTTACGGTCACAGAGTGTGCCAAGGCAGAGACTTTCAATGCCGGAGAAGGAGACTACTGTTTCGGAGTTATTATTTAATGCTATTATTTAATGGAGTTTAACTGCATTCTTTGCTAGAGCCATAACATAAGACTCTTCTATACACACTAAACTTGGCCTTAAGTACTTGTTCTTAACTAATAATTTAAGATTTTAGATTAAATGGTTAACTAATACGGCATCAAAATTAGAGAACTGCGAGTTTGTACCAAAAGAGTGCTGTTTAGAACTCTACAAGTACAGCATGATTCCAGTAAAATCAAACATTCATAAGCATCAAAATTAAACTTTAATGCTTAAGAGCACCATCTTTAATATGAACCTTATGTCTTTATTTAATAATTCGGTATTAAAAGTATTTAGTACCAAATAAAGACAGATGATTTGATTAATTATGAACCAGAAAAGTGACAAAAGTCCACTGAACTTGAAGAACAAGTTATATAACCCCAAATCTACAAAGTAATGCATTAAGACAGTGTTAAAGATCATTTTATCAAAAAGAGTTCATATAAGGAAGAAATCTCCAATCGTTGATCTTTTGTGCTTTTTCTTCTAGTCTTTATTCTTTACCAATAATTGCGGAGGACTCATATTTCAGAAACAAATACTCAGAAGTAGGTTCACCTCATGCTTTTCATACAGAAGTTGTTGACTTTAGCTTTAGTGAAAAACTCTTTAAAGCCTGCATAGATGTAAATCCTTCGACAAAGCTAAGCACAGATTCTGCTGATGAATTGCAATTGCATTTGCATGCGTTGTCTGCAGGATATCTTGATTTTCTCCTTGTATACATATCTCAGATTCTAAGGGAACCTGGAACGGTATCCAAGCAACTTTAATTTGCTGCTAAATTTTGATGTTTCAAGAACATGGTTAATTCTATGAAAAATGCAGCTATTTGGTTGAAGAATGCTGCAGTTTGGTTTGTGTTTGTTTGTTGTTATACTTTTTAGAGGACAATAATAGTAGACTAAAGATTGGTTGGAATGGTAGTGCTTTTGCTATATTTTGAGAGGAAAATAAAAATGTATTACCCAACTTTTAGTGAGATTAACTTATTTTATTGTACACATGTAAAATTTTAATTCACACATCATACAAAAAATTATATATATATATATAATTAAAATATTATTATGTTAACATAATTAAATTTTTATAAAATATAAATATAGATTTATTTATTACTTTCAAAGAATACTTTTGTCAAAATACCATTTTTAAATTATTTATTAAAACATTTAATAAAAAATGCAAGTTAATTCAAATTTAGATTTTAATTATATTTAAATTTAAAAAAAAAATAAAAAATAAAAAAAATAAAAAAAAAATAAACTAAACTAAAGCTAACCTAAGAAATCATAATAAACCTAAATAATTTGGGCCTCATTGAGTTTGCTAACTGGACAATCGAAACTCCAGTAGGCTTGAATGGCCCATACTCCCTATTTTGTTAGTTAGGCTTCGACACTTAGATGAAATCTCAACCAATGAACGTACCTCAGAAAATTTTCCAGATGCGTTTGAAGTAAAGGCATGCATTGTAATTGATGTATGCAAGTATGTGAATAACTGATGAGTGCTGACAGTGAAGATCCTTTCTATGTCGTTTGTTTCGACTTTTGATTTGGATTCACATCCGAGCAGTCACATGAAAATTCTAAATTCGGCGCTGCCACATATTGATAAAAGCTGATGAAATCAGATGTTTCATTTTATTATGAAATCAGTTGTTTCATTTTGTTCCCTGATAAGAACAGGATTGTATGCATCAGCCGCCTCCTACTGTCAATTGTGATGATCGAACCAGTTAAAATAGAAGACGCATATTAATTTTCAAGCAGCATCAAGAGTCAACTTGTCAGCCATCAAAACCCAAAAACTTTCTTATTTCCTTGCCATTAACATTATTCATTCCAAGGAAAGAGAGATTCCAAGCTTTTGGGCCCACGAGAGAAAATTTTTGCACTACATTCAGAGAAATGTTTGCAACGGCAGGCATATGCAATGATAAAAGGTCACAGAACAACTGATAAAACAGACATGAACAGGAAAATGCGTACAGATTGAACTTAATGAGAGAGTTTGTTGGCTTGGCCTTTGGAGAAAAGTCATATTCTGATGAATTTACGTTACATTCTCCATTGTAATTGGAAGTAAGAACAAAGAAAGAAAGAGTACTGGGTTAACTTCCAGTCAAAGTAACCTGTAAGAATTCCTGTAATATTCAAATTATATAGCTTTTCAATTCACGATAGAATCATCTGCTGTTTACAGATATATTACCAAAATAAACTGAATCATGGGAGTGAAAACAGAAAACTAGATAAGTTTTTCTTTGCAAACATAGAAGCACCATACAATTGCAGAAACAGTCACAGAACACCCAAGATCTAGCAGAAATCATAAAGTTGAAGCCAAGAAGGAAGAAAAAAGGTCGTCTTTTTCTTCAAGAAGAAAAGGAGATAATAAGTCTCCAAATGGCAAGACAAGACAACCGAACAAACACAAACCAGTTAATAAAATAACCAAAACTAACAATATGAAGATATGATTTATCATTAATTTAAGATGAAGATTCTAATTTGCCCTGACTCAACCAAAGAAGAGCAACCTCAGGTTTGTTGGTCCTCGAACTTGCAAGTGTTGGGCTGCTACTACCGCTGCTATCGGAGAATGAAGCAAATGTCTTCTGCAAAACCCCAGATGGAGAAGACACAGCAGTCGCTGGAGGGCTACTGGTATCACCATTTCCGGCGGTGATAGACAGTGAACCTGAGGCAGTTACCATGCTAGGCCTTAAGACCTCTGCTAGTGGTCCTCCTGGAGCAGAAGCTGCCCAAGGAACAGGATTTAACCAGCTTGACAATGGCGGTTTTGAACTACTTCCATGGTTTTGAACCGGCTCTGCTAATCCCAAGCCCATTTGGACCTGACCCATTTCCTCAGCAATGACGTTTTTTCCTCCCATTGATAGACTGAGTGGAGAAAGTGTAAGATCACCACCAGAAGAAACAGAGCTTTTGGCGCCATTGTTTCCATTATGCTCCTCATTCGAACCTCCATCAGGCCAAGCATCGATAAATCCTCTCCGGGTCTGTTTTTCTAGAGAAACCAGCTCTGAATTAACAAACTGATCTTCTCTGTAGCCCAAATTTGTAAAGAAGTTCAAATTCAGCGGCCCTTCTACATAATGTTGGGTCAAAACAGAGGAGTTATTGAATTCTATCCCTGTCTGCTGCTGCTGCTGCATCAGATGTTGCCATTCTGCGCCTGCAGACAAATGTATTTGAAGATGTTCTCCTTTCATCATCCAATCCGAATACCTTCGTCAACCAAACACAAAAAAATTTAGCTAACAAAATCCAACAAGATTCAAAGTTTTCAGAGAAATAAGAAAATAAAAATCCTTTAAACTCACCTCTGTTCTTTGATAGACTGAAAAGCCGCATCTTCAGGAGACGGAATATGATGATATTGAGCAGAAGTATCCGGATACTGAAATGGTGGACAGAAATTATTATTGCTGTTGCCGTTCGTGCTGATAGTGTTGCGATTTGGTTCAAGTTTGGATTTTTTCTTGTTGGCTGGAAGTTCCACATGCTTTCTTGAACGTGGACGTCCTCTGTGCAAATGACGCTCGCAATATTTCTGATCCGGCGCTACATCTCTTGAACATCTCCATTTTTTACCATCTGTTCTTCGGCATCTCCCTGGCTCTAGATCTCCTCCGTTTGAGAATCTTATGATATTCAAACCACTACCCACTACAAATTATGCAACACCACTCGTAAATTTCATTCAAAATGTAAATCTATATCAAATCAAATACAGTAAAAATGGAAGAAAAGGAAGAAAGAGAAAATTACAGGGAGCAGAAGAATTTCTTGCGACAGGAAAAAGGAGATCAGGGGGAACAGGAACAGAAGCCATCATGTACTTGTATATCATTGCTTGTCTCTCTAATTCTTTCCACTGGGCATTTGTAAAAGGAAACGCAGTAGCTGCCGCCATACCTAAACAAAAATCAAAACATCACAATACATTTTTCATTCGGCTGAGCTTCAGTCCAACAAAACTTTACTCATCTTTAACTTTGCACTGACTTGAAAGCTTGAAAAATTTTTAAAAAGAATTGAAAAAAAAAAAAAATGAATGCCTGGGGATTTGAAGGCTGATTGAGTAGCTTCAGACATAGGTGTAGTTATTCTTTCAAAAGGCTGCAAAGTTTTCAAACCAGAACCTGAAACAAGACCAGAAGCCATTGCATGGTAAATATTCGAACTTGGACTTGTGTTCCAAGTGGGACCTGTAACATCATCACAACAAATTTCGTATGATGGAGATGGACGGTGTTGATTCTCATGATGATGAACCATCATCATCATGTTCACCTTCCTATTCCCACCACCACTGCAACCACTGTTACTAACATTACTACTATCACACTCTTTCTTTTTCCCTGCAACTACCTTATTTGAAAAGCTAAAATCACATGAATCCATAATGTTATTACCACTATTGCTCATCGTGAAAATCGCTGACTTTCCTTATATTCCCTATTTAGAAACTGCTTTGTTTTCCCATCAAACAAACAACTCATAACTAGAGGATAGTCTATAGCATCTGTTTTTCGAAAACACACACTCTCTCTCTCTCTCTCTCTCTCGTTTGTCGTTGAACAGTCGTTAGAACATGAGAGGGAGGTAAATTTATGATCTCGAGTAATGAGTTGCCGCCATTCTCGGCCTTTGCTTTGCTTCCATGCTTCCAACATTCGCACCGTACTATTCGACAAATTAGGAAAAGCTACCTTTCTCTTTCTATCATTATGGCCTTGCTTGCAGGATCTATCGTTTACTGCATGCTAGCATAATCAAACTAATCATCTAATCCAAGGGACTATTTATTCTTAAGTCTTCACACAACCAACGAAGACTGGAGAGAGAATGACAAATAGCGCTATGCTTTTTTGAAGTAATATTTAATCTTAAAAAGGTTTGTGACAAAATTTTATAAATTTTTGAAATATTATTTTACATTTTTATTAAAATATTTATAATAAATATATATATATATTTTTAGTTAAAGTGATTCCGGTTTTTATTAAAAAAAATATTATTTAAAAATAATTATAGAAAATTTGTCATTCCCTGACATTGGAATTGGTTGCTTATTAGTCAACCTTATCTTTTTTGATTTACAAACTATAATACAAATATCGAATGTCAACGGAAATTTGTAAACTTGTGCATTTTTTTATATAATAATATTATGTTAATTCGGGTTGAAATTGAAATAAATAAATTAGTCCAAAGTATCGGTTGAAGTTCCGGTTAGCCTCACCACACGAAGACATATCCAGATTTTATAAGAATATATATCCTCTTTTAATTGCATTTTAATGAAAATATTTACGTGTTAAAAAGAATTTCAAATAACTATATATTAAACTGAAACTTTGTCTTTAATTGTTACATGAGTTTGAAACAAAGAAACGGTCAACTCATGGCTCATATCATAATCATAATTTCTCTTTTAAATAAATAAATAAATAAAAGGAAATTCGATCCATTAGATGTTTACCTTTTGTTCAACATTATATTATACGTGCACCAAACGTTATTCTATTTTTATCTAAGCAAAAAACAGACGACTGCATAAAATCGTCGAACGTATTAACGGACAGTATTCTTTTTATTGATTATATAAACGATTTATAAAATTAATAATAACAAAAAGTATAAACTTTGTTATAAATTAATTTTAAAAATTTCTATAATTATTATATATTTTATATTTTATAAAATTAAAAAATATATAATAATAATAATAATAAGAATAAGAATAATATAATTTATTATATTAATTGATATTAAAAAGTTTTGTTATATTGTTATTATCAAATTGAGATTTTCTTGCAATAGTAATATTTAACAATATTGAGTATATATACATACAAAATTGTTCACGTCAATTAAATGGTTATACTACGAATCTAAGATGCATATCATACAAATGGATTGTACACCGTTTTACTTCTTAAAATTTCTTATTATAATTATAAAATTTTTAATCATAATTCTTAATTCATTGGTTATAATTTTAAAATCTATAAAATAACAATTAAAGATTGTAAAAAAGTCAGATATGAAAATTCAATAGTTTTTATCATACTATTAAAATAATCGTGTCTTCTTTATTCATTAATTAACTATTTTTATGTCTTACACATTCATTCGCAACGGATAGTTTACTTTATTATTGTTATTATTTTTAGAAACTTATTTATTTATTTTTTTTATTCTTTAAAAAGAATAAAAAATATAAATATTTTGAGACACAAACGTCTCTCTATTGTCCTTATGATCACGTTACAGGCATCACGCCTCGGAATTCGCGAACATAGACAATTGGGTGGGCCATAGAACTTGTTCCGTCAATTAATTATCTCGAATACTGATCCTCACCTTCACGTTTCGTGCTTGCGAAAACGCTCTGTTTTTGTCCGCAAGATCATCATCCGAAGGCAAGCATGCGTTGATGATTTTCCTAAAGAGCGTGTAAATAGAATCTCGATAAATTTCGTAATTAATGTGAGATGGGACAAGACATGACGTGTGAGGATGCGGACAAAAAAGAGATAAACATGTTTAAGTCAAATAATAAATTATGGAATGGCGAGAATTTGGATTGCAGTCTGAATCCATTTTGGATTTATAAAAGAAATTCTACATAAATACCAAGTACTTTTACATATACTAACAGACAATTCCAATTGGATGGAAACCACAATAAACACCTTTTAAGCCAATTTAATTTAAATTAATAATTGGATTAATTTAAATTAATTTTAAAATTAAAATAAATTCAAATTAACAATAGCTACTCGTATCTTTTTTTAGAGGTTGATTTGGGAATTTTCTTTTCTGAGTTTACGATTTTTTTATTTTTTCTCTCATTTTAATGTATATTTTCTATTATTTATTCTTAATAAATTTTGTCTTAAATTTATGCTTAATTTTTTATGATATTGTTAATAAAAAGTAATAATTTTTTTTATTTTCAGATATAAATATGAGCTTTTTTAATTATTTATTTAGAGTAGATTATCTCCTAAATTTAGGCATAGGCTTTCCAGTGCTTTAAAATTTTTATTTAAACTATTGCTTTTAGTAAATATTTGATATAATATATTAATAATTTATAATATTATAATACTAAAATAAAAAGTCTAATCCAGTAGAATTGAAGAATGCATGAAGAAATGTTTGTTTCGACTTCGATTGGGGTACACAGGGAAAATAAATAAATAAATATAAAAAAAAAAAAAAGGTTCCAATGGATGGGGAAGAAGCTTTTTATTTTTTTTATTTAAAATAAAAAAACTTTGAATAATAAGATTTCTGTGGCAGCTGGGATGCATTGAAACCAAAGGACTACTTTGGGAGAAGACAGCTGTATGAGAATGGGATGTCTCCATCACATTTCTATAGAAAATAAATAAATAAATCAAACAAACAGCACGACAAAATTACAAAAACTTCTACTGTTCTTTTAACGCATTCCATTCCATTCCATCCCATCCAAACAACCTCAATCATTTCTTTCTTATTTATACAACAAACGGTGGGTAGATCCAGGCTGTGAAACAATTCATCAACAAAATTAATATCATTTTTTCATAAAAATATTTTAAAATTAAGATATTATAATTTTAAAACGTGTAATAGTTAAGGTAAATTTATGATTTGGTCTTCAATTTCTCTCGCATTAATACTAAATTGAGATTTATTTTTTAAAAATTTATGTTCAACATATTTTATTTTATTTTTAAAAATAAATAGAATTACAACAGTTTTAAATTACCCTGAATTTATGTATTCTATCATAATATAATAGATTGTCGTTCTATGTTTACCATATTCTTTCTTCATAAATTGTCATAGACAAGTCCCCATGGGAGAGACAATGGAATAAAGGGAGTGTATGGACCATGTTGTTTGTGTTTTTGGTGATTTATAAGCTACCACCGCCAAGGAAACACTTGCCTTGCTACGGCCTACAATCATCTCTTGGGTTGGGTTGTAAAAGGAATGGGATATTCGGTATTTTATTTATTTAATTTAATTTTTTATCCAAAGATAAATAAGTGTATGAATGATGAATGGTCCCATTCCATTTTTCCATTTATTTCCTTTGTACTATTCTTTTATTGTCTTTTCTTTTTCTTCACTCTCATACCAATTATCTTTGCTTTGCTAGGGAAAGGTGTATTTTTAGAGGACCACTACCACTACTTGGCCTTCCTACTTGTTTAATTTTTGTTTTGTCTTAATTTACCAAACATGATTTTGACAATATTCCTACTCAAGCACACATTGATTTTCAATGCTTTTCACGTATTGGGTGGATTTGTTTAGTTTTATCTTGAGTTAGAAACTATGATAATATATCTTCTTCTTCTTTTTTTTTCACAAAGCTACTCGCATTTATTAGTCTTAGTTTCAAACTCAAAATTTCATACATTGGGAGAAGTCAAAATTATAAGACAATGTAGTATAATTATTGTCACATTAATTTAACAAAGACACTACATTAATACCAAAATTTGCTATAAAATGAAAATATTATATCATTATTATTTAGTTTATTTAGAAACTTCATTTTATAGTTGTGTCTAGTATAGTGGGTCACAAGTAGTTGGGTATGTATAGTAGGCCCAAAAGGTAGAACGCAGTAAATTAGGCAACTGTTTGCTAAAAGTAAATATTAGTTGTTCCAAATGGTCTCCCATTGTTAACAAATACACCACGAATAGTGTGGCTGGATTATGAAATATGTGGAGTCAAGACAAAGATCGCGTAATTTAGATATCTTGTGCAGGATGCCCAACAAAACCTAAAGATAACCAAGTTGGTAGCTGGATTAGGTTTAAGCCCAATTATAAATAATTCAATTCGACATTTGCATTACATATATCTCCAAAATTTTTGCATTAACTAAAACATTTTCTTTAGCGCTCGGAGACGTGCACGAGTAAAATGTCATTTAAAATATGTGAAATATAAAATAATAATAATAATAATAACAACAACAATTAAACTTAATATTTTTTTTTTTTTGGATGAGGTCAAAATTCTCATACTCAACTATCATTGCAGCGACCGGTCATACACGGGTGAGGCACTTATCCCTTTACGATACGTGTCCGCAGATCACACAGCACCTATCATAAATTAATTAACATCATATATAGGGATCACATTATAATGATATTAAGTACAAGATAAAATTTTGACTGTAATAAACTCTTACACTTATATTCTAAGAAGTTCTAACCCAAAACTAACACAAATATTCCCTAAGATAAAATCATTCGACTACACTTAGTTGGTGCAATTAAACTTAAATTTTATAGTTTATATATAGGACACGATTCCATCGTTACATTTTTTTTTATATAAACTATCATACAATATTTTAATTATTAGAATAACTCCACTGTAACAACTAAAATGTACAACAAGACAAGCAAGAGAAATTTGTTTACGAAGGCACATGGGTCTATAATAATGAATAATGTGTGCTAATGACCCTTCCTATTCTTCCAAAAAACTGAATGGCACGGTTGGTTTGTTCCTGCTGAGTAGCAAACAAAAACATCATCAAATCGTTTTTCATGCATGGCCGCCTACGAATCATGAACGATTCCCATTCCCCCGTGGAAACCGGGAGAACAACATCATTTCCCATTCTCCTTATTGGAATTACTCATTATTAAATCATATCTTCCAAATTCTGGCATCCATTTCATAGCTTTTCTTCAACTCAAAGTGTTGCCATTCTATTTCCCAATAGTTTAATCGAAAAGTTGCAGAAGACGACCAAACCACCATGTTGGAATCTGTTTCTTTGCACGTGCTTAAAATTCCATCCTTAAAACCATTTTAATACTTTCTTAAATAAAAAAATCCAAAGACAACACATGTAATTTTTTGTTATCAGTATACCTAGATTAATGAATGCCTTTTTGTTTTCTTCTAAGACATTAATCAAATGAGAACCCTATCTATACTATAGAACTATGTTTTTGTTAATATCATCTTCATGTTTTCTTTTTCTCATTCAGTTTATAGTTTCATCAGTTTCTTTACCTGCATCTCCCTTTATCTTCTCAAGTTTCAAGAGAATCGTCCGAAACAATCACAGCATATTTTGTCATGGAAGCAATCCAATGTTTGGCCTTCTCCTCCTTGCCAATGGTCTGGAGTTTCTTGCTACAGAAAACAGTTTTCATGTCAAGTCCTTAAATCTCTCAGGTTTTGGACTCTCTGGTGTTTTAAATAACTCAATTTCTTATATCTGTCAAACCTCACGTTTACTATCTCTTGATCTAGGGTGGCAACAATTTCACTGGTGACATTCCTAAGGAGCTTGGAAACTGCAGATAACTACACACTATTCTTCTCAATGACAATGGTTTTCGAGGGCAAACCGCACCTGAGCTTTTCCTATCAGAGTGGCTTTCGAGGCTTAATTAAGGTTATAATTTCCTAATTTCCTCTCCGGAAATATTCCTTCTGAGGTAAGCCTCTGCTACAATCTTGAATACATTGGATTTTACAACAATTATTTAACTGTGGAGATTCCGAATGAAATATTTTCTCTAGCGAAGTTGAAGTTCCGGTAGTTGAACACAAATAACTTGGCTGATTCATTACCTGAATTCTCAAATTCATATCCAATTTTGCATCTTTGGATTCATGAGAACGCATTTTCCGGATCTTTACCTACTACTCCGAGCAATTGCAACAATCTTACAATGCTAATAGCATCTAAAAATAACTTCGGAGGTATTATTTCACCAGGGATATTTAAGGGTCTTTTACAGCTTGAAGTTATTTATCTGGACAAAAATAATCTTGAAAGGAAAATTCCTGATACATTGTGGGGTCTTGAAAATTTACAAGAGATCCTCTTTCAGGAAATAATCTGGTGGGTCATATTCCTCCATCAGTAGGAAATCTTACTGGTTTAAACGGTTTGTTTATCTTTGACGACAAGTTTTATGGCTCATTGCCTCCAGAGCTTAGGAACTGCAGTTCACTTGTCGAACTCAGGCTTCAGAATAATTTTATTGGAGGGACAATTCCTCCTGAAACATTCAATCTTGAGAATCTGGAGGTTTTTTACCTTATTCAGCAATCGAATTGAAGGCTATATTCCAAATGAGATTGGGGGAATGAGAAATCATGCGGAATTGGCTCTGTATGACAACAGTTTGACTGGTAGAATCCCATCGGCAATTACACATTTGAGAAATCTTAAATTTCTCTCCTTAACACAATAATCTCACGGGCGAGTTGCCATCAGACCTTGGGAGAATTTTTCCTTATCTATTTAAATTGGATTTAACTGGGAACAACTTTTACGGCACAATTCCTGCAAACATTTGCACGGGCAACAGTCTTTCAGTTTTGACCCAGGGAAATAACCTTTTCACTAGGAACTTTCCGATTGAGATTGGAAAATGTTCAACGCTTAAGAGTGATTCTAAGTAACAACTTTCTCCAAGAGAGTATACCAGCTAATTTGGATAGAAATTACAGGGTTTCTTTTCTGGATGCTCGAGGAAACTTGCTTCAAGGAAGCTTACCTTCGGCTTTTGGGTTTTGAAGAAATCTAACAATACTTGATTTTTCTGAAAACAGTTTTTCTGGCTCCATACCTTCTGAACTTGGAAAGCTTGAAAATCTTCGAACTTTAATACTGTCTTCTAATAAACTGACTGGAAGCATTCCCTCTGAGTTAGGAAATTGCACAAAATTGATCAAATTGGACCTCAGTAAGAATAATCTTGCCGGTAGCATGCCTTCAGGGATAATGTCATTGGAAAAATTGCAAAGCCTTTTCCTTCAAGAAAACAAGCTTACCGGAGCTATTCCAGATTCTTTCTCTTCCATGCACAGTCTCTTTGAATTGCAGGTGGGAAGTAACATGCTTGATGGCTCTATCCCTTGCAGTTTCAGTAATCTTCATCATTTCAGGGAAGCTTTGAATATAAGCAATAATAGATTCTCCGGAAAATTCCCAGGATGCCTTGGAAATCTTGGCAAGGTACAAATTATTGATGTCTCCAGCAACAATTTCAGTGGTGAGATACCAGCAGGAGTAAACAGCATGATCTCCCTAGACTTTGTGAACATAGCATTCAATCACTTTTCAGGGTCACTGCCATCTCCTTGGACCATCATAATGGCTTCATATCCAGGATCATTTCTCAGAAACCCAGAACATTGAAGTAAGACACAGAAGGAAATTAAGGAAGAGCATAGAAAATAACTGCTTCTAGTGGGCATAATTATTGGGGTAATTCTCTTCGTGCCATTGCTTTGTACTTTGTTTTACATATTGGTGGTTCGAGTCCTTCGACAATACGCTTTTGATAAATCTCTTCTTCAAGGATATCAATCAAGATCCGAAGATTTACCAGAGGGCTTGAAATTTGAAGATATCATCCGGCCCACTCAAGGGTGTAGTGACAAGTATGTACTAGGGAAAGGCAAGCATGGAGCTGTCTACAGAACTGAATCAAGCAACTCCAGAAGACATTGGGCTGTTAAGAAAGTGAATATTTCCGAGAGAAACTTTTTGCTGAAATGAGAACTCGAAGCTTAGTGTGGAATCGAAATGTTGTAAGAATGGTTGGTTCTTGTATAGAAGATGGACATGGATTCACTGTTACAGAGTACATGGCTGGTGAACACTTTTTGATGTATTGCATCGCAGTGAACCTCGCTAGGCTTTGGATTGGGATACTCGATTTCGCATTGCCTTTGGTATTGCACAAGGCCTTTCTTATCTTCGCCATGATTGCGTGCCACAAATTATTCACAGAGATGTTAAATCAGATAACATTTTGTTGGATTCTGAAATGGAACCAAAATTGGAGATTTGAGGACAGCAAAGTTGATTTCCGACTCTGATTCCAGCTCAACAAGCTCAGCAATTGTTGGAACACTAGGCTACATAGCCCCAGGTTAGTTGCATTGTGTGTTACCGCAATTTCTTTCCTTTCACAAATTGGTCTTGAAAATTTGATGTCAGAAGCTCACTTTCTAAATTTTGTCTGAAATTTTGTCTGCCTGCATGTCAGACAATGCGAACTAAGGTTGAATGCGAAGTCTGATGTCTATAGCTATGGAGTCATTCTATTGAAGCTTCTTTTCAGAAAAAAAGGAAGGTTGATCCTTCCTTGGAAGAAGACACAGACATTGTTTCGCGGCCGAGGAGGAAGCTACAAGAAAATGATTATTGCATTTACTTGCTAGACGAGGAAATCAATTGTTGGGATAGTGAGGATCAACTAAAAGCACTGAAATTGTTAGAGTTAGTACTAGAATGCACAGAGCAAATGGCTGAAATGAGACCCTTCATGAGGGATGTAGTAGTATTTCTTACCAAGGTGAATGATACACATGAAAGAAGCATAAATAGATAAAACTAAAGTCCTAATATAGCATCCTGCACTTCGGCAGTTTCCACTGCAGACCAGAATCCGATTTGACACTTAAAATTTATCAGAAGAAAGCATTAGGACTGCATTTTTACAATTGGAGAAAATACTGACGAAGAATTTCAATTGCTTAGGAGATAGACGAACTTTAGTCCTCTGACATGACTGTCAGTGAGAATTTTGGTCAAATAGTTTCATTTTCCGCGTCAACAAAAAGGTCTGAAGTGTGCGAATTATGTACTATACTTTGCTGCTCTTTTGAAATAATGATGCATACCTGTGTTATTATTTCTAAAAATACAGGTAAGAATTAATGATGCAGATTTGGGTTTTACTGTAATTTTACAACTTTGGTTTGAATGAGATGACATCTTGAGCGCTATTAAAGTGGAGGTAATATTCTTGTTACCATCTTTCCCATTAGCTTCAGAATGCTTATGTAGCTCCTTGATTTCATAGTTATCAAAGATCTTTTCCGGGTGAGATGCAATCTACCAGTATGATAAGCATTAACAGGAAACTTTATTGCAAATCAAAGCTCACCTTTGGTTGGTCATTGACATGTCTGTTTGTAAACGAGCAATATGGAAATGCCTGATTTGATAACTAGCTGGGAAAATAAGCAAAACCCTAGCATTTCATTTGAACATTGTTGCCTTTCCTCTTCACTGTTGAGATTTTATACTTAAAAAACACGACGCCCCCGATCTTCGGTTGAAATATAAAGAATGATATTCTTCCTCCACAATTCAACTTAAAAATAATATGTACACACCACGGCAACTCCAGAAAATCTGAACCATCCATGCTTTAATTTGAAATACAAATGGCAGTCTTCCTCCAATATAAATCTCAAAAACAGTCTTCAATGAAATTCCATCAACTGATTTGATATAGGATAGTAATACAAAATGGTTTTAAGTTGTAATTATTCTTTCAAAAGTGAGGTGGAAAGAGGAAGAAAAAGTAAAACCTAGTAATAATCCAAGTGCATGTTAAGGAAAAAGAACAATTTTAGTGCAAGATGTCTCAGGGTAGTTACTCTGTTGCTTCCACTTGCTGTGAAGCTTCAGCTTGTTTCAGACTTTCTAAAGCCGAGATTCGTCTATCCAATGACTGATGAAGACCTTTAACCTGGGAGACAAAGACATAAGAACAAAATTTTCTTCTTTGGAAATTAAAAAGTTCAGTCCTTTTAACCTCTTCTACAAATTAGCATTAACAAATCATAACACAGACTGCATCTCCATTTTGGATAGTTTCCCTACTTTCTACATCACAGGAGATGATTAAATGCTAGCAACTGGATCTTGGCAGGATGCAACAAGAATAATACTATTTAGTCTAAGAAAAGATATGTATCAGAAGGAAAGGAAGAGGCTCAACAAAACCAAGGGATCCAGTGGGATTTAATTGGCTGTCGCCTTTCAAGCTTTCAGAAATAGTTTTGTATTCCATTTCATTGCACTTTTAGCAATTTGGTTTTGTCAGGCCACATACCCACCTGTAAGATTCATAAGATCAGTTGGACTAATGTAGCAAAGGATGAAAGTGGATTGGATCTAAGAATTACCAAAGGCTGCGAAAGGATGGTCACGCTAATACTTTCTTGAGCATACAAGCATGGAATATATAATATATCTCTTTGCATATCTGTTACTGATTTGTTTAGAATTCTATGGCATACGTACACTCTTCTTTAGATGAAGTAACAGCAAACACTTCTTAATCCAATAACAATTCATGCATTAAGCAAATAACTGCAAATGTCACCAAGCAGAGCAATATAAACAAAAAAAATTGTGAAGTAAGAGCTGGCTGTAACGTGACTATGAAACAGCCAAGCCTCTCCATCATATATTGTGAACCACACAAGTCACTGGAATAAACCAGTAATATATTCAACTCACTCCCATAAGAGGATCAAATAAAGCCAAGAATTCCAGAACAACCAATAGAGCACTACAAAGATTCATATTGAACACTACCATGCAAACAGCAAATATCAGTGATGCTCCACTCAAGTTCATAAAAAGATCCATATTAGAAGATTCTCCGTAAGCAGAACTCTATTCACGTAATAAGTGCCATCTATGATTGGCATTAGACTTCATTTTTCCTCCCAGTTTCCCCTATACAAATTTTACTCTTTTAATATCAGATAAATGTGTGCTATGAGCATATTTGTAATGGTCAATCTATATAATGGGAAGCCAAAACAATGGATTAGTAATAGATCTAGAAGCCAAAGAAGAGTCATTAGACCTACTCAATTTGTCCTCGGCTTCAAAAGACAAAACAAGTAAAAACAACCCTGATACACAATCAATGCTCAAAAAGGACGAAAAAACAACTAACACGTTAATAGAACAACATGACCGATGAACTCAAGGCTTACAATAACTTGAATATACAACCTTTTAATGGATACAAATAATAGAGGACCAAGACATAACACACATAATTATGGAGAGAATTACCAACTAGAATTGCAGAATGGTGGGGCAAAAATGATTAAAAGTACTCCTAAGAAACACATCTTGAGTTTTTCCATTTTCACTTCGCATCAAAATCCAACCTGTACGTTTAACACGAGGTTCTTCTTCTCCCTCGGGGAAACCACACTCCCAAGTTCCCAACTAAATCCCACATCCCAAAACCAATCATAATTTCCTAAATATGCTCGTCTTATAAGACGCATGCAATAAATACGAGCAAACTTAAAACACTTCCCTTTTATTTTCATCCCTGCACAACAAAAACTAATCAACAAGTTCCAACATATAAACTCAGCATCTACAACGCACAAAAACTATCAAACGTAGAATATGTAATGCCACTCCAGTAATAGAAAAACAAATAATGAGATAATTAACGAAATTTCCTTCTACGGCTTGCATGCACTTCAAATTTCTACCTTACGAAATGGGTAATGCTAATTAAACCAGATTAACTTAAATCAAGTAATTTTAATAGAAATTCAAAGAAACCCAGAAGCTACCTAAAATAACAGGAACAAATTATGGTGTACCTGCTGAGCAATCGATTCATGGGCAACTTTGTAATCCTTGAAAAGGATGTAAAGACCCAAAGCCGACGCCGTTGCAGTACCTGCAAAGAATGACGCCAATCTCACCCTCAACACGTAACCCATTTTCTCCTTCCTCTCTGCTTTTTCTTCTCTAGGTTACGCTGTCTATGAAACGCTTTAATCTTCTACACTATTTGGGAATCAAGTAAAAGTACGGGTACGGGTTACCCATGTAAAGATTAGTAAGCGACAATCGGATTTTTAATTGGATATGGATTTTTTAAGATTACTACATTCGGCCCAACCAAGTCGACTTAAAACGACGTCGTAAAACTGACATTTATAATTTATTCCCCGTGTTTTGCATGTATGGTGGTATAGCTTATGACTGTATAACGTAAACAGTATGTGTGTCAGCTGGGCGTCAGTCCGTTGCTGTTTGTAATTTGTTCTTCTTCTCATTAGTCCACCAGTTAAATTTTGAAGATTAAAAAGTTTTGGGTTTAACAGTTTGATTTTGCTGAGCGGTAAAACAATGCAGCAATCGACTCAGATAGTCGCTCCTTCTCCAATAGATATAACTACGGAGCTGATTCAAAAGGTATATATCATTACATTTACACCCATATTGAAATATTATACGACTTTCTATCTATATTTTTACATTTTATTTGCATTTATATGTTATCATCTACGATGAGTTTTGCATACATTGTCAAATTATCCACGTTCTAATTCATCTCATGAATTAAGATGTGCATTGGAGATCATATAATTGGGAAGTGGATGATTGAAGATTTGGAGAGTTGAATTGATTCAGAGATGTGCATTATTTGTCTGAAACATGACAATGGTTTAAGCTATGCCAACAAGCTGCCTGCTGGTTGTATTTGACATATCAAGAATCTCAGTACTCGGTGTTGTTTTCATTTGATCATCAATATCTGATGCCGATGACCGTATTAAACTTTTATGAGTTCCATTTGTATAATGACTTGCATGCGTGTAATTTAGACCTCGGCTATATAGGAAATTGAATAAATTATCTTGGTAAAAATGAAATTCAACTTCTTGTAATTCTGAATTCGACCATTCTTTTAATTTGACGGTTTGATGACCAAACTAAAAGAAATGTGGACTATGCCTAGAATTGATGATAAAATGTATCTCTTTTCAAGTGCTTGTTATTTGAAGGCGCGGTGGTTTATGTTTAATGCAGTGCTTGGATGATAATAAACAGTTGATTATAGCTATACAGGAAAATAGAATCTGAGAAAATCTGTCGATTATGCCCTGCGAGTGGCAATATTAATTATTGCATTATTCATTTGTTTGCATGCAATATTGCAGCAAATGGTATCGGTTCCATTAATATAAGATTTTGCGATAGCTTTGAATATGATGTTTTCTGGTTGATTCCAATTCCTGGATGCACGCTTCTTGTACTCGTGGATGCAGAGTAGAAGCTTGTTTATTCTATTTACATTTCCGAACATATGATGTTACTTGGCTTTGTAGTGAGCTTGGTCAGAAATATTAAACAGTTCAGTATACCATCTGCGGTGACTTTCGCAAACTTCCTACTTCTATGACAGTCAGAACCTTCGTTTCCTCTAAAACAAAATTAGAAGACTAGTTGGCTTATAGAGTCTGTCAATGTTCAGTGATGATGCAGGATTCATCAACTTGTTATAGCTTTGAATAGTGAGTATAACATATTTGACACACATCGATATTTCAAAAGCTGTTCAGGTACCAAGCTCACCTACAACCTACGGCAGTGTGATGTGTCTAGCTAGAATTGCCGATGCTTAACCTTTAAGTATCAAAAATGCCTTCTCAAATATATGATTAATAAGTTTCGCTCAAGACCTATATATTTCGGTCCAATTTGTGTTTATATCCTACATGTGATTAACATGCAAATAAACCCTCATCAATGCAGCAAGAGCGTTACACGTTGCCTTCCCAGCCTACAGTCTCTCAGCAGCAACAAGATTGTATAGCTTCAAAGGTGCCTCTTCCATTGAATGTTGATCAGCAACGACAAAATCAGCTACATTACGTACAACCACCGCAACTCATCCTGGGCCAAATGGGCGTGAGATCTACATTCACCATGGGTAGCGATAAACAAACAATGTAAAGTGAACAAGAAAATAAGCTAGATTGCTTAAAGACCTGAACGGACTTGGGATGTTCAGCTTCTTGATATAATAGTCTAGAAAGTGCAACATAAGCTTCAGTTGCCCGCCACACGTAGCCAACTCCATGATGTATTGCATTTTATATTCTCTGTCTAATACTGCAATTACTTAAATCAACTCATTGCTTTTCTTCTCTCAATTTAATTATCCCTTCATGTTTGGGGACCAACAAATTTTTAAATGGAAAGTTTACGCAAGATAAACTTGTTGAAATGAGTTTATGCAAGATAAACTTGGTTTTTGACTTTTCTCCGTTCCCTAGCATTCATGGTGTTAGGTTACATGGACTTTGGTTAGCCATCATTTTTAACGGCAAGTTCCAAATTACATGTACAATCACAAAACTAGGCGTAAACTTTGCGCGGATGATGTTTCACCAGAAACATGCAAAGGGCTCTTTACGAACTGGAGAGCTTATAGATAATTGCAGAAATCAACGCTGTCGAAAAATGAGGAATGAAAATGAGAAATTGGATGCACAAATCCAACTGTGTGCAAGAATATCATAGCAGGATGCCTGCCATCGTGAGTTTGTCAAAACAATAGTAAATAAACTCTTCTCTAACAGTAGAAAAAATGGAAAAAAAGAAAAAAAGAAATAATGTCAGCTGGCCTATTTCAATCTGAGGATCATGTTGGATGCAAAAGAGAATTGCTGGAAATTCCAATCTGGAAGGACTATTCGACCACAATTCCATTCCAACATATTCTCGGATCTCCAAGGGCTCCATTGTCATCGCATTATCCTTGCAAATCAATCTATCCTGCCGTACCACACAGATGTAATTTTGTAATGAACACGCACTAATCAAACCCAGTCAAGTCTTTGCACTAGGCTAACAATCCTTAAGGCATGTGAAAAATCCATTCTTCAATCACCAAAAGCTATGCCCTACACATGATTTTACCTACAGCTTATGCTGGGTCTACTCAAAATTATAAGATGGCAAGTCTTATATACCTCAAACAAAATGAAACGAAAAGGTACGTTAAGTATATTTAACTGAGATATTTTACAACTATTAGCATAATTTCATAAATAATCATACTTACTATCTGTGGGAGTTTAGTTCAGTACCAGTTGCCCTGCCCAATGCAACACATAAAGTTCTATAAGCTTTTCACTAAATTACAGAAACAATTGCACTCAACATTAAGATAAAATAGGCTGCTGACATCTACATGGTTGAAGCCCTACCTGCCCTGCTGTTTCCCAACAAAACTAGGATTAGGCCTTCCTTGAGTTGAGCCCCTGCTTGGAGTAGTTATCACACTTGACCTCTCATAATTGGTTCCATTTAGTTCAAATGGTTCCCTAGATTTGCTTAAAATTTTTACATTCATAAGACCTCCAGCCATACCAATACTAACACCGTTAAGATGCTGATTTGGAATCACAGAGTTGGAATCAATTGACGGAACCATTTTGAATCTAGATTGTGCCATTGGAGTAACAGCCACAGAGGGCAAAAATGAGGAGTAAACAGAAGATGCTGCAGCTGCTGCAGCAACTTTGGCAACAGCTGCTGTAGCTACTATCATTTCTTGTGCTCCTTCTCGAAGCTGAATGTAGTCACCCTCAATTAAAAATAACTGAAATAAACAGTGGCATTTTCAGATCATATGATGAATGTTTATTTAGAGACAAGTAAACTGAACTTCCAAGAAAATCACCTTTGGATGACTTGCCACAAAGTCATCCAGCTTTCCATACTGTTTCTTGTAATCATGCCAATGTAATGGTGCAAGCATTTTTCCAAGCCTATTTGGTAGCTGTACTTGACACACAAACTATGATAGGTCAAAAACAAAGTTTAGGCTGCCAGAAAATCTCAAGCTACCGACGGCCTACAAGTTCTCTTTTAAACACTCACTCACCGTTGAACTTATCTGAATTCTACCACCAGGTGGAATTGTGCGAACAATGCAAGCCAACAAGGATCTTTCGTCAAGGAGAGCAGTCTCAGAAGTCTTTCCAGATATCATTGCATTCATCTGCCCAGCTGTGATCAAAGCTTCAGGTAAAGCTGCATCCCTATGATTATTGATCGTCGTTTCACCAAGATTAACAGAATTGATAGAAGCATCTGATGGAGATGCACTGGCAACAGAATTTGGTTGCTCAGCTTTTACAACTTCGCCCTGAAGCCCATGCTTGGTTGAGTTCATATCATTCTGTTCCTGAAGCAGTTCAATTACAAAAGAAGATTATTCTCTGGTACAAACTGACTCGATAGCACAACCAAAGTAAACAAATAAAGGCAAACCTTTGATTCACAGTTGCGATCCAGTGTGTTCAATCTCAAGACCTCGTGAAACTGGGAAGAAATTTGCTGTAAATTCTGCTCATGTTGGGGGGCTACCAGGTAGCTTCTATCAATTGGCTCAAGAGCCTGTAAAAGAAGTATCATGTTAGGTCCTGTCAACATCCCATAGAGTAACATGTGATGACATGAAATTTGCAAATAAAAGCATCTACATAACCTGTGCTTCTGCAGTTGATGATGAGATCACAGAATCTGGCTCAGTCCCTTGGCCGGCATGAACATCCAGATAACCTGAATGAATGTTCTGTCCATTAACAGACATTTCGTATTCATATTTGGCATCTGACCTCATATGGTTTTGATCAGTTTGTGAGGGAGGATGCTGATTTGATGCAGATAACTGAGAACTTTCTGACACAGCCTGAAGAAAAAAGAAGTTAAAGACACCATACAAATAATATACAATAATCAAGATAAAATAAACGTTTTTATCTGATAATACCTGTTGGTTCTGCCATTGTTGGAGAGACGACATTGTTGGCATTGAGTGAAAATGCCCAACATGGGATTGAGGTACATGTGAATGAAGAGAATGAGGAACCCCATGTTGATGCATGATGAATGAATGAAGATCAGGAACCTGTCCAGGTGGAGGAAGGTAGGAAGGCAACCCCAGTAGGGACGATGGAGCAATCGGAACATCAGGAACACGATCTGCCTAATGACCATACAAACAGCAAGGAAAATTAGAAATCATGAGTGTTTACTCAATGCTAACACTAAGTTCATTAGGAAGGAAACAGAAGGGAAAGAGAAGTTGACAAAGAAAGAGTGACAAAGAAACAAGAATCGTCCTTTTTACTGCTCATTTGATCAAAGGTAAAATCAGAGAGATTTTGCCTTCCATTCTTTTGCCTTAAGTCGGTAAAAATACAATAGTTATCCATCTATAATATGCCTTATGACCCCACCTTCTCTTCAGCTTCTCTTATAAAAAACTTAAGGTAAAATACAGAAAACTTATAGTTTCTCAATGCAGATACAACATACAACAAAATATATACATCTTATAGTTCCTCAAAACGCATAATGAAACTTATTCTTCATTTTTTAAAAATAAAAGCAAGACAGATAGTGAATTTTTTTTCTGCTGAAAAGATTTCGCCAATGCACATAACTAGATCTCAATCAACCATTGAGGAAAAGGAAAAAAGAGGAAAAAAAAAAACACTTTCGGAATTATTAACCATCACCATCATTGTTTCTTCTATATCAATATCAATAGCTCTTCCTTTCTTCAAGTTTCAACATTACTGAACTTCAATTTCAGCATCCTATCTATTTTCTTTTTGAATTTCATTCTCATTAAATATAATGATAGCCCCACCACATAAATCAGCATACTGACATGTATTCCTAGATATAAGATGTTAGCATACTGAATTGTACTCCTAAATACAAAATAAGGCAAGCCTCCATTGACTGTGATTGAATTATTAAACATGCTAATTATTTCCTTCGCTGCATTTTTTAAGCAAAGTGGAGCAAAAAATCTATTCCAACCCCCTCACCATATCACCTTCAACAGAAGGTTGATAAAGAATATCCCAGATCACAGCTAATAAAGGTTTACATCCCTGACTCAAGGTTAACGAGATTCACACTTTCCTATCAAGTGTCAACTATTCTTATACTGTCTTTCTCCAGATTACCACAAAATTGAAAGATGCTAGTTTCAAGAAGCACATGCACACCAGGAAAGAACCAATAGCAAGAAAACAAATATTTTTCGGTCACTGTCATGCAGTAGATGGTGCTATGGTGTATACAAGAAGATTGGAGATGCACAGTAGTTCATTACATACAGAAACAGATATCCAACACTGAGTATTGTTGATTTGTAAATCAACTAAGAAAGTATATGCGGGAAGATTGTTCACCTGCTATCTCTGTTCTAGATAGTTAGAATACAAACTTTCCACTAGGTACTTGCTGTGCCAGGACAATGTGGAAAAAGAATAACACATATCAATAGCCACCAAAAGACACAAACGTACCTGCGTTGAGGCATTGCCAGATGAAGCAAAAGACTCAATATTATCTGAATTTCCGTTCGGGAGCATGCCAGAGTTAGCACTTAAAGCAACACCATTTGCATCTACTTGGTTTTCATTTTTTGCACCAAAGTGAGATGCATTCGTTGAATTTTTTTGGGATACATGTGAATCTGTGAAAGTTCCGCTCCTTCCTCTAGCATTAGCCAGCTCATGTTGAAGCTGTTGTATTGTGTGCAGATGAAGTCTCTCCATCTCAGCAAACTAGCATCGATGAACAGGAAAATAAGTCAATCTAAAACAAGTGAATGGTAAACATCCAATTAAGGAAAACAATAAGAATTAAAATCCAACTTAGTAATAAAATTTTGAAATCCCACAATAACATTTGTTGTGAAACACGAATACATATAATACAGGATTGTTTTTTAATAAAAAAAAGAAGATATACAACACAAAACCCAAAAAAGCAAAAGAAAAATCCAAAGACAATCAACCTGTCTTTGACACCCTAACCAGAGCTGGTTAAAATGCTCTGTTTGTTCACGCAATTCCACCTGTAATGACTGATTTGTAGTTGACTGCAACTGAACACGTGCAACCCAAGCATGTGCCTCCCTTAATTGTTCATCCTTGTAAATAATAGTTTCTTGAGCAACCCTACGCTGGAAAATAAGATTATGATTAGACAATACACCTCTTAAGCCACAATGATATTCCACATGCTTCAAGCAAACAGTGGCATGGCACACTGAATTAACTACAGCTACTCTAATAACCATATTGCAAATATTACAATATTTTTTGTCAAAGATTTAACATTTAAGAAAAATGACAATTAACAGCAATCGACAACCACATTTATAAAATATGAAACATGAAACCTGTTGCCTTAACTACCACTTCAACAAAATATTAGAAGTGCTTAGAAACTCTGAAAGTAAAGACCTGTTCCTGCAAATCTATAAGTTGTCTTTCTTTTTCTTGAATATGTTCTTGAAGATCATGTATTTGCTTTATGTGCTGAGCTCTTTCTGCTTCAGAATGATCACGCTCTCTTCTGCAAAAGGAAGAAAACAATTGTTTAAAAGGTCAAATCTCAACCACCCAAAGTAATCTTAAGAAATCTCCATAAACTGATAAGAGCAGCAGGGTTCAACAAACAACCACTAGTACAAAAATATAAAATAATCAAAAAAATCCACATCTAGAAACTTTCGCTCAGTCAACCATGACTAAAAATCTAAGACAGAAGTTAAAAGTTTAGAATGCATAAAATACACCAAATAAACACACACCTGAAAGTTGCCAATTCTTTGTTCTGTTCTCTGAAAAGATCCTCCTTAGCCCAAACCTGCATAAGAATTAGAAAGAAAATAATTAATAATAAACTCAACAGAAGAGAAAAGAGGCAAAGCACAGCTGAATCAACAAACCACTTCATTGTCTAGTTTAATTGCATGCAGCTCTCTTTCTTTCTCTTCAATTTTCCCTTCCAACTCACGTATTTTCTGTTCTCTTTCAAGGAGTTGCTCCTGCATAACCAAGTAAAGCAACTTTGAGGTTAAAATTCATAAGCAGTACAAGCTGCTACTGGCTAAAAATTGAATTTTAGCGCATTTAGAAAAAAAATTTTAACTAAAATTTAACCTAAATTATTATTTGTATCCTATTTCAGGAATTTAATATCAAAGATTCCAAGGGATCAATATGTTATTTGGTGAATAACATTCACCTGAGAGAAAAGCAGTTCCATTCACACCAGGGATAAATTACAAACATAGGAAAATTGCACATTGCTCAGTAATATAACTTACAAAAGTATACGAAAACTGGAATTCTTCTCATGGACATGCCAACATAAGATATAGATTAGTTAAATTAAAAATAAAAACCTGCAACTTGGCAGCAGCATTAGCATGCTCCTTGATTCGAGATTCATAGTTGTTTTGCATTTCCATTATCTCAGTTCTTGCTATCATCTGAGCTCTAAGCTCAGTCTCCAGATGTTGTAGCTCCTCCCTTTGTCTAGCAACGTTACAAAGCCGTTGCTGCAATAAGTCATTGTCCAAACTACTGTCCATTGTGATAGAGCAGAAGTCGACATCAGCAGGCTCATTTCCTTGCTGCACCTTAAGTAAACACTGAATTACGCTCGCTTTCTGCTATCAGCAAACTAAATTAATTAGCTAAGACCAAATGTTTACCTCGTATATTGTTCTCTCGTCGGAATGCCCCAACTTTGACTGTTCCAACTCCTGCACATGACACAAGTTCCCAATAAATTACAAAAGAAATATCAATAAAAAGAATTCACAACCAGCACCTGCAGAATCTCAGTTTGAACACTAAATCAAACACCTTCCATTTGCGCTCTTGAGGACAGAAAACTCAATGGTTTTTCAATCTTGACAAACAATAAAACAGTAAAGCACAAATCAAAGTCAGTATAACTTTATTCACTACCCACGTGTAAAACTTTTAATAGTATAACCGCATTTTCGCAAAAACATTGTATTGCATTACCATAAACCACAATCATGCGAGAAACACAAGCCAATGCAAACTCTAATCTCTTTTCGCTATTTTCGACTTCACTTTCAAAGAACCAAAATCCCTAATTTCGAAACATCAATTCCTTCAATATTCCCACATTTTCTTAGTAACCAAACAAACCCATAGTGCAGACAATGGTAGGGAGAAATTACCACTTCATCACCGATGTTACGAACGGGATGATGATCAGAGACGGCACGCCACTCTTTTCGTGATGACTGCATAGGCAGAGAACCGCCGCTAGTGGTAGCGACACCGGCCGTAGCCTCCATGGAATCACAAACTCAAAATAAACCAACAACTTCTCCTCTCCTGTCACACTCTCCCTGAAAAACAAAACCCTAATTTTCACGAAACAAACGGAAAAAAAAAACAAAACAGAATGTTGGATAATTTACGACGAAGGGACTGAAAACAAAAATGAGGTTGAAACCGACGACGAAAGGTGGAAAGAGACAGAAAACAAAAGACGAGATTAGTGTCTTTGAAGAATTGGGGATGTCGTTAAGCGGGTTTGGGGAGGGATTGGAGGGGTGAAAATGTAATTAAAGAAAAGTTGACAGACAGAAAATTAAAGAAAAGAGAGCGATGATTGGGAGAGTGAAATCTCCATACTAGCCACGCTCCCGCCATTTATCGGGCGACTTCTTTGACCACACCTATTTTTTACCACTACTTTTTGTCTGGTGTATCTTACGAATTTGTTTCTCTTTTTCTTGTTTACGATGGAGTTTTATTAGAAAAGAGGTAGGGTACAGATAGTCACTCCCTGTCTTGTATCCAAATTAAATCCAATATTTATGAAGCCCATAGATTCAATTTGGGTAAGGCTATCTGAATCTTTTGAAATCATTCACCAAAATTTTAACGATAGTGCATGGTTGATTAAGTGTCCTTCTCTCTTAAAAATTAATAAATAATGATAATATAAGTAAGTAAGTAAATAATTAATTTAAATAATAAAAATATATAACATATTTTTATTAAATAATAATGTTAAAAATATAAATTTTTTATTCAAACTAAACCTAATGTAATATACTAACAATTACACTTTTTATTACTTTAATATGAAAATCTCATATTAGAGTCTCCTAAATCATAAAAGAAGATTATTAAATTATTCAAACATTGTACATATAAAAAAAAGGGATAATCCTCGTAAACTGAGAAAAATAAAATTCCTAAAAACAGGGCGGAACAATCACACAAAGTGGATAATGTGGCAGGCACTTTCCGGAACTCGAAATCGGCCTCTTCGATATCCAAAGGTGGTTGGCAACATTGGTTTTTGCTAACTTCATTCATTCAAAGAACTCATTAATCTATTCATAATTAATTAGAAAATTTCAAGTTGAAATCTTCTTCCTTTAAATAGAAAAAAAAAAAAAAGCATAATATAATTATATTATTATTATAACATAATTATTATAATTATATCAAATTAATTCATCTCACTTAAATTTTTTTTATAAAAGAACTTGTATTTAGAACATTATTAAAAGAAATATGAAACTTGTGTTTGTATTTTATTTTTATCGCATAATTTTTATGACTGTTGGAATAGTATACCTGATATTGTTCTTCGTTGACTTCATTTACATAATTAACTTATGAATCTATCAATAATAAACGCTTTTTTACCCAAAATTCAATTTTAGACCAATTAATACATAAACTCCATAATCCAGACCAATCAGCAAGAGCGTGCGATCCATACGACGAGAAGACTGTCTACATTCAACGGTATATCCAAACAATCGAATTGGTCGTACAATTACACGAAAGCCTAATGCATGCGTATTTACACCTAAAGCGACACCGTTTCAGATACTTTTCTTCAATTATTTTTGCGAAAACATTTTCAACGACATCCCGTCTTCCTTCTTCTCTGTTTCATTACTATTAACTACCTCTTAATACTGTCTCGTGCTGGGCTTTGACTTTGACCGATAGAAGCCTACCCGATGGGTCATTGCTGCAGCAAAAGCGTAGCCGACGACAACAATGACCCGATCAAAGACACGGAACAACGAAAAACCCCGCAACGGTCTCCCCGTGCAACTGTTCGGCCACCGCCGGCAGATTACAGCTCATTCGCTGGAAGTCCTTTCCAAAGTCCACTGCCGGCCGGAGTTCCACCGTCTCCTTCTCCGGCGAGGACTCCAGGGATGAAATTCAGGTGGCCTTTACCTCCTCCTTCGCCTGCAAAGCCGATAATGTCGGCAATCAAGCGGAGGCTCGGGACAGAGAAGCAGGTGCCGAAGGAGAACCAGAGTCCTATTGCTGGAGGCGGCGGAGGGAACGAAGGGGAAAGACAGCTGGATAAAAATTTCGGTTATTCGAAGAATTTTGGAGCCAAGTTTGAGATTGGGAAGGAAGTTGGCCGAGGGCATTTTGGTCATACTAGTTGGGCTAAAGGGAAAAAAGGATCGCTCAAAGGACAATCTGTAGCTGTTAAAATCATTTCGAAAGCTAAGGTGTGTCTTCGAATGCGCCTAAACGTTTAAAAATTGTGCATAGATTTCAATACTGAGTTTTTTTGTAGCTAACAATTTTGTGATTTGAGAAGGCGAGATTTTAGTTAGTGTTCAATTTTGAAAGATTTTGAAAACTTTTGACTGTTAATTTGCAGATGACAACAGCAATAGCAATTGAAGATGTGCGGCGAGAGGTGAAAATACTGAAAGCTTTATGTGGGCATAAACATATGATCAAATTTCATGATGTTTTCGAGGATGCCAATAGCGTCTATATAATCATGGAGTATGTGTCTTACTTGCTGTAGTTCTATTTTCGGAAGATTTTATGATTGATATTCATGTTTCATCCTTCCAATTTTTAACTTGGTTACTGTTCATTTATGTATTTAAGTATATCTTTGCTTAGTATAACATCATTTGGCATGAAACTTCCCGACTAGAATCAGAAAATACTAATTGGAGTATTGTTTTTCGCCAGACTGTGTGAAGGTGGAGAATTGCTGGACAGAATTTTATCACGGTAAATGAGAAATACTTTATTTCCTTGTACCATTGGTGGCAATTTTTAAGAATTTTTATTTGCACTTTTATGAGTTAAGTTGGATGACATTGTTTTTTAATTCCTCATTATAGAGGTGGCAGATACCCCGAGGAAGATGCTAAACGTATTGTTGAGCAAATATTAGATGTGGTTTCTTTTTGTCATCTTCAAGGTGTTGTTCACCGTGATCTAAAACCAGAGGTATGGAAGTGCCAATGAAGCATGTTAATTGTTGCATTTAGAGTTATTAGTTACTGATAAAATAAATTGGCATTGACTTTGCAAATGCACATGTTTGTCTATCATTGTCACGGCTCATGTTCGGACTTTTAGTTGATTTTTGTTGTTGTGACTTCTTGGCAGAATTTTCTGTTTACCACAAGAGATGAGGATGCTCCAATGAAGGTTATTGATTTCGGTCTATCTGATTTTGTTAGGCCAGGTAACAATTGAACATATGGATTGTCTTGCTTGAAACTTCAATTTGTTTATTGTGACAATAAATGTGTTGATGGTAATGAAACCAAATGATTAGATCAAAACATTTGGGTCATCTCCTTTGAGGCTTCTGCTGACTTCCAAATTCAAATGATAATTCTGGTCTTAGACATATTTAAATTTGGTGCATAAAATTGTGTAAAAATGGGAAATATATATAATTCTGGGCTTATCTTGTCAAATCCATCTAAATAAGGCCTCCGTTTGGCTAACTTCCATCAGCTGCATCATCTGCAATCCTCGTTGGGTTAATTTCTTGGTGGATATGTTTTCTGATTTCCTCATAGTATGATATTCCTCCTCTTATGTGTCCAATTTTTTCTCTCTCGACTCTAATCTGGCTTTACAGTATTTTTATGTGCCTAGTTATGAATCTTTGCTTTTTTATGACTCTTAGTAAAGCATCCAATATGGCCTTAAGCTTATTTTTAGTTGTCAACAGTAAGCTAGAATGAAGAACGTGCTGTTTTTATACTCCTGCAGATCAACGTCTCAATGATATTGTCGGTAGTGCATACTATGTTGCCCCTGAAGTACTCCATAGATCATACAATGTAGAAGCAGATCTGTGGAGTATTGGAATCATAACATATATATTGTTATGCGGAAGCAGACCTTTCTGGTCTCGGACTGAATCAGGAATTTTCCGTTCGGTGCTTAGAGCTAACCCTAACTTCAATGATTCACCTTGGCCAGCAGTATCACCAGAAGCCAAAGATTTTGTGAGAAGGCTTCTGAACAAGGACCACAGGAAAAGAATGACTGCTGCTCAAGCTCTAAGTAAGAACTAAGTATTTCCTAGAGTGAGACAAACTGATATGGATATGTGTTCTTTTTTGCAACATTCATTTATTGTTTATTAAATGAAACCAATAAACATTTCTATATTGGCAGCTCACCCATGGTTACGGGATCAAAACCTATCTGTGCCTTTGGATATTTTGATCTACAAATTAGTCAAGTCCTACCTTCGTGCAACACCTTTCAAACGTGCAGCTTTAAAGGTAGTTTGCCTAACTTGTCATCACTAGCACAGAGGGTTATGATGTTTGCCCCTCCTCAAAGGAATATATATATATATATATATATATATATATGCGCATGCATATTTTATGTGTTTTTCTTCTGTGTTGTTGGATTTCACTGTTGTCAACTCTTTTATAATCTTCATTTTGCCGGTTTTTAATATGGAAGCAGGCGCTATCTAAAGCATTAACAGAAGATGAGCTCGTGTATCTTAGAGCACAATTTAGGCTATTGGAACCAAAAGATGGTTCTGTCTCCCTTAGTAATTTTAAAATGGTTGGTGCTGCTTCTTGACGTTGCAACTTTTAATGAATTCAGATTTTCTTTATTCCAAGAAATCATCCATGTTATGCGATATAAATCTGCTGTGGTTTTTTTGTGACCATTTAATTTTTACCCAAAAGTGCAGGCTCTTATGAGACATGCAGCAGAAGCCATGACAGAATCTAGAATTTTTGAGATTTTAGATCTGGTGAGTCATCGTGAAACATGAAAATCAACTTTCCATAAACAAGTCCTATGTTAGATTGACCTATAAGAATGATATAATTCTAAATTTCATATATTGATTATCGTTTTCAACATATTCTTCATGGCACTAACATCATTTCCAATTTTCAATACAAGATGGAACCTCTTGCACATAAAAAAATGTCATTCGAAGAGTTCTGTGCTGCTGCCATCAGTGTATATCAGCTCGAGGCTCTTGAGGGATGGGAGCAGATTGCTAGTACAGCATTCTACTACTTTGAGCAGGAAGGAAACCGACACATCTCTGTGGAGGAATTGGCAATGGTACGTGCATTTGTGATCGATAATCTTTCAATTAAGTTTCTGAGTTTCAACCTCCTGAGATCTCAAATCACCCTCAAATGCAGGAAATGAATTTGGCACCTGCTGCTTATTCTTTACTGAATGGTTGGATCCGAAATTCCGATGGGAAACTGAGCTTTCTTGGATATGCAAAATTTTTACATGGTGTGACAATTCGAAGTTCCAATACAAGGCACCAGTAATATATCTATATTTATATTTATGACAATATTTGAATTATTTACAATAATTTTACAGAAACTGCTTTGAATTTTTTCTTTATATTTAAATATATAGATATATATTCTTTTGGAATTCAGAGATGAGGGTATATAAATGTAGACAGAAATATATTTTAGGAAGGAACACAATTGCATTGAAATGAAGTTTCAATTTGATCATCGTATGGGTAAGTTTTATTGTTTTAAAAGCCGAGCATGTGATATTCAATAATACTGCCCATGACATACAATACTCCAATAAATTATTTTATATAAATTGTTGCAAAATAAAAAATTTTGATTGAGTAAATGCGAATAAATAACATGGGGTTGCGTAAATAATTTGATCAAGTGAATGTAAACAAATAATTGACAATCACGTGACTATAACATAATATTTCATTATCACAATCTAATCTAATCCAAAACAATATTGAAAAATAATTCTATTTAACTAATTAATATTACACATAGAAATTATGAAACGTAGAAGAATTTCATTGATTCAAAACACTTTATTCTAATAACGAATTCTCTCGTAATCTAATTTCAAAAGATTAACTGTCATTTGTATTCTTTAAATAATAAAATTATCAAGATATTTTTTGAATATGTATATTAATATCGAATCAGTTGCGATTTAAAAACAACAATCCCATAATAATAAATAGAACTTCAGCTACTAATGGGTCTAATTCGTTAACTATATCAACATGTTAAAATTTTATTGATAATTAAAAAATTAAAAAGAAAAATCTGTTCAATATCCTTCATGAAATTATTTACCTTAGCATGTTTCTGTGATAGGTGAAAGATGATGCAATTGTTTGTAAACTTTTTGTTATATAAATTGAAAATTTAAGAAAGTGATGATTATTTAACCGTATTTAATTTAAAATTTTGCTCATTGGTCATTTTAATTATATTTTTCATGTGTTTTTACTAAAAAAAGATGGAACATTTGACCAATAATATAATATTTGTCCCAATCTTTGTAGTTCAACAATTACGTGGTTGAAAATTTATTGTTAAGAGTTAAAGATATTGAAGCATGGTAAAATAAAATAAAAGTAAGCGTTTGGTTGGTTTAACCTTTTTATTGGTTAAAAAGATTTTTTTAATGTCAACATTTTTTTTATTTTTTTTTATCATCTTATTACCGTTAGAGAATTTTTTTTAAATTATTAAAAAAAGTCTTTTGATCAACCCAAATTTTAGATTTTTATTAATAAATTAATTGTATAATTTTAAATTATTCATAATAACTGAATACCCTAAGGCTTGTTTCTAAAATGTTCTATTTATAAAAGTTTTATTCTAAAAATTTTGCCAATAGAAACTCTGTTATAAAAATTTTTACTAAACATAGCTAACAAAATTATAAAAATGATCCTGAAAAAGCACGGATTATTTTTCATTTTTATGTAAAAAAAAAAATGTTATCCCCAATCCTATGTGAACAAAAGAGAAATATTAAAAATAAAACGGTAGAGCCGTCAATGAGCATACCAATCAATGTTTAAAAATCTTCTCAGTTAAAAGTAGTTAGAGTTAACTCAACTTCAACTTCTCCTACCGACGTATTATTCATAGATAGATCATTAGATTAATTTTTATTCAATTATTAAAATTAGATTTATAATTAATTGAATTTATTTCTATCTCATATTATCTATAAATTATTAATTCATTTTATTCAATAATAGGAATTCTATTTATAAACTATTAAAATTATTTCTTATTAATAAATAATTTGAGATTATGTATATTAATTACACAACAAATTTTTTCTTAATTTCTCATAAATTGACCGAATCAATCTAATCGACAATAAATAAATAAATAGGAAATTAGTAATTGCTTTTAATGCTTATCCATATACATAAATTAAGAATTATGTATTTCTCTTTGAGTCTATTAATCGGGTATTATCAAATCCATCAAACTAAACCATTGACCACTCCAATTATTAATCGTGTCTTGCACGTTTATATTGTCCCGACAGAAAATAGTTCCACATTTTACATGTTCAAATTAAAATAAACAATGAACAAAAATAAAAACAAAAAAAATATTACGGTTCCAAACAAATTTGAATAACTTTTATTTTTATTTTTATAGATTCACAAAATAATACAATTCTTGCACAAACATGATGAACTACCTAGTCTTTTTCGTCAATATCATCTACAAGCCAACATACTGAAATAATTAAAAACAATTTCAAGCAGAAGAAATCATGTTCTGAAACACCAGACATGGGGATTATGATGAAGAGATTGGTCTTGATCAATCATGTTTTGAACGGTCTGAAACTCTTCCACGTGGCATGGTAGAGTGATGGGACCTTTCTGATCAAATCCATATTCTTCTTCCGCTTCTTTCAGCAATTGCACGAACAAAGGATGGTTGATGTAGATCACAGGAATCATAAATTTTTGTTGCTCGTCTCCTTCTTGACCTACTAAAATTGCTAAGAAACCCTTCGGAGGAATGTTATTTCTCATCTCATTATCTTTCTTCCCATGATGATGATGAAAATGAAGATGGGGCAGATGAAGATGAAAATTCAGATGGTGATGGTGTTTTTCTCTAATCCCCATTTCAAGATTCAGAAAAAAGATCTCAAATGAAAACCCTAATATGTTCTTCGACAGACTAAAACTTCATCCTGGAAAAGTTAATTATAATAAAACGAAAGAAAAAGGCCAAGGGTCAGAGGAAGAGATGGCTAGATTGAATAGGGTAAGTGAAAAATCCGTGAGAGATCTTGGGATATTGCTCATGATAAATGAGAATCAAACATAAACAACATGTGAAAATAAAAATAAATAAAATCTCAGAGATTGTTAAGGATGAAAGATTGGTGTTTATATAGGAATTCAAACACGGAATAAGGAAGGAAGGAAGGAAGAAGAGAGATTTCTAGGGTTTGCTTAGGGTAGACTCAAAGATTCCTGTTTCTAATATTGGAACAGATAGCTGAAAAGGTCGTATTTGGGGTTGAATTTTATTTTATTTTATTTTTTCTGAGATATGTTTAATTTGTTTTTGATTTGATTTTCCTTGTTGCCAAGTATTTTACAGCTGGGATTTGCAAACACTATCTACAAGTTAGGGGTTTCCGTTCCCACTCAGCATTTTTGGAAAGGGAAAATTTTATATTATTGCGTGTAATCATGCCATAATTATAAATTTAACATTATCTTCTAGCATTACACTCTTTTTTTAATAGTGTTTTATTATAATTTTTATCTTTTTTATTTATAAAAAATACAGCAAAAAATTATATATTGCTTTGCATTCTTCTGGGCTCATTTATACAAGCAAAGTTAGGGTGTCTGCATTCAATTAAACCTATTGCTATTGCAATTTTTAACTTTTTCCTAGACAAAAGGCAATTATAAAATTTTTATAAATTTAATTAAATGTCTAGTTTAATTTTATTAATTTTACATATATTTATGAAGAACTTAATTTGTTAATTAAAATAATTTTTTATTTCTAATTACAACAATAATTTTAATTATATTTATTTTAAAATTTAAATGTATCATCTTATTTTTATTTTTTAAAATTTATGAATTAAACAAACCAATAAAAAAGTTTACTAGTGTTTTTGAAAATAATAAAATATAATAAAATTAAAGTGTCTATTTAAATCAAATTTTACGCATAGGCTCTTTATAATAATTGGTCATGCGCAAGGAAAATGTAAGAGAATTATTATTTATTTATATATTATATTTAAATTGACGTGCCATCTACACGTCATCATTACGACACGGCCAATAGCAGGTCTGGAACATGACCACGGAAACATCACTTTCTCACCTGTTTTCTTTTTATCTTTAAAAAAATATATATATATATATATATATATTATTTTTATTCACGCGGATAAAGAATGCTTCAAACACGGCAGGGGAGGTTTATTTAGTCGGATATGGGCGGAATGGGCCTAGAATTCCAAGCGGTGATCGCTTATTGCGGCAGATTTTCATGATTAATTATTGCCGAAAAACGAAAGTGTGATTTGAGTATGTTTTTCTTGCAGGTATGATTGATTTTGTCATCAATGTCCAAGTTTCATGAATGAAATGGGTCACCTAAAATTTTAAATTATTTCGTTTCATTTTTATTTTAATTTAACATATCATATAATTAGTTTTTAAAAAGTATTAACAATTTGTTAATGAAAAAACAAACATAAGATTTAAATTTATATATTCATATTTCAAATAATAAATAAATTAATACTAACTTAATTGTGTTAACATGTTATCAACTACCATCAAATTAAATGTCAACCATAATATTATATGGAATGTAATTAAAAATAAATAAAGAAAATACAACATGTGTGATGAGAAAATTTACGAGTTTAAGTGATTTTCTATTTGTGAAAGAAAACATAAAAATTGTACGAGAAAATAAGAAAGTAAAATATTATTAAGTACATTAATATATAATCAATATAAACTTATATGATGGTATTATATAATTTATTATTTCTATAAAAATATAGAATATGTAACAATTATATAATATCATTAAATTATTAATTTGAATATAAAATTTGTAAATAAAATTTAAATTCCTAATAGTAATCTATTAACTAAGATATTGTATTCCATGAAAGTGGGGGAATAAGTTTTGCTTTGACACAAAGAAAAGGTAGACAATGAGATTGCATTCTTTTTCCTTTCTCCAAGAAGATGCTTAATCTTTAATTATTTCTTAACTTGATTGCTTACTATTTAACAGTCCATATTTATGGCCCTCCACTAGACCTCATCACATTTGAAATTTTGAAATATTTACTTTTTGAATCATGATCATCTATTTATCTAAACTTTTTATTTAATAAATGTAAGTATATAATTAATAATTAAAAAAATAGAATAGTATAATAAATTATAAAGCGAGTATGTGTCTATCATAATTTTTACTCCAAATACCCATATTTTGATAAAAAAAATAATATAGTTTTTCAGATATATATAAAATTTTATTTTTAAGAGAAATTTTTTACATAATAATTTTATAAATTATCTCTATAATTTATTAAATATTTAGGGCAGAGTTCATAAAATATCATTTCTAATTGTAAGTACATCTTATTTTAATTTAATTACTTTGCGTGTTTAAGTTTTATTTGACTTTTTATAAACAGCAATCAAGCCTATTATTTTTTTTTTTCTTAATTTTGTAATTTTCTACTGTATTTTTTTTTTATTGTATGCAAAGAACATATATATTATATAATGAAAAATTTTAAGTAAGATAAATATTTTTATAGGTATAAAAAAAAATTACATATATAACAAAAAAAAATAAAATTATAAGTGTGTGTAAATTAAAGATTTTTAAAATTTTTTTAATAGTTGTGCAGAGCAAAAGAGTGTCCAGAGTAAAAATTAAAATATAATACAAATAGATACATCATAAATTATAATTATACAAAATAATAATGTACAAGTGTCAAAATGTTAGATAAATTTATACAAGTATTATTAGATATATAAATTAGTGTGCTAAAATTATATTTGTGCCACATGTTATTTATAATTTATAATTTTTTGTTCAAGATTTTAGCTTATTATAAAGATTTAAGAAACTTAAATCTTAATCCTCTTAGGTTTATTTAGTAGCTCTTCCAAGATTAGTGGGGCATATTCAAGATGACTTGGTATTTAAACCTTTGACTTTCTAGTGTTGCTTTTGGGAAGTTTGAAACTTCAAACCCAAGCAAATTTAAGGCCTTTTAAAAGTAGAAGAAAACATTGTGTAAAAGGGAAATGATGGAATTTAATAATCAATAACCTAATTTTTTATCCGCCCACTCATATTTTATTATAAATCAATTATTAATAAAAAAATAAAAATATATTTTTTTATTTTAAATTTCTTATAATAAAAATTATCAATAGCCAATTTACGCATTTTATAAAAAATATTATTAAGAATGCAAATATTTAATATAAATTTTTGTATATAAAATAATGTGATTTGATAGTATTAGTTAATTTATTATTTATTCTTATAAATTATATTAATTTTATATTTTTATTAATCAGTTTATTTATAAAATTTATACAAAAAATGTGTATTATTAATATAACTCTTTTATAAAATATTAATACAAAATCAAATAAGACGATTTGTTTATACAGTTGTAATCTACAAACCAAGCCTAGTCATTCATAGCTTTTTATGAGAAGGCGGACGTCACTCTAACAATGTGCTTTGTTCGTAGAAGTGTGCCTCACAAGTAGATGGGCTATACTTTTAAACTAAATCTAGCCCATTTGTAAATTTGAGGCTCAGCAGGCAAAGACCAGCCTTTCAGAATTTGGGTTTAGGAGCCTACGAACTAGACCGAGTTTTCAAAGAAGCCATCGTGACAAAATCTTCATTACTTAGAATATTAATTTACAACCAGATAATTTAATATAAATTATTGAAGGGCATGCTTATTTATTTATTTATTTATTCACATGATGATAAGAATAAAATTGATTATAAATAAAATGCATAATAGTACAATATTTTATTCGGTCTAATATCAAATGGTAATTATAAGTGTAGCACCAATTCAAGTTTTGTTTGATATAATAATATCATGCCCGCTGTGAACCAATTCACGATTCCCCAAATAATAATCTAAAAAAATATAAAATGCAAACGAAATTTTCTCATACTTTGAGCAAAAAAATGAAAAATAAAAAAAAAAAGAAATCTTCGTTTTGTAGTTAAATACTAAATATTAAAAACAAAAATTAAAAGAAAATAAACTAAAACGTAAACATGAAATTTGTACTAAGATCACATTATCTCAATTAACCCAAGAAGAAATTCTCTTATGCTTTCCTCATCTTCCATATTTTTTGGTCACATACTCTTCCGCGAATTCGTCTTCCTGCCACGATTAAACTGGGGGATACTACCAGTAGCAACCGTCTCTTCCCACAGCCAACGAGTCTGCAATCGGTGAAATGACCAAAATGCCTTGCCCGACGACAGCACATGTGAATGTGCTAAGAAATGAGATGAATGCAACTAAACCAAAATTTTGCTCATTCGGGGTCCAAAGAATGGTTAATCCCAAAAGTAAAACTTGTAACGTTATACTTATTAATACTGTGAAAGCAAGAGTGTATGTTCTCACCCTTAATTTCTTGTTGATGACGAGCGATACAATGCTCCAACACGAAAACAAAAGATATAAGGAATAAACCACCACGAAAGCGGCAAACAAGCACGTACTCAACAGAGGGTAAGAGCATAATACAGTTTTTCCACCGGGACTATGGTAGGAAACCTGGGCGCTTTGATGGAAAAACTCCGGCAAATGGGACTCAAGACTTTTGCGGGATACAACCAAGAATTGTAGCAAAGAGAGGGGAACGCATGTAGCCGAGAGAAATGCAAAAGCCCAGGAACTACCCGGGGCTTTCCTCTTGGTGGAAACTTGAAGAAGGAAAAGTAGGGTTACCAGAAAACCAGGTTCTAAAAACCCTAATGAGAGAACAATATGGAGTTTGCAAATTGATGTTTGTTGAGTCAGGTTTAGGGTTTGATAATAAGGGTTAAGATAATGACTTTGGAAGAAGGGTAACCTAAGAGTTTCGTTGAGAGTCCACAGGATGATGAAGAAGACGAGAAGCAATCGAACGGCCCAGAGAGCGTTGAATCTTTGTAAATAATGAGTGTTCTGGGTTTTGAAATGGAGGACGAATATCAAACAAAGAGAAAACAGAGACAGAAGGAGAAGAATAGAGATTAAAGAAAGGGTGGCTAGATCAATGGCAAAATCAGGAAATGGTATGGAAGGAAGCTCAATCATCGCACGTAGACGCTAAAACAAATGACTTTGACGATGGAAATGTGATAACCAGCACAACGATGACGAGAATAACACGACGGCGACCAGATGCAAGGCATAATTTTGTTGAAATTTTGTTCTTTATTTATTTTTGGGTGGGTGGTTGTCGGAAGAGAAGTAATAATGTTGGAGGAGAATAAGAGATTTATGGGGCAAGAGGGATTTCCCTCCCCCCTTAATCTCCAACCGGCGGGAAAATTTACTGGATTTATTTTCCTTTTCTTTTTCTTTTTCTATTTCTATTTCTTTCTTGAGGAAGTAAAAGAATGGAATCCGTTATTGAGATGACTGCTTTGTTTTCGGGATTGAGTGGTTATATGGTAGTTATAATTTTGGAACATACACATGGAATATAAGAATTATTTCAGATTTTTTTTTTTTTATATAAACAAATCAATAAATCATGTATTATAAACAAAAGTGAGGGTTATAAATCATCATCATCATCATTATTTAAGTTGTTTAATTAACAGCTGTAATTTGAGTGTAAGTTTTAAGTCATTTATTTGGAATATTGTATTATATGGCTGAGTTGTAGAAAAATAAAGTCAGATCATACAGATTCGAAGTTGTGATTTTATTCTGAAATTTTGTGAAATATAAGCCAAAATATTTATCAATATCTGTGTATTATTGAATTGATCTGTGAGAGTTAGAAATTTAAATTCGGTGGCTGGTATTTCTTAAATTGAATTGGAAAATGGTATGTGTTTAGCCGGCAATAGCTAACGAAAGTAACAGATTTAACTATTTGAGAAAAATTTTCATGTTGTCTGATTCTTAATTTGGCAACAGAAATTCAAAAACAGCAATAGAAAGACATTGATTAATCGAAAAAACTTATATAATTAATTAACTAATTAAGTCCATGTATTTATAGAAATTTCCTTCATGTTATTTCCTAAATATTTTTGTCATATTCATAAACATCGTCATTATACTCATTTTAAAAATAATAATAAGAATAAGAATAATATAGTAAAAAACTATCTTATAATTTTATATAAACAATATTACGACAATAATATGCTTGCTTGATTTAGTGAATGTTGTTGACATGTTTCTAAACCGAAATACAATATATTTACAAAAAAATAAAAAAAAGTATAGAGTTTTAAACCCACAATATAACTTTTGTTGATCTCAAATCACTGCAATCCAAATTAACAAAAAAATTAAGTAACTGCATAATCAACGGGGAAGCACAAAAGTGCATCAAAAAAGAAAAGGAAAAAAAAAAGAAGAAAAAAGCAACATTAGAGTCTTGCAATTGTATAGTACTATTGGTATGCAATTGCAGCATATTAACTGCTGAATTGTACAAAATTGACATAAAGTGAAAGTTTTCGATATTAAATTAAAATTCTCTTATTTAATTAAGTTGACTCATTGTAGAAACCCTACACTTGCAGCTATTACTTTCTAGTTTACCTTTCAAAATAATTTTTTTCTTCTTTCCTTTCCCCTCATTGTGCGCACTGTGCACACCAGCCGCCTACTAAAGCAAATCGAAAATCAAAATTCCAGGGGCCCAATATTACGACCCTGTTGTTTTTGATTATAGGAGAGAGGACACAAATTCAAATACTAACACTACGACGCCGTTGCATCCATCATCACATAGAATAAGGATTTACGCCTTCTGGTGAAAAAGTAGTGAGAAAATTAATAAGGTTATGTAACATATGCAACGCAAGCATAGATCCGAAGTTCCAAAAGAAGCCAAGTAACAAAACTTACAATCGTACCTTCGGAGTACGTAGAAATCTCAGCATGCAAATTTTCTTTGGATTACTAAGCAACTTTGGGAACTGTTGTAGCAAAGAAAAGGCAATTAATCAATTGCCCGTTGAATTTTTCTTTACATAGAGTTTGTCGATTAAAGAAAATAGACAAATGGTCATCCAATAACATTCTGATCGAATAAATTGAATGAGCAAAAACGGAAATAACATCTTTCTAAGTAAAAGATTTGATGCGTAGGAAGGATGTATATATTGCGTTACTTGCTCGCATAGATTCTCCCACAGGCATTAGAGAGACATTCATGGATCTTGATTCAGAACCGTGTCAGAGTCATTTCATTAGCAAACTTACTTTTACAATCATACAGAAATCAGTACTGTCAAAAGTAAATGTGAGCAATGCAGTAATGAATGGCTTGGATTTCAATGAGAAGTTTTCCATTTTCATGTAAGGTAAGGAGACTAGAAACAACAAGAGATATATACAGGAATCAGGAAGACGAAGAAAGCAATGTGCATGCATTGGTTTGCTAATTTACAGAGAGCTATATTCATATTTTCCAACTTTTCAATTGATTTTGTTTTGGGTCTTCATCGAATAACGTTAATGCAAGTGAAAACTTCTTCATTTTGATCAAATAATTACTAAAGTTAATTAACTATATGTAGGAGAGATGGCTTACTATAGACTGCATAAATGAGCATAAAAGGCTCTGAAAAGAAAGGATATATGCATATATAGCATATTTCTAAAGCTAAAAGAGAGGAACTTCCTTTAGTTAAAGAAAGAATAGAATCAATGCTTGCTTAGCTTAGATAGAAGATCAGAACACTTAATATTCCAAATCACAAATGCGTTCTGCAGCACCATATGCTTTCCACTGAGAACTAATTCCAAAGAAATTTAGTAATATATTTATTAGATAATTATATATCAGTAAAGTTAAGAGGAGCACAGATCGATCAGACGCGCATACCTAGCTAAACAGTCGACATATGCCTACTCCCACTACCAAGAAAATATATAGAAAACTTTTACTCCGTTTAATAAATACAATAAAAGATCTTAGCCCAGGATTTAATTAGGGTAATTTTGTTGTTTATGATCTCTTAATGATTTCTTTCTAATAGAGAGAGAAATTTCAAATACCTGATTGGAAATAAAATCGTAAGAGTTCAAATAATTGTGAAACTGATGAAGAATGAAATGAGACAAGAACATCATGATAGCAAGAGTTTAAAGAATTAGAATAATATTTAAAAAAAAAAAAAAAAAGAAAAAAAAAATGAAGAACCAATGATGAAAAAATTTACCTAGTCTATTGCAGCAGAACCAGCTTAGAACTGTATATAACAGTAAAAAATTTTCATCATTACACCAATCTGCAGCTTGTAAAATCAACAACTTTTAATAATTTCTGTGGAAAAAAATTACATCTTACCAGCTAATAGTAAGACTAACCCGATCGAAGAACATCGAGAAATTGTAGCAGAAGCTCCAATGGAAGCAGCAATTAAGGGGAATGAAGCCTGGTCCGAGAACACACAAAAGCTAGCTATTTTCATAACATGAACTGAATCGATTGGTTTTCTTGAACCAGACGACATTCCCCTCAAAACAAAAGCTTCCTTGTTATGTATGCTCTTTCTTCTTCTTCTTTTCTTAAGGGTTTTGTCTTTATTTTTGTCTGAAAATTTTAAAAGTTTGTGTTTTTTTACAAATGAATAGAAAAAAAAGAGCTGAAGACAGAGATCACAGGAGTGATTTCTGGAACTGATAAGTTGTGTAAGGCTAGAATCAGAGCTAGATAATGTTTTATATACAAATATTATTAGTATAAAAAAAATTAATTAATTAATTGTTTAATTTAGAATACAGATTGCCGAGAACCGGTACACTGTATATATAACACAGAAACATATCCTGTTTAAAGAGTAACCAATATTTTAGCCATCACAACAATAAAATTGTTGTTATGAGTATAAATTTTATATAAACTCAATCATACATTTGCTGTGATAAAATTATGTTAGCATCACGTGTTATATTTTTATTGAATAATAATAATAATAATAATAACATCATACATATATTAAAATTTATATATGAAAGGTTAAAATTCTATAATATCCTTTTTTTATTAATTAATTACTAGTTTTTATTAGTTTCAGTATCAAATATAAGTAATTATAAATGAATAAATAACACATTATTATTTTTGTTAAATTAAATAGAACACATGACCGTATAAAATATAAATTATCGTATAAAATATTAAACATTTCAAAATTTAACTTAAAAATGTGTTTCAAATACAGGATAATGCTATGGGTGAATATTGATAAATGGAACATCTTTCAATTTTTTTTTATAACTTCTCTATTACAATTTCTTATTATCATTCTTAATTTTTCAGTTTATCTTTTGGATATAACATATAAATTAAGAATTACAATAAAAAATATAAAAAAATAGAGAATGTGCTATAATGAATATGTATCCTAATGTAACAACACCATAGCCACTAACAAACACACACAAAAACATGTAATGTGATTTAAAGAAAGAAATAAAGAAATTATAAAATATAAAAAATAAAAATAAAAGTTTTATTTAACTTAAATGCGAAGAAAATTAGACCTTCCATAAACTACCGCGAAATTAAAATTATAATGTCATGCCTCTGATTGTGGGGCTCACATGTAATTGTTAGTGTTAACACTATTCGTATTGTCGATTTTGAGTACTTTATATTGAATTACTGTAATAATATTTACTGTATATAATTTTATTAATAAAAGAATTATTTTAATTCATGTGTATATATTACTTCTTTTATCTAATCATACTAATGATAGAATATGCATATAAAATATCCAAGATAACTAAGTTATCTAAAATATTCTCTACAAAAATAATATCAACTGAGCATCAATATTACAGTGTAGGCATACTGAATGTCTTCGGCGAATATTATGAAATGATATTAGTACGAGTAACATAATAATTATATTATTAGAAAATTTGTGTGAAATAATAGTTAGAAAATTATTATTTAAACATGACCAAAGTTATGATGAATCACATAAGTATATATTGTCAATGATCCATCATTGAATTATATAAGTGTGTTAACTATTCTTTAAACTTAAGACATTATAGTTGTTAATTGGTATAAATACACATGATTCATATGGTGTATAAATATGAGACTAATCATATCTTATACATAAAAATTACTTTGGTCACATATTATTTATATCGAGAAGTAAATAATTCTCAAATAAAATCTGTTGACTCAAAATAAAAGATTTCGAGGTACCATTGACTCGATCCAAATTTGAGTTTTTAATTGGATATTAGTAAACGAGTAAAAATAAAATTTTTAATCAAAGCATAAATGTCGCACAAAGAGTTCATAATAACAAATTTAGATCGTATTAACTAATTATTCGAATATAATTGAATTTAGAATTTTAACATTTATGAGTTCTAATTTAACTGAAATTAGATGAATAGAAGGAAATTATTCACACAAAGCCTATAACCAGTCAAAAAAGATTTGATAAAAACTTTTTTATTATAATTTAGGGTTTATGACACATTATTAGATGTTAACTATAGTGGTTAAAAATTCGAATAGTTTAAAACGAGATCGATGAGACCTATTTCAACTCACGACTAATATCATAATGAAACTAAGAGGTCACGATATGAATTTCGACTTATTTTTGGTATTAGAGAGAGTAAATAATATTCACAAGAGAGTTAGCACTCTTGGAGACATTATTTGATAAAAAAAAGTCGTAAACAATTTATGCGTTAAATAGTTTAACAAATTGATAGCTTAAAAAATTGATTCAATTGTAATTTAAAGTAAGTTATAATATTTTATAAATATTTATAAATATAATGAAATTAAAATAAATTTAATCAAAATAAGTTTGACCAAATTTGAGGTTAATTTATAATTTTTTAAAATTTAAAGGTCTAAGTGATATTTTATATTTATTATTAAAAAGTTTGTTAGAGAAATTTCAGGACTCATTTATCTTTACTAAAAGATTAAAGACATTATAGTAAATAAAAAAAATATAAATAGGCTAATTTTCTATTTTTTGGTGAATTATTCAATATTTTTCATAAATCTTCTTGAAGCTTTCTCTCTTTATAAAGGGTCAAGTAAGGAGAAAAGAGAACCATTTAATTTTCTTAAAGACACTCAATTTTTAGTGTTGGTCTTCATCAATTATCATTAAGGGTCAATGATTTTTAATTAAAATATTTAATTATACCTAAAATGCCGTACACTTATACCAATGCCCATTTTTGTGTCTTGCATACTTTCATTACTCATAATAACAATCACCATGAGTCATTGAGGTATGCTTTATAGCGCAAAATATACCTCTCAAACTTGTAAGATATTTAGATAGTTCTTCACTTCACAAATATACAAACATAAACATCTTTAAATTATTTTCCAAGTCAATAACATCGTTATGCCAATAATTTGTTTCTTAAAAATACCTAATAACATTTCTTAATATAAGATAAACATTTATTTTTCAAATAATACCAACAAATAAAGCGTACAATCCATAAACTTCTTTACATGCACAATAAAAAAATTTTGTTTATAAACAATACAATTACAACTATTTTTGATTTTTCTTTTTTTTTAGTGGACTCAAATAATCAAACTGTGAGTCGAATAAGACATTATACTTGAGGAATATAGTTTTCTATACGATCACCACTAATCTAACATGCTTATTAAACTTTCAAATCACTTAAAGCTGAAGTGTGAAGAGATGAGTAAATAAAAGTATACTTTATAAGTAATTTAATGCATATTAATATCAAAATAAATAATTAAATTTAAAGAATATCAAAATAAGAAAAATCATATAAAACAAATTTTAAAACATTTACATTTATTGAAACCGTGACCTATATTTAAGAAAATATTCAGATTGACCACTTTTCTTAGTGATTACCATGGCCATAAGTAATCTCGAGGTCATTATTGAATTTTCTCATATAAATTATTTTTATTTCTAATTTTTTAAAAAATTTTATTCAAAAATTGTTCAAAATTTATTTTAGTAAAATACAGTCTATTTATTAACGTTGACCTCGAGTAGTCATGTGATGATATTCATGATTGTCCTCAATATATTTCTTGGTAAGCTACTTCATAATATCATCCTCTCTTATATTTGTCACACTTGTGACGCACTCATCTAGACGACTTTTATGTAGGTCCATCATTAGATAATTTTTCTAAAGGTACAGTAAATATTAAATTTGATCCACTAGCTATATCCCTAATATCGGCCAATCAGTCACATCATTCATATTTAATCAATAGAAAATTCAATGTCATAAATGTATATATACAAATCATTAGTTTTCTAATCATATGGATAAATTATCAATAACATCATCAATAATATAAAGAAGTTCACATTTTTAAAACAAATTTTAGCATCATAGCCATATACATATATTAAACCAAATAAGGCTATTTGCATTTACTTTAAAACAAAAATATATAAATTATTTTCTAATTTAAAAAATAATAAATTTTATAAAGTATTTTAAAAAATAACATATTATATAAAGATTCACTTACAATAAAAGAGAAAGCGCACTCTCTCTCACTAATTTGCCTATTTACTGAATTTTTACCTCCTAGTATCAATGCTTAACTAATATATATTGAATATTATTGATATTTAATTCTATTCATCCTTATACATTCCCCCTAAATGATACATGTATGCATTATACCTATAAATCTTAGGTATGTATATGAAGTTTATTTTGACTTTTTAATCTCAAAAAAATAACCTTAACTAGATAAATTTTAGTAATCATGTTATAAAACTTAGAAAGTTCTTTTCATTTATAAATTGTACTTCTTCTAACTCTTTCTAAACACAAAATTATGATCTTTAAAAATTTGACACACAAATCAAGATTAAACTATTTACTAAGTTAATTTTGGTCGGGATCAACAGTGGTCAGGAGTATTATAATCACGTTAAAAGCATTTTGTTTGGGTCAAGAATATTTTATTTGGGGTAGAAATATAATTCTTGGGTCAAGAATATTAAAATTGCATCAAAATATTGTGCTCGAGTCGAAAATATTATATTCAGAAAAAGAATATTATGCTCTAGTCAAGAAAATTACGATTGAATTAAGAACATTTTATTTGATTTGGGAATATTAAGCTCGGGTCATGAGTATTTTACTCAGGTTAAGAATATTTGCTTAAAACTTGAAAACTAAAATAAGGAAATAAAAATTGCAAAAATTAGAATGTTTCAAGGGCGGGCACCTTGATAAGGTAAATGAGCTCTAATTTGATGTAATAAATACTCATTGAAAAGAATTTTTAGTGTAAAACAATTTTATCTCCAATAAGTTTTTCTTAAAAATGGCTTTATTTTTCAAAATATAAGGATAATCACTAAAAGGTCCAAACTATTAGAATTATTTCCCTTCCCTTCTAAACTAATTTCAACCCTAATATACTTAAGTGCAAAATAAAATTTCTAAACCCAATTTTAATACCTCAAGGAGAACTATTAAAGAGACTAATTTAAGTTTGAAAACATAATTTAAAATAATACTACCATATTTACAAATCAAATACTCAACTTATGCATAATAAAATTCATTTCAAAATTTATGACAAAATAAATTCTAAAACTTTAAGGTGGGTGAAATACTTATCAAAACTTAATAATAAATTTTAGATTTGTTTGAACTGTTGGATTTAAAAAATCCTCAAATTTGGATTTGAAATCCTAACTTGATTCTTTGAAAAAATTTTATAACAATAAAGTTTGTAATAATGAAAGGACATTGAAGATGGTTTACTTGAGGAAAAGATTAAAGAATTTAAAAGAAATTTGAAAGAGATTTGAGGGAAGAATCATAATGAGACAGAAAGCCAATTTCTTCCATTATGAGAAACAAAATAAAATGAAGAAAAATAAAAACACTCTTAGGTTTATATGTATATAGGTTAAATGACAAAAATGTCCCTTGTGTGGTAAAACAACCTAAATAACCCTAAGTTGAGAAATGAATCTTTCGTATAAACTCTAAATCAATTTCCAATTATAATTCTAATTTTCAGATAAGAAAATTAGACCTAATATAAATAGTAGAAAATTATAAAACTCTAAACTAATGCGTACAATTTGACCTAATATAAACTAGTATAAAATTAGATGTTAAAAGATTAATTTTTATCCATTAAGTATGTTATTTTTAATATTGTTAATGTAATACTATTTAAACTAATTTTAGTTTAATAATTAATTAAGTTATTTATAATTATTAAGTATGTAATTTCTAAATATCTACAACACACATATATAATATTTATAAGTACATGTATGCCAAAATATAATATTTCAATTTTTTATTTATAAGACAAATAATTTAACACGTACATTCATTCATTTATAAGAAAATAAAACAAGTATGTATTTTAAATATACACATTCAAACTTATTTAGAATTCAGTCAAATTAGAACATATTTAGATTTCAGATAAAAAAAAAAAAAAAGTTACTTTAAAAAAGTTAAATGTATTTGTAATAGAGACAAAAAGATATTTTAAACAGTAAAATGAACTATAAACTGTAAAAGAATTTAAATTTTATAATTAAAAAATTATAAATAATACTTAAAATTTTGAATTTTTGGGTTTTGAAATATGAACATAATTGATTATGAAATAATTAAAATCATATGTAGATTAATATCAAAAATATATTTTGATTATTTTAATAAAAATTACAAATTTATAAATAAATAAATAAATAAATTGAGTTCATATTTAAAAGAAAAATAAGAAAGTAAGGATTTGACTATTAATATCCCATAAAATTTTTAGGAAAACTCGGGCCATGGTTCCATTATGATTGAAATTAATGACCTTAAAAACATAAAATTTCATTATTCAATTAATTAATATCATCTCATCAACCATATTATTTAAGAAAATTTTCTTTTTTTAATTGTGTAACATTATTGTTAAATAAATTGCTCCAAATAAACATATATTTGCCTAGTAATAAAATCATGGATGCGATTGTGAAATAAAAATTATCGCGACTTGATTTGATCTCTTAATTCTCTTGAAGACAGTGTATTTCATAAACTACTTGGGATAATTAAGAGTAGAATAACATAAACTTTAAAGGGCCCAACTTGCAAGACACCACTTTTGCTTAATCCCAATTTCTATTTAAAATACCTCTCTCTCTCTATTATATGTATAAATGTGCACATGTAGAGACATAAATTTCACATAATTCATTCGAATATTAATTAAATTTTTTTTAAAAATTAAAAATTCATTGAATAAGTTAAATTAGTTTTTGTGGTTATTAGTTTGGCCCAAACGAATACTAAAAGCAAATGATATTCATAGATATAATTTGTTTTTGTTTTTTTTTAATCTTCTTATTATAGAAAAATTAATTGAGATTGGAAAATAATAAATGTAGACTTGTTTTCGGAAATTATATAAGTGTAGGTATTCTCTCTCAAATATTACCGAGGAATAAAAATCTTTTAATTTAAATACAGATTTTCAAACGATACTATAATAAATATGTATGTATTTTAAAATAAAAATAAAAAAAGGCTAGAAATTTGGAGTGTGTTTAATTATGTTTTTATCATATTTTTCAAAAATTATAAAAATAATATTTCAAAACAAATGGTAAGAATAAAGAATGTGTTTGGTAGTGTTTATTAGTTTTCTCCAACTGAAAAAATAATACTAATAATAATATGCTAACTATTATTTTTAAAAATGAATGAAACGTAATTGTTTAAAAAAAATTAATTAATTTTAATTTTTTTAAAACAAAAGAAAAAACACAAAATATTAATTTGTATTGGGACTATTATTTAGTTTAACTAATAATAAAACAATAACATAATAATATATTAATATTTATTTTTTATTTATAAATATAAACTAATAAAATGAGGATTCAATTTTTCATCTTTAATTTTTATGACAAGTGAGTTATATTTTTTACATTTCTTAGTATTCGAGTTTGAAAATGAAATATAATTTAATCTTTAAAAAAAATAAATTATTTCTTCATAATAAAATAGAATTTTAGTAGTAATAAAGGAGAACCCAACTCATTTACAGAATGAAGTGGACTTAATTTTCAATCTCAAACTCTTAGCGATGAAGGATCGACCACGTGTTACAAATTAATTAAATGCAAGTTGGAAAGCAACCAACACTTGTCCCCATCCCATGAATACAATATACATCCATATCTAGATATAGTTTGACAATCCAGAGAATAAGATATTAATGTTGGAATTCACATTACAGAAATAGAAATAAAATTGAAATGATGGGTTGGTTTCGTTTAGACAAAATTATTAATAGTCAATAGATGTCTATGAATATGAATATGACTATGAATTATATATTGTCATTTTCAATACCAAGTACTTGGTTGAAGGGAATGCTTGGATTTCCTTTGACACGCACTAGATAGTCTTTAAGAAGAAGATAATAAATAACCTAAAACAACAACAATCAATTTTCATTGTCATGAATGAAGGGACTCAGATATTTTGGTTCAACAAGCACCCACTTTTTTTTTTATTCAATTTGTTTCTTGTTTATTAAAAGAATTCATAAGCTATAAAATTATAATAAAAAATTTTAAAAATTTATAGGTATAGCTAATTGTACCATAATCCTGACTTAAAGAATTATATATATATAAGAATTAAATATTACATTCCAAGAGTTAAAAAAATGTGAATATACAGTATATAATTGATATATATACATATATATATATATATTTTCCTTCTAGTTGTTAATGATAAGAATGTATTTCTTTGAGTAAGATCGTTTGCAAATATAACTTTTCTAAACAAACCTACATGTCAGTCAGTATATTACTAACAGATTACAGACAAGACATAAAATTAATAAAAACTCCGAAAACAACTCACACTTTACAAAAAATCTTAATTCATTTTGGTTGATAAAACCTTAAATTTATGAGACAAATCTCATGAATTATTATTATGCATGTGACGATAATTACGAATGTTATTAACCACTTGGCCTAGTGGTTGTGGGGGGAACAATTGCTGTCTTCTAAGAATACACAAATTTTATTCAGTTATAATTTCTCTTCTTCAATTGAAATACAAGTTTGAAACATTAATTTATTTTTTCGTAAAAAATCTGAAAATAATTCAGTTGTTTAATCATTTTAAAAGTATTTGAATTTTAACATAACAATTAAAAATAAAAAAAAAGTTTGGTCAGTTAAAATTTATGAATTAATCCATAATATAAATATTATAATAACTAATGATATTTATTCAATTATAATTTTTAAAATATCTTTATAAATTTTATTTATTTTATCATAAGGAAAATTTATTTAATTATTTATAAGAGTATCACATATGAAAGCATTAAAATTATCAGTATTAGTATATTTAGTGTAACTCGACAAATTCATCTAAATTTTAGATAAAAAAGAATGAAAAAGAAATGTTATTCATCTTAAAATTTATATTTTAAAATACATTATAAATAAGATTAGCATCCATTAATCAGTAGAAAAAATATAATAAATAATTATAAAAATTTACCATCAAATAAATGTTTATCAACTCCTACCACATTATTTGAGTTCTAACAGTATTATTATAAAATAATACCCAATATTTATTATAATAATTTAAAAAATTATTTTATAAAACCCATCAATCTGTGAAATTTCAGAAGTAATCAAAAACAAATAAATAAACAAAAACAATCCATGAATTCCAATGGGAACATGTAATCATCGTCAACGATAAGGGTCCCCCTTGACCTAAAAATCTGGTCATGTCCAAGGTATCTTAAACTTCCGAATTGACAACATGAAATAAACATTTCACCAACCATTGCATTACATTGGGAATTAATTAAAAGCAAACATAAATTAATGCCACTCTGTAATTTATAGAACCATCCATTTGCAAGTTGCAACAACATCAAAATAATTAATTAAAGGAGACCGTGAAGAAACTTGATCCACCCTTTATTGATTATTATTAATTAGCTTTTGGTTCAAGTGGAAAATGACTAATTAAATATAGGAAAACCAAAAATGGAGATCGAGATTGTAAATTAATCAGGGGCCAACTGTTGTGTTTGGCTATTTATTCATGCAAGTAAACTCATAGGTAGCAAGATTTCTTTTAATTTAATTAAATCTTACATGGGATTATGAATCTCCTACTGTATTTTAAAAATAAATTTTAATAGCACTAGTTTTTTTTTATTTATAAAATTTATATATTTTATATTAATATTTATTATTTAAAAATTTTCTTCTATAATAATTATAATTTAAAAATCATTAGATTACAATATTAAATATTAAATGGAGTTTTACTAATTTAACTTCACAATATCTTTTTACACTTTTTAAGTTGTGCATATTAGGCGGGCCATTTGCTTTATCATTCTCCTTTTTGTTTATTCATGATTAATTAATTAATTCGCTACAACTCAATCAATTACTATCAATTTTACCTTTAATTTTTTGTCTTAAGCTCAGTAATCTGCCCTTGTTAGATAAAAGATTGTACGTAGAATCATATATAATTTCCAATATTCTTTTTTTTTTTTTTTTTTAACAAAAAAATTAATGTAAATGCCTTAGAGACTTTCTTTGTTACTTTTTCTCTATGCTTGTTCAGAAGAGAAGATGCTGAACATCTCGTAGAAGCAATTCCTGCTTCAGAATCAATTTCCAATCATATAAACGACGTAAATGAGAAGAAATTTATGAGAAGTGCAGGGTTCAAATTAAGGAAAAGCAGCTGAAACTTTTCATCACAAAGTCAAATTGGAAAGATTTTGCCCACAAATATTTTTTTTTTTTTGACAAATAACTAAAAAAATTCAATATTTATATAATTTTATTTTATTTATATATATGATAATTAGAAATTATATATACGAATTTTTTTTCCCTGTGTCTCCATCAAGGAAAATGATTAACGAAATAAGAATATATTGTATGATCTTATGGTTTCTATATCTAAATAATGAAGTTGTGATGACATAAATTGGGCAAAAATAATGTTGAACGGATATTAAAGTTATCAAATGGGAAAGAAGAAAAAGAGAGAAAAAACAAACGATCACTAGAATCCAAATTCAAGAAGTCGAAAGCCATACGATATCTAATTATTTTGTTATTAGTTAAACATAATCCATCAATGGGAGTATTCACAAACAGACGGATACACAGTTGTATGAAAGCAGAAACATGGTATATGTTAACCACTTCCTTCACGCCAAATATTTAATGTAGGCCATACTCTTTTAACATTATTTTTGAGTGTCACACTTTTCTTTTCTTTAGATTCTTTAAAATTTCATTTAAAGATTACTATAATTATTCTTTTAAATTTGTAGGATATATATATCTCAATCATTAAAGTATATAGTCTTTCGGAAAAAAAAAAAAAAAAATTTCGGAGAGTAATTTTATCTGTATATTCATATAATAAATTATATCAAACCATCAGCCATCTGAAGTTTAATCAAAATAAAAGAAAGAAAAAAATTTACAACGCTAAATAATAATTTTATTAAAATTATGATTTTTATTAATATTATGATAAAGTAATTTTTAAACTGAAATAATTATTATGGAACAAAAGTTACAAATATCAAAATTTTATTTAAAAAATTAACATTGTCAAATATATATTTTACTTTTAACAGACAAAACGCAAGCACTGCAACCGATAAACCGCTATATCTTAAAAATTTTCTCTATAAATCTAATATATGAACAATTATAAAGTATTTAAAACTGGAATATATAATTTTTGAAATGTCTTTCAAAAATTTTATATTTTATATCTTCATTTGACACCTAAAAATTTCTATCTTGTGTATATATATATATATATATAGTTGCTGAGAAGAGTATAAGAGATCCTTCCTTCCTATCCAATCAACTTGACAAATGAAAAGATGGAGAGAAATAGAGAAGACTCCGCTGGAGCATCATCGGTAGAAACGAAATTCCGAACACTTACCTTCCCTCAAACTACGATAAAGAAGAAAAACAGCAGCAAAAACACAAGAAGATTTAGCGATGAGCAAACCAGATTACTGGAATCAATTTTCATATCTGAATCTACGAAGCTAGAACCAATGAAGAAGTCGCAGCTTGCTGCAGAACTCGGGCTTCAACCTCGGCAAGTTGCTATATGGTTTCAGAACAAAAGAGCTCGATGGAAATCAAAACAGATTGAGCAGGATTACGCTATACTCAAAGCTAATTATGATTGCTTAGCTTCTCGTTTTGAGTCTTTAAAGAAAGAGAAAGATTCCTTGCTCGCAGAGGTAATTAATTAATTATATATAAACTTAAGCTAAAATAAATTTTAGTATATCTGTGATTCGAATCTCGATCACACTAATTTTTTTTTCTTTCTTTTAACAGTTGCAGAAGCTAAATGAAAAGATGGAAAAAGCTGACGATTTGATAAAAGTTCGAAGTTGCAACAAGGGCGAGCACGAATCAAGCAATCCAAGTTTCATGCAGGAAGGACTAGAAAACGTTAAAGGGTTGATGCATTTACAGGAGAAGAACAATATCAATAGCTTTGAAGAGCAGCATGGATATGGACATGAATTTCTTAACGTTGAACGCATAAATAATGATTCTTTAACATCATCTGAAAGATGGTTTGGCGGCAGCAGCGACAATGGTGGAGGGGACTTGAACTCCGGTAGGTTATTAGATCTGTCGACAAGCAGCGCCTCACAGTGGTTAAACTCTTGGCCCGTTTGAAAAAAAAAAAAATTGTGCCAATTAGGAACGTTCGTTAATTTGCATGACGATTCAGTCATGTATTAATTTGTGATTAATTTATGGAGTATGTTGTAACATTTGATACAAAATGAAAGACACAGCGGCAGGTTTTATGAACTAATTACTGCAGATTTTAGGCTCTAGTTTTCAATGTTTATATATAATTTTGTTTCTTGTTTTCTATTTTTCCCCAGTTCTTCTGTATTTCTTGTGTTGTTTTCTATGTTTTCCCAGTTCTCTGTATTAGTGTTATATGTATCTGTTGTTTCAGCTCCTTCATTGTACTTATGCATGTAACTAGACTATATGTTACATAATATAACATGTAGATGGGCACTAGTTGGTTTCATCCTTCATTTCGAAAATGATATTTGATTTAGATTTATATAATAGAAACGGTTTTAGGCATAGTTGGTATTCTTATCTAATAAATTTTGAGTTGATTACATCCGTTTCACTTCAAAAACTATATTTGATTTATATCTATATAATATTTAATAAAGAAAAGGTCAGAAGTGTCATTCACACTCGTATTTAACAAATTCGGATAACATATGTTCACTTGCAAATATATTTTATGGAATGGTTTCATTGAAATGATCCTACTTAAATTTATTGCAAGTAAAATATATGTTTCATAATTCAATTTCATGCCTGGAAGAGTTTGGCATTTCTGACAAAACTAAACATATAACATATAAATAGTACTAGTAAATTAAGTTTCTAGTAACCATGGCAGTTTGGTCGAATGAACTAAGGCGCCAGACTTAGGCCATGGTCCGAAAGGGCGTGGGTTCAAAAACTCACAGTAGGTTAACTATTTTTTCTAATTTTTCATAGATGATATTTTAATTAAATTTTATCCACAAACATGACCAGAAACACTTGAAGCTAAGCTGAAACTGGAAATGTCTTTGCTTGTGTTTTTATCAGAGGAAATATAGCGGTTAAAGTGATTTGACCGAGGATATCTAGTAGTAAAAATGGCTTTCTCAGTCTCAACGCCCACAGCTTATTTCGGGTGCTTCCAATGAAGTCTCATCTCCATCTTTCAAACCACCTAAACTCCCTCTTTTCTGGCTATGGGAAAAGGAAAAAAGCAATCTTTCTTCTTCTTCTTTTTTTTTTTTATTTTTTTTATTTTTTAATTTGCGAGAAGAAAAAGAGTGTGAAAAATTTCTGATAGATAAATGAGCAGGTAAAGTTGGGACCAATGAGTGTTTCTCCACTCGGGTTTGGAACTTGGGCATGGGAAATCAATTTCTTTGTGGGTATCAAGAGTCAGTGGATTCTGAGCTCCAACAAACTTTCAACTTGGCTGTAGAAAATGGCATCAATCTCTTTGATACAGCTGATTCTTATGGAGCTGGCAAGATAAATGGCGAAAGTGAAAAACTTCTTGGCAAATTTGTCTGTGAAATTCAAGGTTGGTGTTTTCTTATTATTTTTTTTCCTTTTGAGATGGTGACCATTGATTCATTATTGAATATTGTCAAGCTGTGGAGATTACTCAATGAATTTTATGCCACATTGTTCAATGTTTATTTTATCGTTCACTGGATTATCGGAATTCAAGAATGGTTGGCAATGATAGTCTAGCTTAGTTTTAGCATATTGTATGAGGCAAGATTTTTTGTTTATATAAGGTTTCTGTTTATTTAAGTTTGGTACAATTTCAGGGCAAAAGAGGGTACAAGATGAAATTGTGATTCCTACCAAGTTTGCAGCATATCCATCGCGTCTGACACCGGGGCAATTTGAAAAGGCTTGCAAGTATACTATCTTCACTTACGTGTTTCAATGCTTACATTTCATAGTAATAATGTGTATATTAGTTTATACTAGCTGTTTCTATGGATTATGGAACTTTTAATGAAGAACTCATTTTCCAGGGCATCTCTTGATCGTCTGCAGATCAAACAAATTGGAATTGGACGGCTACATTGATTTAGTGCAAATTACGCTCCTCCACAAGTGTTGGCTCTTTGGGATGGTTTAGTGGCAATGTACGAGAAGGTTACAATTACTTCCACGTCGTAACAATTCCTTCCATTCAAATGCAGTAGAAGCAATTAATTAGCAGATATGAGAATTTGCTCCAGAATTTTTAGGTAGAAACAAGGAAGTTGAAATAATATCATCTAAAATACCCTCAAAGAGTTGGTATGATTTGTTGTGTACTTCTGTTTACCAAGCTTCAGAGTTGCTTTTGAAATTGTTAAAACTCCTGGAAATGGTAATGCAGGGATTTCGAGCTGTTGGACTGAGAAATTCTGGACCAAGCCAGCTTTTGAAGTTACATGTTTACTTCAAAACCAGTCTCCCTAAGCTGAGCTCAGGTACCATACTACCATTTGTATAACTTCATCGAGATTATTATTCATGGTTTTCACACGACACTATTTGCCCAAAAAACAGATCTCACTGAGTATGCATCACTAATGTCATTGAGTTTACTGAATATGATACATCTGTTAACTCTGATTAGAATATGTTTTATTTCAAACTGGATTTGATATTACTTGGCTGTTATATTACCATACAATGAACGGAAATCAGTCTGCATTACATTTCCATGTCATCAGGTACAATTTTATTTGCTAATCATGGAGAAAATCAGCTCGAAGTCAAGAATATATGTGATTCTCTGGGTATTCGCTTGATTTCTTATAGCCCTCTAGGACTTGGAATGCTTACTGGGAAATATTCACCTTCTAAACTTCCAAATGGACCTCGTTATTGCTTTTATTCACTGTAATTACTCATTGTCTCTCTTTTCGTTTTCTTTCAGTTTTCTTGCATTATTCATTTCTTGTTTCTTGATAGAACGCATTGTCTTCTCTCAGGGACCTGTTATTCAGACAAATCTCTCCAGGATTGCAGCCTTATTTATCTCTCTAAAAGAAATGGCACCAAACTATACCTCAAGTGCGTGTTTTTGAACAATTTGCTGAGGATTGCTTTTTGCATTTATGCTAGCAATATCACATTATATAACCAGATTGCAATCGACTGGTGCATCCGCAAGGTACCGTACCGATACCTGGAGTTCAGTCTGTAAAGCAAGCAGAGGAAAATTTGGGTGCTCTAGGTTAGTGTCTCAGTTCGGCTGAGTTGCTTCATTTAGAAGTTGCAGTAGCTGAATCCCCAAACAAAATGATACAATACATTTTTCATAGAAAATGAGTTTTGATTTCCTTGAGCATCGACAAACATTAGCAATTCAGGTTTGCCTTTAAGAAACGAGATCATTATGAACTTTTTTTCTTTTTCAAATAAGAGATAAATGTCTGTTGAGAAAAGAGACAGCCTACGAAATCTGTTTCACGAGACGAAAATAATTGCCAACGACCCATCAAAACGATGCAAGTTAGCTATCATGATAGTCTATGCTTGTCTAATGAAAATGGTGGGCGAAAGAAAAATAAAATGTAAACAGATACAAGTTGATTTGACCCTCAAGAAATAAGCAAGTTGAAGTTCTGCCTCACAGACTCAGCAGCAATGCACTTTTAATCCTTTCTCTTTTGGTAATTTTGTGACATTCTCCACAGTGAATTTTAAACTGAGCAGTTCCTTCTGACAAAAATTCATCCGAACAAGGGGGAGCATTTGCTAATTTTATATCCACCATAATATTGAATCTAAAAATTAAATTTTGTTATAATTCTCTCATAAAACATTATTTTCTAATGGTGCAATTTATTTAAATGATATGAAATTAACCGCCTGTATGATAATCAAAAGAAAGGAGCACAGCTCACAAATACAAATGACCATCATATCCAGCAAATATATGATATAGCAAAAAGTACAAATATAACTATCAAAGTATTATAAAGAAATACTCTCAAAACATTTCAGATCTTAAGATAAACTGAAGTCAAAATCCTGAAAGTCTACAATTAGCCAACTTTTTGATGCTACATTTATGAAAACCATCCAGTAACATATTCCTTGACAATCAACAGTCTACTTGATCTTCTTCTTTGGCCTCAGCTGCATTACAACAAGCAGTGAATTAGTAATAAGAAGATTACGATGAATAAAAACATATGCGGCAAAAGCAGTCCAAAACATAACAGAATTCTGCAATAGTTCACCTGGTTGCTGTGTCCACATTTCTTCTTCCTGCAGTTCACAGCACGTGGATGAAGGCGCGCATAACATCTGTTACATTAGCAAAATTTGATGAATTAACAAGAACAAAAATTGATCAAATTTGTGAATAGAAGTACAAGAAGACCAAAACTCCGAAAAGCAAGAGCCTAAACATCTTATCATTACTTGATCTAAGAATTTCCTAATAAAGCCATGGTCAATAAAATCATAGACCAAATAATCTAACCTGATCTATATATGAAACAAGCCAAACTAAAAACCGTGCATGAATAAATGAAATGAACAAGTCAAAAGTAACAAATCAACTTAAACAACATAATATGAGCTGTAGCAAAGAAGTCATGAGCAAAATCCTCAAAAAGTTAAGTCAACCATAATCAGAAGGTACCTCATACATAAAATAGCTCTTAGCTACCGTTTCCAAGCATAACTAATTACTGTTATCAGAGAACTAAATCACTTTACTATCAATAACTACCACTTATTATTTCAAATCCAGAAACATTGAAACTATATTGTTAAATTATGCATCAAACCACAATCAGAACACCCAGAATGGTTAGATTATGCATTAATCCAGAAACAGAACAATGGCATCGTTCTCAAAATAAGAATTACACACACACAATTATTTTATATACACAGTTAATTACTATAAAAGTTGATACAACAAAACAATTGATAATTAAAAATGAGCATATAGATAGCAACCAAACATTTCTTGTCATAATACGAGTATTAACATCGAACTTAATACTCAAACTTACTTGCGGCAAATCATTTTGTCCTGGTTATACTTCCTAGCCAACGCCATCAAAGAAGGCTCAATGATTCCACCACGAAGCCTCAGAACCAGATGCAGAGTTGATTCTGCAAGTTATGATATGCATTAAAATAAAGACACTTACAAAATCCATAAACATAAAAAATTAAAAAGTTACTGCATTCAACTCCATAAACTTAAATTAAATAAAACAACATGCACGCTGGAAAGTATTTTCATATGAAAAGGATTAGCTGAATCTCATCATCTTCTAATTCATTCTAGATGTAAATTTCATTGCTTCATTCACAAAAAGAAAATGAATGCTCTAATCCTATCGTTATGTATAATTCCATATTCTCCAGTTCGACTTTCTTAAATTAAACTATTTCCGAATCACAATCACGCAAAAGAAATAGGGAAAAATCTGACCCTTTTGGATATTGTAATCCGCAAGAGTACGTCCATCCTCAAGCTGCTTCCCAGCGAAGATCAGCCTCTGCTGGTCCGGCGGGATACCTAAAGAAATTTACAACAGAAAATCACAGTGGTCAGATCTGATTCGTTTATCAGACAGAACTCTTACAGTTTTTCATTTTCATTCTTTTAATTACCTTCCTTATCCTGAATCTTCGCCTTCACATTGTCGATGGTGTCGCTTGATTCGACCTCGAGAGTTATGGTCTTCCCCGTCAGGGTTTTCACGAAGATCTGCATTTATTTTTCTCGGTTAAAACCCCTCAATCACTTCTTCTGTTGGCCAAATTTAGGTTTTCGGCAACGAGATTCTTTTATACCTGCTGGGCCGCGATGAGAATTAGGGTTTTCTGTGGGATACAAAGTTCTGTTTGGTTACAAGGTTTTCTATCCGCTCCGAGGGTAATGCTGTTAGGGACTTATTAAATATAAATGAATAAATTATCTTCATATATATGAAAACCTAACAGATTCGGTTCTATTTGTATTTTTACATGCTATCGAACACTCCAAACGTGTCCATCGTAGATGCTGCCACACGCATTGTCATTAACGCCACGTCACTAGACAGAGAATATCTCCCAAACAACTTGGTGCTCCTAGTCAAACACATCGTTAAGCCCACGAATGTCAGCCACTTCGCTCGCTTTCCCCGCTGCTCTAAGCACTCGTTCCTCCGTTCCAAGAACATTTTACTGCAGATCCCGCACGCAATTTATCAGAACAAACTCACTTGTCCGATTAGGCTCCGTTTCAGTGAATCTGAAAAAGTGCGTAACAACGAAGGCGTCAATGGCTGGAACTGCCGCAGAGAAGAAGAAGAACGTGCAACTGTTTGATTCCGAGGAAGATCTGGCAGTGTCTTTGGCTAAATACACCGCCGATCTCTCCGCTAAGTTTTGTAAAGAGAGAGGTCGCTTCTCTGTCGTTTTGTCCGGTGGTTCTCTCGTCAAATCTCTCAGGTCAGAATCTAGCTTCTTTTGTAATAAAATCGGTTTAAATGCAAAAATTTTAATTTTATGATGTGGAAATGTTTTAGCCGCTGTTCGGTTTTTGGGATTCAGGAAATTAGTGGAACCGCCATATATTGATTCGATTGAGTGGGAGAAATGGCATGTTTTCTGGGTTGACGAGAGAGTTGTTCCTAAGGATCATGATGATAGCAATTATAAGCTAGCTTACGATGGTTTCCTATCTAAGGTGCTTTTTTTTCAACTTTGAAGTTTTTGGGATACCGATTATTGTTGGAAATTTAGTTATCTACTGTGATATTTTAGCATCGCTTCTTATTATTGTAGCTGTTGAGGAAGATTGAATCGCCATCTGCTATTACTTATTTCATTGGTGTTTTGTGATTATTCTGTATGTTTGTGAACATATTGATTAAAGTATTGAATTTTCATGGAGTATGGTAGAACAATTTTGTTACCGACTGAAGATTTCCACAGTTCACTCTCTGAAACTGTGACGAAATGCATAATTGGAAGTTAATGTGTGTATGGCTTCAGCAGAATGGCCTACATCAAGTACGAAGTCTACTGAATTCAAGTCTCCGCTTAGGGAATTGGGTCTTGAACTTGTTAACGACTAGGTTTTCATATTATGATTTCTTTTTTTCAAAAGTCTATTTTTAATCTGGTGTATGTGAATAGATTTACATTGGTTAGGGATTTTTTAGATATGGATTGTCTCTTATTTAATAACTATGTACCAAGTCAGACAGTCATATACCTTTCTGATCGATTCATGAATAATTATGATACAAGCGCAAATCTAAAAGAAGTTATTTGACCTGGTCGCATGAGTTGTGATATTCCATTGTATTACCGCTTTAGCTGTTAACTTTTACCCTGTGCTTAACAGTTGCGAATTACTTCGGGCAATGTATATTCCATCAATGATGCACTATCTGCTGAGGGTGCAGCTGAAGATTACGAGACCTGTCTCAGACATTTAGTGAAGAGCAACATACTTGATACATCAACAGCTACCGGTTTTCCGAAGTTCGATCTCATGCTTCTAGGTATGGGCCCTGATGGACACGTAGCTTCGTTGTTTCCGGGGCATCCTCTTTTGGAGGAGAATGAGAAATGGGTTACTTTCATTAAAGACTCACCAAAGCCACCACCTGAGAGGATTACATTTACCTTTCCGGTTATCAACTCATCTGCATATATTGCAATGGTGGTGTGTGGTGCCGGAAAAGTTGGTCCAGTTCAGACTGCATTGGGTGATACTCAAAACTCTGTTACGCTGCCTGTTCAAATGGTTTCGGCTGAAGATGAATTAACTTGGTTTTTGGACAAAGATGCTGCTTCAAAGCTGTAGGAATTGAAAATCTTTAGCCATACGAGTGAGTCCATATTATGTACTACAAATCGTTATTCTGAGATGTGGTTTTGATGATTAGTATCCGTAATAGTACTTCTGGATTTTGTGATTTCAGTTGTGGGTAATGAACCTGTAAGACTTATCTTGTGTTGATGACGGGGAAGTGACTTGAATAAAACAGAGCTTGATATCTAATGTAAATTTCTCAGCTAATTTGTGGTATCAGAGTTGGAGCTTCCTATTTTTCCAGGATGTCTGATCTAAAGCTTGCCTTGATTTGTTCGAGTGGCTACACTCGTAATATGTTTTGGTAAACCTAACACAAATCCAATTAAACCCTTGGATACGTTTCATCCCAATACAATTTGTAATACATTAGCCTTCTCATTTTCACCTGTAATATTGTAATGCACTAGTTCACGTGCATGATGCATCAACAGCAAAAAGAATTGAAAATTCAAAGCCGGCCTTCAGCGCATGACTAGAAAATGGAGCCCCTTTCCTCTAAACTATAATGGGTGAAATTTTGAGTGGTCTAAGTTTGGCATCTTTCCTTCTACCAAGGAAGGAAATTGAATTGGATTCTCAAGAAGTTTGCATGTCAATCCTCAATTCATGTCTTGTTTTTGAAGTAAATGGATGCTCTATCCAAGAAGATAATCTTTGTACACATGTAAACAAATACTTAAAAATGTTTTGCCCATGCTCACGGCATCAATCAAACCTCATGTTTATTATATATAGACGGGAGATTTCGTCCAAAATAGAAAATTTTCTGTTGACATTTGCATTTTGGGATCTTTCCATGATACGAAAAAACATTGGTTTCCTAAAAATAAAGTATGGCGAGTATGCTTTAGAAATCATTGGTGTCGTCGGTTTCAGAGTTTATAATTTTGTATAAATTTTTATTTATTAATAAAAGAAATAGTTCTTTATTTACATACATTAATTACTTCCTTTATTTTTCATACAAATGTAAATAAATAATGACTATATGTAAATTATTCAGATAATTTTATTTAAATTGTTAAATTAATTATCAAATACGTTCCCTACGTATGTGATATTGAATGGGCAACTTTATCATAAAGTAGGCATACTAGATACCGCCTAATGATATTATTTGATAATATATATAGGCTGACAATATGTGTATTGTCATAAGAGTATTAGTGTGAATTTATAGTTAGTGAACTATTTATCGAATAAGATCGAACATCGATAAATCATATGGTACGCATGTAGTCAATGATTTGTCGATAAATTATAATAGTGTGCGATGTAATCCTTTGACCTGAGATGTCTAGAATCGGACTCTATATGGATGAATATATTTCATATGGTGTATATGTGCAGGGCTAATCAAGTCTTGTACAAAAAGCCGATTTGGGTATACTTTATTTGTATAGGTGTTCGGTTAATAGTTAAGATGGGATCCGTTGGCTTGACATGTTGGGCTGAAAATTCCCGTTGCCTCAATTCGAATCAAGTTCCTAATCGAATATCGATATGATGTTTTGATTATAAGTCTGTGACCACAGCATAATATTGACATATGATCGACGATTCGGATGAAAATCAGAATTAGGATTTTGACAGTCCATTAACCTCTATCTCGATAAGGATATGAGGATAGAAGGATATCACTCACATATTATGTGCAATCAAGAAAAGGTTTGATAAAGATATTTTTTCATCGTGAGTTAAGGACTATGGCGTATTACTAGATACTAACTATAGTCGTTGAGCAACCAAAATGTTCGAAGTCGAAGTGTTCGACATAAATTTACGGCTGAGTCACGGTAAACTTTCATGGTCCATAAAGATCCTCTAACGCTTCTTCACATGAGAGAGAGATAAAATATTATTGAGAGAGAGCTAGTACCCTTATGATAATATAAAAATAGGACGAAACTGATACGGATAACGGTTATACGTATTAACAATTCTTTAAAGTATTAAAGAATTGATATATTGATATCATAAAATTATTTATGTAAATAACTTGTTAAATTTAATAGTTTCGATTATCAAATATGTTAAAATATGATTTTAAGACAAAATAGTGAAAAATAAATGAAATAATTTTATTTAGTATAAAATTATCATTTTACCCCTAATGTGATACATGTATGTAATTTATTGTAAATTACATATTTAAAGTT
>JAWDEX010000008.1:5189979-5209970 GCA_035221805.1 Trichilia hirta | reverse complement strand
TGGATGACTTTTCACTTGGTTGACTTTGTGTTTTAAACTTGCAAATTAGAATCAATTTGATTAGCTTTCCTGTTGGAAGACATACAGTGAAAGGTAGAAAACAAAAGAAAAGAGAAAGCTTTTCCAATTCCATTCAAATTCCATCCCATTTCTTATTTTCAAGCTCAAATAAGTTCAAATCAAAGGTGGACAAATATATAGAGAGGTCTCTATAGTACTTCTCAATCTTCAAACATTGAATTTGTGTGACAAATTTCAAGTACATATAAGTTTTCAAAAACTAAAACTTTTAATTTCCATATCCATAATATTCAAACTAGATTTCTGGCTTTTGTTGTGCGATTAGTAAATCTTTTATTAAGAGTACACTAAAAATCTAAATATATTTAGTGAAAGTATTATATTTTGAGAGAATATATTAATGTTGGAGAAATTTTGATCAAAAAGATATCTTCAGCAGATAATGTTACTGACCCTCTCACTAAAATGATGACACTAAAGCAACTGGATCAGCATCTTGAGAAGATGAGTATAAGATACAATAACAAATAATTTTAGTGCAAGTGAGAGTTTATTAGTGTTGTATGTTGTAAAATCATTCGTATTGTCGATTTTAAGCATATTATATTGAGTTATTATAATAATATGTAATGTATACATATTTTATTAATAAAAAGATTATTTCAATTTATGTGTATATATTGCTTCTTTTATCTAATTATACTAATGAGAAAATATGCATATAAAATGTTTAAGATAATTAAGTTATCTAAAATATTCCTTATAGAAGTAATATTGACTGGGCATTAATATTACAGTGTAAGCACACTGAATATTTTCGATGAATATCATGAGATAATATTAATGTGAGTAATATAATAGTCATATCATTAGGATATTAGTGTAAAATAATAGTTAAAAAATTATTATCTGAGCGTGATCAAAATTATGATGAATCACACAAATGTATATTATTAATGATTCATCATTGAATTATATCGGTGTGTTAACTATTCATTAGACTTAAAATATTATGATTGTTAATCGGTATAGATATACATAATTCATATGGTGTATAAATACGAGACTAATTATGTCTTGTACATAAAAACTAATTTAATCATGTGTTATTTATATCGAGAAGTAAATAATTGTCAAATAAAATCTGTTGAATCGACATAAAAGACTTCGAGGCATCGTTGACTCGGTCCAAGTTTGAGTTGTTAGTCGAATATTAGTAAACGAATAAAAATAAAGTCTTTGGCTAAAGCATAAATGTCATACGAAGAGTTTATAGTGACAAGTTCAGATCGTATTGACTAATTATTCGAATATAATTAAATTTAGGATTTTGACATTCGTGAACCCTAATTTAGTTACAATTAGATGAACAGAAAAAAAACTATTCACTCAAAGCCTATAATTAGTCATAAAAAGTTTGATGAAAATTTTTTTTATTATGATTTAGGAGTTATAACACATTGCTAGATGTTAACCATAATTGTTGAGAATTCGAATGGCTCGAAACAAGATCGATAAGACTAATTTCAGCTCACAACTAATATCATAATGAACCTAAAAGGTCACAATATAAACCTTAGTTTATTTTTGCTATTAAAGAGAGTAAATAATATTCGCAAGAAAGCTAGCACTCTTGGAGACATTATTTGGTTAAAAAGTCGTAAATGATTTATGTGTTAAATAGTTTAATGGATCAAAAGATTGAGAACTTGACTCGATTGTAATTTAAAATAAGTTACAATATTTTATTAATATTTAGAAATATAAATAAAATTAAAATAAATTTGATCAAAACAAGTTTGATAATTTAGGGTCAATTTATATTTTTTTAAAGTTTGAGGGTATAAGTGATATTTTATATTACTATTGAAAAGCTTGCTGGAGAAGCTTTGGAATCCATTTATTTTTAATTAAAAAGGCTAGGGTCATTATGGTAAATAAAAAATATATATAAAGGGCTAATTTTTATTTTTTGATTATTTTTTTTCATATTTTCACTTGCTCTCTCTCTTCCATACTTAGCCAAGGTAATATCAATTTGGGCTTTTAGATTTCTCAGAGATACCACATAATTGGTATTATTCTTTATCAATTCATCATTAAAAATTAGTGATCATGAAGTTAAATTGGTTAATTTTGCGTTAATATACCCTAAATGATTGAAAATTGATTCAAACCATACCCATGCTTGATTTCTTGCACTGAAAAAGGTGCCAAACAGTTTTGAAGGCCTTTAAAAGTTATCTTTTTACTCTTATTCAAAATTTTCTCCCTTTTCATGCTTTAAGGACATTTTAAACCTTTTATACCTTATTATATATACCCTCTAAAACCTCCAAAACTTTCATTTCCCTTCTCCCTCTCCTTCCTTATGTTTTCTATCCCATTTTTTCTCTTTCTCCTTCTCCTTCCAATTTTCTTTGATTTCTACTGATAAATCTCTAAATTTTTACACAAAATTATAAGAATACTACCTCTTCTACCTTCTCCGTGTCACATTTTTTAGAGCGATTAAGTAATTAAGTAAAAATAAAAGTTAAGCTTTATAGCAAATTGGGATTTTTAGAAATCCACGACTTATACAACTTTTTTAAGTCTTAATCAAGTTTTCAATAAGATTTCTAATACATTTTAAGTATAAATTTGTTATTTAATTAATTTTAGACTTTAGAGTTTATTATACACTTAAAAAATCTAAGCAATTGAACCTGATTTCAATAAATTGAGTATGAATTCGAAGAATTTAGCTGGATTAGTGGGAGCAAGATGGTGGTAGCTGATACAGAGAGCTTGAGTGACTTTGGTAGTATCTTTGTTCTCGACTCCTTAGATAGATGGTTTGTCCATTGAGATATTATTTATCATATTTTTCTAAATTTTTGTAATATGTAAAAACATATTTGAGTATGGATGATGGTTTGAATGCTTTTGAGTTACGATGATTTACTTTTAGAAATGTTTGATTTTTTATTGAGTTAGAAAGGTTTAAGAAATAACTGAATTTTCATAAATGATATTTGGATATGATATGCATACAAAGAAGCCTTGTAAACTTTGATAATGCATTATGGAGTAGTGGAATGTATCTCTCCAGTCTCTAGTGATTTTTACATGTGGATCCCACAAAAAGGGCGTAACTATAATAACCACTCAATTTCTACGTAATGACTTTTATAATAATTACACATTAACTCACTTCATATAACTTCTCATAACAATTTCAATTGAAATTTTTATAAAAGGTAACAAGTAACAAAATTTTGTTTACTAAATTATTGCTAATTTATTAAAAATAAAATCATATTTTTAACTTAAATATCAAAAAGATTTTGTAAGGTAGCTTTTTTCTTTTTATTATTTTACTGTGACCGTTTGCCCACGTTAGGTTGATACAAAATTTCAAAGATTTAACGGATAATATAGGCGAGTCAAGTTACTCGAACTCAATTCAGTAAATATTTAAATTCAATGCAGAAATAATAAAGTCAAATTGAGTTCAAATATAATAATACTCAAATTATTAATAATACTCAAATTATTAAGTTTGCAAGCCTAATTAAATATCTACTAAAAGTGCAATCGAATAAAGTAAATTTTAAATTTTTGTAGTAATAATTTTAAAAAAATAAGTGTTTAAATTTAATCAAGTTGAATTTGAAATATCGAGTATTTTAATAAGTTTTGAGTATAAAAAATATAAATTTAACTAGTTTAAGTTGATTTGAAATTTTAAATTTTTAACTAAGTAGATCTTAAGTAGTTCACTGTATTACTCAACTCAACTCGATTATACCCCTAAATTAAATTTTAATTAGACAAATTTTGATATCAACACTAATTAAATAATTAAATAACATTAATTGTATCTCTACATTTGTGTAATAATTTAATAAAATACATAAATGGGCGTAGTGAATTTTAACTTTTGAGATAATAATTTAATAATTTAATAAACTTATGAGATAATAAAATTAAATTATCACATAATAATATCTAATTTATTTATTATTTTAATTTTTATTTACGTAGAAATTAGGTTACACAATTGTTGCGTGTACTCTAGATGGCGGGCAATTTTTCGGTGTAGTGCATTTTAACCTACTTGAACCCTAACAACCGTGATTTGACTTTAAAATTTTTTAATTAATTTTAAAAATATAAACGCTGTCGTTTCAAACCAATACAAAGCTTTACATAATGGCGTATAGATTGTTTAGTATTCACTCCAATCCATAACAAACCCATTCTCTCTCTAGATCAGACGGTCCACACCCAATCTAGATAGAGAATTAAGAAAAGGAAAAGAAAAGAAAACGAGCAGAAAGTAAAAGTAAAAATAAAACTAAAATAAAAACAAAGAAAACAAAACCAAAACCAAAACCAAAACCCGCTCCTTGGTTTTCATTCTTCTGTCCAAAAACTTCGGCGTGCTCTGGAAGAAGTGAAATCAGAGTCCAGAAGAAGAAGAGGGGAAAAAATAGAAAGAGGAGGGCATTGTGGTAATTTCGCTATTTCCTTCTTAATCCATGTTCATCTTTAACGCTCGTACCAGAATCCAACTCGGCGGTGGAGGATTCTGGTCGGCAGTGATACCGCCTCATTCGAATATAGCAGTAGCCGTCACGGCTCTCGCCGGAGTAGCCTTGTTCGCCGCATTTTTATACACTACCACTAGGTAAATGAGAGTTTTGCCGTGAAAACTGAAAAACCCTAATAGGAGTAGTTGTGGTTATAGTAGGTACATTAGTTGAAAAAAATTAACAAAAAAAGTAAGAGAAGTAGTAGATGAAAGCTCTAAAACGAAGTCATACTTCGTCTTCGTCAAATAATTCTTCACCATCTTCGTCATCGTCGTCGTCTTCATCTTCGTGGGTTCACTTGCGTTCAGTTCTGTTCGTTGTTACTTCTTCCTCACCAGCTTCTTGTTCTTCTTCTGATCGGTGAGTCATTCTCTCTCTCTCTCTCTCTCTCTCTCCAAATCATTCACCTTTTCTAATTTATTTTGATTTAATTCTATCGTTTCTCAGATTCTTCCTTTTCATTGATATTGCACTCAGTTATTACTAAGGCTTATCAAGTTTTATTTAGATCTTGATCTTACGCGCCGGTTCTTATCTTTTTCCTTCCATTTTTGGATCCCTTTTTCTATAGAAGAGTTGTCAGATGTTCTTACACTTATTTTTTGGATCTGTCTAATGAGGCTTTACTCTTCGTGTGCTCATAGATCAAGTTCAACTGTTGAAATCTATAATTAGCTGAAATTTAATTTTTGGTTGTTGATCCCTGGTTAGAATCCTGAAATCTCTTTAGTTTTTATGAAGGCTGCTTGATATCTGTAATGTGATTGCGTTTGCTTTGGATGTGTGTTGAAGTAGGGTTTAATTCATGACTGATTTCCTTATTTTAGGAGTTTTAACTTTGTTTCCTGCCATTTCAGGGTTCGAATTAAGTCGCCATGGTCTCGTAGGAAAAGAAAACAGGCCCTATCTGCTCAGCACTGGAGAAGTTTGTTCACACAAGATGGGAAATTCAGTGATGGCGGGGTTAAGTTCTTGAAGAAAGTTCGGAGTAGAGTGAGTCATCATTTTCATCAGCCTATTGCCTTTTTTTTTTGGGTAGTTATAATCTAGTTTCAGGTTTACTACCTTTGCAATATCATAACCTTCCACATTTGTGATGCAGGGTGTGGATCCGAGTATTAGAGCAGAGGTCTGGCCGTTCCTCCTTGGAGTGTAAGTGATTTGGCCTGCTTTGAAATTTTCTAGGTTCACCATATTTGGTTGCTGGTAAACCTGATAGAAAAGATTTAAGCACACGCCAAAAAAACATGTTATCCGTCTTAAATCCTCTTTAATGACAGATTGTTTTTCTTCCTTTAACAGCTATGATTTGAACAGTTCGAAAGTGGAAAGGGAGATTTTACGAACTCAGAAGAGGTAATTTGGACTAGCTCGCTCAAAATTTTTGTTCTAGTTCTTTTCGCTCCTTTGAGAAATAAATCGATTTTGACCTCACGAAAATTAGTTTCTAATTCTCTGCTTTTGCCTTTTAGGTTTTTTACTTCATGTATCTTTTTTGCGAATATGTGAATGCAGAAAGGAATATGAGAAGCTTCGCAGAGCATGTCGACGGCTCCTCAAATGCAGCAATGGGAGTCTAAAGGCAAAAGGAATTGGTGGGACAGTTTATAATGGGGACAGTGGAAGTGTCGTTCAAGAGACAGATACTTCAAGTTCTGAAGACGTGGTTAGTGCCAGGGAGTCTCTTTCTAGCGAGGAAAGGAGTCCAAATGCTGAGTACTCTGATGATCCCTCCAGTGAATTGTTGGATGGAAATGTTAGTTCAAGACAAATCACAAGTGCTGACGCCTCTGCACTTAACTCTGAGTCATCTGACTCAGACTCCTCGGAAGCCCCTGAAGTGATTCAGTCTTTTTCCTGCTCAGAAGGTAGGGAAGAGAACAATTCAGATGAGACTCCAAAAGAAAATATTCCTCCTTCTAGTAGAGAAGTCAAGTCAAAACTATTTGCGACTGAAGATTTTGCCACATGGCAACGAATTATTCGCCTTGATGCTGTGCGTGCCAATTCCGAGTGGATACCATATGCGCCTTCTCAGGCTGCAGTATCAGAAGGTAGGGCACGCCGATCTGCTGAGGCTGTTGGTTTGAAGGATTATGATCAACTGGAGCCCTGTAGGATTTTTCATGCTGCACGATTAGTTGCCATTCTTGAAGCCTATGCACTCTATGACCCTGAAATTGGCTACTGTCAGGGGATGAGTGATCTGCTTTCTCCAATAATTGCTGTGATTACGGAGGATCATGAGGCATTCTGGTGTTTTGTTGGATTCATGAAGAAGGCTCGGCATAATTTTAGGCTTGATGAGGTGGGGATCCGAAGGCAACTGAATATTGTGTCCAAGATAATAAAATCCAAGGACTCTCACCTTTACAGGCATTTGGAGAAGCTCCAGGCTGGAGATTGCTTTTTTGTTTATAGGATGGTGGTAGTTCTGTTTCGGAGGGAATTGACTTTTGAGCAGACAATTTGCCTCTGGGAGGTAATAGGGGCAGATCAGGCAGCCATTAGGGCCGGGATTGGAAAATCTGCATGGAGTAGGATAAGACAACGAGCTCCTCCCACAGATGATCTGTTGCTCTATGCTATTGCAGCTTCGGTATTGCAGAGGAGGAAACTGATCATAGAGAAATATAGCAGCATGGATGAGATATTACGGGAGTGTAATAGCATGGCTGGTCAACTTGATGTATGGAAGCTCTTAGATGATGCGCATGATTTGGTCGTGACCCTACACGACAAGATCAAAACATCCTTATGATAACTGCTTTGGAAGAGTTCACAAATTCGTACTGCTTATTGCTGCTGCAAATCTTTCAAGACTATAAGGTTAGCAGTATCATTATTTTGAAAGATAAATTTATTTAAATTTTAGAGTATTGGACATTCTGAGATAACTGCCCACATTGATGGATTAATTTGTCATGACTAAGAATCAAGGTACAATATTGACAAGGAATATTGGAATTGAAAGTTTGATGACATGATCTTAAAAATTATTTTTGGTTTGGAATGAAGAATACTGTTTGCTGATTCTGCTTTATATATTTTACAATTTTCCTTCTTCCTTTGATGGTGTTTTGTCCTCTCAATAACTCGAAAAGATTGGGTAGATAAATGGCTGCCCTATACATGAATGTGTGATTTTTTATAAATCAAAAAGGAAAAGAAAAAAATGGATTAATAGTTAATGAATTAAAGAGTGATCATGTATATGGTAACCTTCCTGCCTCATGGAGATTACAAATAGATTTTAGTTTAATTTGGATTGATGAAAAAAATATTAAATCAAGCATAATCAATTTAATCTCGATTTAGGCTCAAAACTCATTCCCATATAATATCAATCAAAAACAGTGAGTTCGAATTGGTGAAAAGAATTGAACTTTTCAAATAATAATTTCAGAAGAACTTTGCATTGATTATTATAAAAATAAGCAAAATGATTTCTAATTATGTGTGAGCTAAGTGCGTAGCCTCAATCTCGTATACCACTCTAAAACCCTGTAAAACAATAACGGGTTTTACCTGTTAAACCAACGGGTACTTTTCATGAAAATTTGAAAGCATTCAAATTTGAAGAAATAATCTAAAATGACGGCATCCTCATATTATCATCTAATAAAAATTAAACATTGTCTCGTCAGCATTGCAGAAATTGTTGCAAAAAGACATTCAGAAAGACAAGACGGATAGAACTTTGGTCTCTCATGGATTATGAACCACTATTCAATTTTGGAAAAAAAAAAAAAAAAACCAACTTGGAAGGTGAAACTAAATAAAACAAGATGTCCCAGAACTGAAACGGATGAAGATCCCAGCTTCCAATTTAGAAGAGAAATATTTTATTGGTGTACCATACCAATCTACTCTTTCTTGGTATAGTGTCTGACCACAAAGGCTAACCCCAAGATCAAGAGGGGTACAAGGAGTTGCAAAATTTTGATCAGAAAATCGGAGGTCTTGTCGTGATTGTAAGCGGGTTGCTGTGGGGGAACATATGCACGTTTCAGAGGAACGGTTGATGGATCTATGTCACCGATGTAGTACTGGCCAAGCATCTCCCTAGCATCATCACTGTGACCTACATCTTCAAAATCATTCGTTGCATCTTTCCCTGCAAAAATTTCGTCACCACCATATTAATGTAAAAGGTATTCAAAATCAAGCTTTGTATTCTCGTCTAAAGAAGAAAAAAGGAGGATTTGGCAAGTAATGACTCACCAGTTGCGGAAATCAAAACCTCATCCCCTCCGGGGTGATCATCCATGAATGAGCTCACATCATACACCTGCATATAAAACCTTCTTTTAGTAATTAAATCAATTGCACTTAATTAAAACGCAAATCAATAGACAGTTCATGAATGAGCATCTCATCACAATTTTATTCATGGCAAAGCAATTGCTTGAGGTCTTTTCTCAACTATGTTAATACAAACTTGTTTTTATTGGCTAAACTCTTCGTGTGCATATCCTATACTTGATTTACAGTTGAAATATGATATTTTTTTATTCTCAACAAGCAAGCAAAATAGAAAATCTAAAGGAAATGCATTGAATTGGATTGTTTTTTAAAACCATTTTCAAACACAATCCTTCAAGCTAGATAACATAATCCTACAAGCTAGCTAGAGGTCAATGTGCAAACAGTATAGGTTCTTCCTTTTGAGGACATAAATAGCTGAAATTGATAATATCTTCCCCATTCTACAATCCAATTTATGTGTTTTTCTTCCAATTTGTAAGGAAGCACCTAATTGCATTAGCAGATTACAAATCACTATGCTCTTGAATAAAGATTATAAATAATAAAAGCAAATTCCTTTGTGAAGAATTCGAACAATAAAAACCGTTAAAAAAACAAGATGAAATGTCGGATGGTATTCAGGAGTAATTGATTTCCTCAATAAAGATACTAAACATAAAACTATCGAACTACAAACACTAAAGAGATCACTCTTGAGGTAATCACTAATAGGTAAAATTGTTCATTCTCCCATTGACCAAGTAAAACATAACACAACCATATTCAATGTTTTTCTTGAAAATCCAAGATTAAACAAAATAATTTTCAGTCAGTGAAATTTAATTAAAACGATTCCCAAAAATTTCAAAAACAAAGTTTTTGGAAATGATTACAAGACAAATTTTCAAATCTTGAAGGCATCAAATCAAGAACCTTTTCACTTCAACAAACAAATTTCAAAAACACCTTTTGAATATCGAATTAAAAGATGTATTCCCACAAAATCTCACCAACTTTATCAACTAAACTAAATTTCTGAAAAGAAGGTTTTACCCAAAAAAAAAATAGAGGTCAACCATGAGTAAGTAGAATAATAAAAGTAGGAAAGTGATTTGCTTTGTTTACAAAAATTATTAGCAACAAAAACAACTGACCAAACCTCAAATCAATCATCCGAAAACAGATTAGAAACACACTTAATTAAATTAATCGATCTGATTAAAACAAGACCACGTAAATGATTTGACCTTTCCATTGAGAATAAGCCAGCAATCCTTATTTTGGTTGTGCTTTGAGACGTCTTCGAATGTGTGAACCTTTGGATCTGAACCCATTTCTCTTTTCTGCTAAACACAAAACCTCAGTATATCAAAAACCCACAAAAACAGCGCAAATTTTTATCAGCAAAATCGATCTGAAAACATCCAAAACCAGAGATTTTATCCCACTACTGATCACAAGGCGCAGGAAATAAAAAAACCCATTTCCAAAATACTGAAAATGATTGAAATTTATACAAGTCATGTAAAAGATCAAACAGAGTGAGGAATCTGACAATTACTTACCTGTACGAGTGTTTGGAATCTGTTTTTGTTGTTAGTGAAAGCCTGCAGCTGTCAAGCTTCAACACAAAAACAACAATCTCTTGGGATTTCTTTCTGGTACACTTCTGCAACTTAAACTTATAAAAAATAGATATTGACAAATTGGTCGTAATGTCAAAGAAATTTACCAATTCGTCTTCTCAAATGCTTTTCAAATATAAGGGTATTTATGTAATCTGAACAACAGTTTTTTTTTGGAGAAAAAAAAAAGGCAATCTGAACAATGCTTTTATTGACCAACACTAGATTCCAAAAATTGGCATACATTGTTTTAGACCATGAATTTTGTGAATATTCCTAAATTTCTTATTCTAAATTTATTTTTAGATCAACAATTTTAAGATTAATAGTATTTTAAATTTAATTTAAGCATTAACTTCCATTATGTTATTAATTAATTACATAAAAATTATATTCTTCATTTTATGTTTCCATCAATTAGGCTACACAAATTCCATTATTGATGATTTAATATATAAAATAAATTTTATTTTTTTAATATATAATTCAAAAAAGGTATAAAATAAAATTTTCCAATAAATCTTGTTTGTATGATAAATGAAAAAAAGAATTCTGATGGTCACAGTTGGTTGGCTTGAAAATTAGTGGAAGATTATTTCATCCAACCAACCAACCAACCAACCAGGGATGGACTCAAAAATCACAATTTGCACAGTTTGGTAATTGGTTATAATTTTTTAAAGTTGTCTTAGAAACTATCAAAATTATTATATATGTATATATATATCACAAAATACAATAAAATAGTAATTATTAAATTAATTTAATAGTTATTATTACTATATTGTTTTATTAAAAAAGTATATTAAAGATTAATTATTATATTTTAATTAAGTTTTTAAAAATATATATTAATAAATTAAGCTTGGTTAAAATTTTTTTCATCAATTTATATTAAAAAAGAGATTGATGCTCATTATATTTGTATCATATTTGCATTGTTTCAAGTAATTTGTTTAAATATTTTGTTATGAATTTATTTAATAATCCAAATAATTATATATATATAAAAAAAGGATTATTGGTCGGTAATTGATGACAAAATAAGGAGGACGATAACTTATGAATGATGTTTAAATTGCAAAAATTATTTTGATTTAAAAAAATAATAAAATCTTCAAGTAAAATTAACTTAATTTTTTATTTTACAAAAATATTTTTTAAAATAATAATAAATTGATAAGCATATCTTTTTTTAAAAAATAATGATAATATTTTTTAAACAAGAAGGATAAGCATATCTTGATTTAAATGTTTAATTTAAAATAATGATACAAATAATAATAATAATTGATATAATATAATTATATATTATTATCACATAATTTTTTATTTATTTATTTGATTTTCTTTAATTTTAATGAAAATATAAGACATGTAATAGCAATATAACTTGTATGATTAAATTTATATACCTAGCATTACTTATATTATTTTATTAAATTGGTTATGTGGTAATATTATTTATCGTCATTAAAATTATATTAATTTTATGTTTTATTTTGTTAATAATTTTACGTTACATTAATTTGTGATATAATTATTTATATTATACGTTTATATTTTAAAATCATTGATAATATAATTTTTTTTTTAAGTTCATTCATAAAATAAAAAAATCACTACAATTAATAGATTTATATTCTCTTGAAGTAAAATGATGAATGAAGTTCATACGCTCATCAGTTCATAGAATCTGCAGAATTTGATTATATTAATAGCCAAAACGTCTACAATGCTCGTACAACTTTTTTGCATAAATTAGCCATGCCTAATCATATTCTTTGCTGCTGTTACAGCTCACAAGGATACATGATTTCAAGAGTAGCATTCACATTTATTCTAAATGCTATATGCTATCTACTACTTATCCAGTTCTAGCATTTATATACGTTATATTTAGACCCACAAATTTGTTCTACTTTTATGAACCCAACTACTGTATTTGCCGCTCGGAGAAATTCTACTTGGTTGCCAAGAACTTCATGCAGATTGGAGGATGAACCTTGGCTAACGCAAGGATTGATGACGGAAGGATCCATAATCCGTCTCCACAGATCAAGCCTGAAGCAACTGCTGGAATCATTAGGCCCGCATTTTTGCTATTTAGCTTGTTCCATACAAACACGACCAAGCTTCCAACACACATATCAATAGCAAAGTATGCCCCCACTAGGAATGGTACTGCCATAGCCATTGGAAGGGGAATCCATTTCCCGATTTTTTTAGGGGCGAGGTCTCTTAACAAGTTTGCTGCTATGGCAAAGGTGAAAAACCCATAACAGAGCTGCAAACAATGCTGAGGCAGAGCAGAGAAGCCTTCAACGCCTAGAATTGCCATGTTTCGGTAGATTATAGCATAAGGAGCTTTGTACGCACCATCTGGGTTCCCGACATCAAAAGCCTTGTAAAATAGGAAGAATGTGAGGGGAGCTACTATACAACCTATGGCAGTCCCAATGGCTTGGCTAAGAAGCATTGATCTAGGAGAAGTGAGGGTCAGATGACCGGTTTTGAAATCATGCATCAAATCAGAGGAGATGGAAACAATGGATTTAATCAGGCCACAGCCTACAAGTCCAGCAACCACACCGTTTTCTTTGCTGGACAAGGAAGCAAGAACAAAGAGGGCTACTTTTCCGTAGTTATAGGCCATATTCATGTCAGTTAGACCAGCACCATAAGCATTACAGAAGCCAAGAGAGGGTGCCATAATGTAAGCCACTATCACGTAGTACCACTTCAGCTCAGGGAACATGAGTGGGATCACGATGATGGAAATAATGGAGAAAATTATGTAACCAGCACAAGCTATCCATATCGGGATGCTCTCTTGTACAAACACTTCATTTCGGCGAAGATCCTCAGGAGGCAGATTCTGGTTATCCAAATCTGTATAGATGGAAAATGAATCAATTTAGTGAAATCTAATCTCTCTAAGCATTTTGAGATCATGTCAGACAGCAAGTCAAGAAAATTACCTGTTTTGAGCTTGTTATGCTTCAAGAGGATGTTTCTGGCAGTAAAATAAAGAATTTTGAGAAAATTGTAGAGCCCATCCCCGAGAATCAGAGCAATAGAAACAAAAACCTGCATCCAGTGTTGACAAGAAACTTGAAAAAATTAGTAACCGCTGCTTCGAAAGATACTGGGTATCAGATGTTTACTGACAAACCTTGTAACCATTTAGACTCTTCATACTGCTTTCGGATAAAGTTCGAGGAAACCAATCACCTTTACGCCCATCTATCAGTGGCCACATAATTCCCCAAGAGAGCACAGCACCAAGAAGTAAAGATAAGTTTACAAGATGAGAACAGATCATTCCAGCACCGATGTAAGTCATACTGAAGTCAAAGTAAAATCTGCAAAATTCCATTTCTTCAGTCAATGATGATAAAAGAATTTGAACATTGGCGAGGGTATATGATGGAAAGGAAAGATGTTGAGCACGCACGAATTCTTCCAAGCTTTCAATCCAAACGTAGGAAATTGAACAAATCCGCACTGCTCTCCTCCTGCATAGAACCACTGAAAGAAAGCCCACAGGAAGCTAATGGAAAAAAATTTCATAAACCCATGAACTTGCTTCCTGCAAGGAGGATCGAATTTTCTAATTAGTTTATCATATTCTCAACAATATTTGATGTTTGATCTAAAAGGCCTTGAATTGAGGATGCCAGATTCGTACTTGGCTTTTTTGTCTCCTTTAGGTGTATGAAACCCATTAATAAGAACAGCAGTGGCAGTTCCACTTGGATAACTCAACTTGTAGTCTATGATCATGATCTGTGATAACAAAAAGTGAATGAATACAATTTCAAGTTACACAAGCAAGCATTAGTGGAGAACTCAGAATATCATGACACTTCGACAACCTAAAGGACCAAACAGAAGTCATTAAATTCACAGCACGTCAATCTCAGGGTATCTTTGGGACTATAGTGTTTCTACTTGATCCAAAACAAACTTAATCAATTAACTTCAAGAACTCTGAATTTAGTAAGTAATGCAGTAAGAAGAAAACATTACCTTTCTAAGAGGTACAAGTGCTAGAAGCCCCACAAAGATGCTGACAAAGAGAAAACCAGTCATCCAACCAATCCCAGGTTCCTTGGTGCTGTTTGGATTATTCCCCGGCGTGTCAACCCCAGCCTGCTGATATGTCTTCCCGTTTAAACCCAACAAGTAAGACCCAAACCCACCTGCACTCAACAATTAGCTCATAAGAGTTATGGAGCGAATGAAATGCTAATATAAACAAACTCTGCAAATAAACATAAAGAGAATAGAATTCTCCGAACCTCCAACAGCAATACTATAACAAGCAACTGCACAAGTCTGGATTACAGTATTCTCTTGTCGAGTAAATGGAGTGGCTGCAATTCCGGCCTTATGAAGCAACTTAGTCCATGTCCTGACAAATACAAAGGCAAGGAGAGCGGCAGAGACATTGAGATTGGGGACTAAACCAGTAGTGAGGTTCAGCTTCATGACTATCACGCTGTATATGATGCCAATTACTAAGCTTGCTAGAATTCCTCTAATTGTGATGTGTTTTGTCCATGGTGCAATTCTCTTTATCTCCTCCCGTTGATCTTCAATCTCTTCAAATTCTAAGTCATCTTTCTCACGATTAACCCTCTCAACCTCCTTCAGTTCTTCCGTATTCATGTTCACCTTTTTGATTGGTCAAAACCTTCTTCCTGGCTTAAACTGTTAAAAATATAAAATCAGACGCAAATCTTAAATACCAATTAATGCCAAAGCAGAAAGAAATGTTCTGAAATGAAAGTTACGTTATGAACACATACATACCAAGAAAAGAAAACTTATTATCTTAATAGCTTTGTTGAGTTCTGAACAATTCTTCAATCCCTGTGTTGACTCACAGAAATCGTCAGCAAAATGACAAACAATCTCCAGAAGTAGCAATTGATTGCAAGACCTTGGAAGGCCCACAAAGCCCTTAAAGGAACAATAAATGCAGAATTCGAGACCTTGAATAATCCACCAAATCCAGAAATGGCAAAATGGATATCACAGGTTCCTTATTAGATGACCTTTCGTCAAATCTGTGTGTCAAAAATTTGCTACAAAACTCCAAATTTATACTCCAAATCTCTGTGTCAAAAATTGCTCCAAAACTCCAAATTTATACTGCTAATATCACAATCACCGCCAATGAGAAGTAACCACAACTCACCAACCCAACAAGTCTTTGGAATTACGAACCCATATGGATGTACTGCAAAGAAGTACAAAAAGTCAAAAAAAGAGCTCTTTTGTAGTACCAAAAAAAAAAAAAAAAAAACTTTCCACAACTACATTATCTGCAATACAGCTAAACACTTGTTTGGCCATAAATTTCGATCGTTTCTGTTGAATTACACTGAAGTTAAACTCGAACCTATTTCCTTCCATTCATAGTGTCTTTAGTTTTTTCCCACTGGGTCGTGTGGCTAACGCACGGAAGAAAGAAAATGGCGCATTTCGAATGAAGTTCCATAAAAAATGTGGACTTTCAACAGCCAACATTCAGGAAAAAGACACATCGGACAAAACATGATTCGAGGTAAAAGGTTAAGATTGAGAAGAATCTAAGAAGTGTGTGCGCTTCAGTCCAGTGGATTTCCTTTTCGTATGGGACGGAGAAAGAAATGGGTGAGGTTGAATTTGATTCGATGGTTACAGAATAATGAACACCGAAGATGTCGACATCAGCCGTTGAACGGCGGGTGGGATCGTCCCAATCAAAACCTGTAATTGAAATTCGTTATTATTTAAACAAAAATAAGGTCAAAATTTTTCTTTTAAATAATTAAAATTAGTTTTTGCAACATCTAAAAAATTAAAGTTTTAATTTATTTTATAATAAATAAAAAAATACTTATATTTTCTAAATAAATAAAATTCTCCACTACTATTAAGAAGAGTTAATATTAATTTCGTCCCTATTGTTTAGACTTTTATCAATCTAGGATATACTATAGTCAATTTTATCAATGTCGTCCCTACCGTACAAGTCTGTTATACTGTTCAAGGTTAAATTTGTCATTTCGTCAAGCGAGGAAGCAAAATCTCTCTGTCCGCAAACCCGCGCCCCCACCACCAACCCGACGACCATCACGACAAAAATCATCGATCATCGGCGACTAAATCGACGCTCTCCTACTATTTTTCGGCTCGATTTTGAACTGCAAAGATGTGTTGTCCCCAAATCCAAATCCAAATCCAATTTTGCCTGAAATCATTTGACAACCCCGGTTCCCTAAACATGCACCACCGATGACCAAATTTCGATACATGGAAGCCAAACCGAGGACAGAGCCACTTTCAGCTGCACCAATAATACAATTACATCGTCTACTAAGAAACCCTCTGTTGCTTCTGCTATCAAGAAATTAGTGAACAACATTAATGGCAAGCACACAATTAACTCCAACTCCAAGCCCCGTCCGATCGCTACCAGTGAGAATAATTGCAATGTCACCCCAAAAATCGTTTCTACCCTTACAAATTCTTTGCAGGTTTCTGGTAATTTATGATTTCATGACTGTACAGGGGTTTCAAGAATTTCAAATGGGTATCGTGATTATTTTTTTTAAAATTGAAATTAGCGTCCACATTAAGACGAAATTATGGATTACTAATTCCGTTATGGTCAGAATTGTTGTACCCTTTGGAATTATGTGTGGTGATGCTTAGCTCATACGAAGGATCCTTTTTTATTTTATTTTATTTTATTTTTTATTTATCTTTCTTTAGAAAATTTGAAGTGACTCTCAGCTTCAACAATCCATTGCATGGTAATGTTTGATCTTAATTAAATTTTATAATTTAATATATATTAATAATTATATATTATAAATTATTATATTTAAGTTAAGTTCAACTTAAATAATATAGTATTATTTAAGTAAATCAAGATTTTATATATTCTATTAAGTTTTAATATGCGTAAAGATTAAACTATATTTTTATTTAGAATTTTTTTGTATCTAAGAGTTATGGTTTACATCGTATATAAAATTCAATAATACAATTGATTACTTTCAAATATCATAAATCATTTTCTTTTTTCTTTCATAAAAGTGATACCCGTATTTATTGGTGTTGATTTGACTAGTCACGTGGTAATACCGTGACTGTTTTCAATATACCTCTCATAGGTAAGCTACTTTACAACATCATCTTTTCTTATACTTATTTTGCCTATGGCGTATTCATATAGGTGTCCTCTTTATAGGTCCGTTCTTAAATTACATTCCTATAGTTATAATAAACAAATATATCTAGCCCATAATCCCATCATTATATCGAGTATCACGTAAAATCTAAATCAAAATTAATTCGTAAATAAAATATCATAATCTCTTTTACATTTATAAAACATTAGCATCAAACTTAGTCTTTGACTATATATATAAATTAATGCATAAAATTTACAGGCTATTCAATAGTTACTTAAAAATAATAATAATAAACTAGTTCTTAGTTTGAAAAACAACAAGATTTTATAAAGCATATTTAAAGTAAAAAAATATTTAAAAATAAATTCACTTACTTTATGAGAAAAGGTAAGTATTTTCTTATTATTCCTCTTATCGATCCAATTTGCAACTCATAATATCGAAATTTATACACACGTTTCAATTTATGTCGTTATCAACCATTTTATAAATATAGTCATCTATCCATACATATACATAATACTTGAATATTTCTGTTTAAATACATATTATTCTATTCTCAATTTTAATTCATACATAAGTTTTTTAAAATCTCAATTATAACCTCATTTCACGTAATCATCTATCTTTCCTCTTATTGATGCCACTCACATTACTAATTTGTTTGATTTCAATGTATCATACTCTAAAATGCAACTATTCTGCCATTTAACTAAGTTCCAATAACGAAATTTTATAACCCTTCTCATATTATCACAATAATCATTCTAGCTTGAATTTAGTAAATATAAATTAATTCTCTAACCAATATAAACTTTGATAAACAATGACCATAAAAAATAATCCATTACTCAATTTAATCGAAATCTCAAATTGGCTGATTCTAGTCCTAACATAATACAATCTAGCTTAATTTTTTAATTTTATACTTAAATCATTGAACTCAAACAAATAGTAACCATAAATCCCTATATCCATCAAAATTATAAAGTCATGCTGAACTAAAGTTAAAAATCTTATCGAAAGTTTGATTTAGACCTTAAAAGATTGTAAATTTTGTCGATTTTCAAAAGTCTCAATTTGCTACGAAACCCTAATATTTGTTCCATCTTGACTTCTTTGCCAAATCCAAAAGTACAATTTAAAAATTATAGAGGAGGTTGTGTTCTTGTGATTTAGTGAAAGAAACAAAAATTTAATCAGTAAAAAAATGAAAAAATTAAGAGAAAAAGAAGCGATAGCAAATGGAAGACAAAAGAAAGAATTAGAGTTAGAGGGTAAAGAAGAAAGAAATGATTAATCCCTCCCTCTTCCCCCCTCCCCTCTTCTCTTGGTTTCTTATAAAGCCTTCAAAAATTACCAAAGCATTCTTGATTGAAAGCAAGTAAGAACAATCTAGAAGGGGGCAAAATCGTCAAGACAAGAGAGAAAATGGCATCTAGCACTATTTTGGAAGAGGGGAGAGATCTAGTGACGATTACCCTTCTTAGGCTATGTCCAACAACAGTTTGGTGAGGGTAGGTTGGGCTAGTCATACCCTAGTTTCTTGCCTTATTTGATCTCCTATTTTTAGCCTTTGTCTCTTCTATTTTGGCATTGATTCTACTTTTATCTGAGGTCTGTTTTTACTCTAATTTCTTTTTAATCTCAATTTATTTAATTTTTAACACTAAAAATTGATTGAACAATTAAAGATCTCAATTAACAAAAAATTTACTACAAACATAAGGTGTTTGATGAAATTTACAAGTTTAAAAACTCACCTATCTTAATCGTTTCTCCATCAAATCTTTTAAAATTTGCATTAACCCTCAATATCATCTCATCAACACATATATTACTCTCATATACTCATATGATAAAAATGACAAAAATATTTTTAAATAGTAAAATGACTAAAATATCTTTAATTCTAAGGGTAGGCATATGCAATTTAGATCGGTTTGAGATAAAATTTTAAATCGATTTGCATATTATAGTTTAAAACTAAGTCAATCCAAATATTACAAACTAATTCAATCCAAACCGCAAAATAGGGTTTGAATTCATGGTTTGAACTATATTCTAAAATTAATATTGCATTATTTAGTTATTATCAATTTTATAATATCTCATCAATATTTAATTAAAAATTTCTTGAATAATTTTTCTTTTTCAATTCTCTATGAATAATTTTCTTTTAATTGTTACAATATAGAAGAAATGAAGATAATTATATATAACTGAGATGATAAAATAAATAATAATAAAATTTTTTATAGAATAATATTAAGTGGTTTGGATTGTGGTTTTGCGCTTTGAAATTAATCTAATCCATAATTCAA
>JAWDEX010000008.1:5163331-5189879 GCA_035221805.1 Trichilia hirta | reverse complement strand
TCAAAGTCATGTATGGTAACGATAGAGAAAAATCGATTAGCCTCAAACTCAATTCTTATTTTGTGTACTGGGATCGAATTAGTTGTAGATCCCTCGTCGCTCGAATTCAGGAGTGAATTGGGTGTCAGGTCTCCCTTAATAATTTTCTGAGGCAACGAACCCAATGCCCTTGCTTTACGACTCTCACTACTGCTGTTTATCTCCTATACGCAGAGAATAGGACGTCAGGATGAAAACTTCGCATAAAATCGACATCTCCAGAGGCCAAGGAAAGATGAGGGGCTTGTGAGCGTTTTCTCACTTCGCCCGCCCTCACCACCTCAACTACACGCTAATTATCAAGAACCTCGACCATAAACTCTGATCTTCAGCTACTGGCTCACAATCCACCCTAATAGACCTACCATAGCATCACCACAAAAAATAGATAATAAAATTGGCAAAGTAAATAAAATCTTACCGAATAAGCAGATAGCAAAATGAAGACGACAATTTGCTGAGGAAATGAAGGCAAAAGTAGCAGAAAAGTAAGGTTCAGGGAACTCGTGGATGAAAGCTTGGAGTTATCAAATGTACGAAATAGGAAAAAGAAGACAAACAAAAGGTATTTATAGGTAGCCGCACAACACTCAAGCATCACGAAGCATTTGAAGGGTCGAGTGGTGTACGGTCAGGAACGTGCCACGTCTTATAATGTCAAAAGGGTGCTCTTGAGTGCTGCGCCTATTTGAAAGTTACCGCCAGTATACCTACACGTGGCTACGTTGCGTCTTACAAGGAAACGCGGTATTTAAGTTAGGTCTTTTCGAGGTACAGCGAATCAAAACTGAAGTAGCTGCATTTAATAAGGATCGTTGGTGGTTAGAAGCACGATAACTTCTGGGTCAGAATTCTAAATCGCCCAGACAAAAGCAGTTATTTAAATTTTTACTCTCGCTTCGCTATAGTAGAAACTTGGGAGGCTTATGTTGATGACTTTTACCGATCAGAAATTTGTTCATCAAATTATTTTTCGACCCCAACTGTTGTTTAGCAAGCGACCTGACTCAGCTCTTGTCGCCTCGGCATCTCGACCTTCATCTTGATTATCGAGGCTGTCTGATTTCTCTATTTCAAAAACAAGAGTTTCGGATGGGACAGACAGGTACATTTTTCAAGAAGCTGCTCAAGCGTACTATCACGTTAAGGAGTGTCATGTCATGCAGGTTGTAGGCACTTATTGTAGCTCTAGATCTAATGTAAAAAAATGGTAAAAAGACCTACTAAGTAACCATACTTAATCCTGTCTAATCAAGCTCCTATTCTCCGATACTCACATGTGCAGAGACCTTATAAATGGTGAAATTGCTACATAAAAGGGGGATTCGTTTGGGAACATTTTCAACAATTGATGGAAAGAGGGAGTTCTACTAGCAATAATCAACACTCTCATAAATATTTTCTGAGCCCAATCCCTCGAATCGATAAATACTCAAATACTTATATTTTGTCTCTACTTTAATTTGGCCCTAAATAATTTATTAACTTGAACATCAGAGTTTATTCGTCGATAATCTTGCTTCACTCTTAGTTTATTTTTATATAATCTCAGGTAATCATTGAGGATCTCTGTTAAAAGGTTGTATTATAATTATAATAATAAAATTTATATGGTGCTTTAAATTTATCGTTTCCAAAATATTTAGGCATTAACATTGTCGCTGTAACATGCCTACGTTTGCTACGCTGTTCGTAGGAACAAAACACTTGCTTTAAAATTCTACAGTGATCCAAATGCTTTGTAAACATTGTAAACTAAAACTCTCTTCCTTCGTGGCATTGAAAGATTTTGATCTTTCTATCTAACTAATTTTCAACCTGTTTTTCAAACATAAGAAAGCAGTCAAACACAATAAAACTTTTATTTTTGTGGGAAGAAGCACAAAAAATCTAGTGCAATATACCGAAAATTTTGATTAGAATTTAGGATCTCATATATCAGAATGTATTTTTTCAAAAGGAAATTCAGAATTTTTTTACATAATTTGAAAAGCTATTTACAACTCTTGCATGAAACACAAACCCGATTTCTTAATCCAACTAGAAATATTAATTTTCTTATTTGTGTTTAAAATTTGGTAAAAATTTTTGGTTTTCGACGTCCAAATCTTTTATGCCATAAAATTGAATCTCCCGTGTCTCTTTTGAATGTCTTTAGAGCAGCACCGATCTTTTCATTCAATGTGTACAGACTAGACTCCCTCGCCTATCTTAACAACAAAACCAGAAGAGTTAAAATTCAACGTTGCATTGAGTATCGTAAGTTAATTAACCAATCGATGATAAATTCATTTACAAGATTAGAAAAACTAGAATGTCAGCAAGTTTTAATCTTTCATGGTCTGTATTTATGAAAGTTTTCCCAACATGAGAAATTTTTAGGGCTTAACCATAACTAACAGAGTTTACCGTGAAGTGAATCCAGAATGTGCGTAAAATTTTTGATATGTTGAATCATTGAGATTCATAGGCTCATAGCTACAAGAACATGTGAGATTTCTTCTTCTTCTTCTGGACAAATATATTCATATCTGTTCCAGCAGTTTTTTTTACGAAGTTAAAAGACAATACCTGAGTTGTTATTGATTTTTATTGTGCGAAAATAGAGATTAAATAAAAATAAATAATGATAAAAATTCATGAAAATAATAATGAAAAAAAGATACCATATTTTTGTAGTTGTGGTTTAAAATTCAGTAATTATAGCAAGTACTATTGACGTAAGTTTAATTAATATATATATATACTTATTAATAAAAAATAAATACATATTCAATATTTATGATTATATGAAAATTTATGTTACAATTTAATTCTCGAGGTACAGCTCGAGTGGCAGGGGCAAAGATTAGATTTGTCGCCATCTGAGTTCAAATAATAATAATGAGCAAAGTATAATATCTTGTGGGTATATATGATTTCGCGTTCTTCCAAACTTTTGAAAAAATAAAATTTTATGTTTTTGTAAAAAATTAAAATGAAAAAAAAAAAAAAAAAAAAATTGGTGTACTTAAAAGGTTTCTGTGAGATTCAAAGCACTACTTTAGTCGGTTAGCCCATTAAAAAAGCCCCGAGAAACCTTTCATCATCATCGAACTAAAGAAATAGGCCTCTCGTCTCCCTTCTCTTTGTCTGATACATGAAATCTCAAACCCTACTTCCATATTTTCACTTGCAGAGAGATTAGTTTCGTCAGTTCTATTTTTTTAAAAAATTATTATTATTATTATCATAAATACAGGGTGAAGAAAATGGTAGGTTCGTTAGAGACCAAGTTCTTGCAGGAACTCATATTGTATGCAGCGAGTGCAGCCTTAAGTTGTTTGGTTCTTTTCGCGGGACTTCGACATCTCGACCCAAACCGTGAAGCATCGAAGAAAGCGCTTGAATACAAGAAGGAAATTGCCAAACGCTTGGGTCGTCCTCTTATTCATACCAATCCGTATGAGGCAAGCTTTTTGAATGCGATTTTTATGTGTAATTGAATTTATTATATTTGTATTTCTTTTTCGTTAATATCAGGCAGTCCAATAATGCCCGAAATTATGATATTATTACGAGATATTATTGGAAGGCTTTTAATTTTTCAATCCTCTCTCTCTCTCTCTCTCTCTCTTTCCTTTTGTATTTTCGAAATAACTTAGAAGTGTTGATGTCTGCAATTTGCAATAGGTGGATATATGTGGAAACCTGAGTTCATAGTATTTGGCCTACTCGGTATAAGTTGACTTTGGAAATGTTATGAATGAAGGGTTTTTGTTGTTCATATTTTCTATTTGTCATGAATTGAGTTTTTGCATGCTGACGTGATCTTTGGAATGCAAGTAGAAACCTGTGGGTGAGTTATTATGTATTTTAATCTGTTAAATTAACCACTGATAAATAATGCATTGTATTTCTATATAGACGTTGGAGGACAAAGGTTTTGTATATGTTTAGGCTTTGTGTGGATTGAAATCACTAGACGGTAAATATAAGTGAAAAAGTGAGTGGTTTGCGCTAAAATCTTATGTTCACTGAATACTTTTTCTGCTTTCCAATCACAGCAGCCCAAATGCATTGAGATCAATAGATTGGATATGATTTTGATGTATGTGTATCGATTATCATATTTTTGTTGTTGGGTGTTTTTTCATTTTTTGTTAATCACAAACAGGATGTAATAGCCTGTGACGTTGTAAATCCTGACCACATTGATGTGGAATTTGACTCTATTGGGGGATTGGAAACTATCAAGCAAGCTTTATATGAATTGGTGATTCTTCCACTCCGAAGACCTGAGCTGTTTTCAGGTGGGAAGCTTCTTGGTCCCCAGAAAGGAGTGCTGTTATATGGACCACCTGGTACTGGAAAGACCATGCTTGCCAAGGCTATTGCAAGAGAGTCTGGAGCTGTTTTCATCAATGTAAGGATATCAAATCTGATGAGCAAGTGGTTTGGTGATGCACAGAAACTTGGTGAGTGTATTTGATTACAATAACCCTAGTCTTAAGTGCATATATTTGTGGGCTAAAATTCAATGCGAACTCGTATCATTGATCAAAAAGTAAACTGAATTTGGTACACTTAAGATGGGAAAGATTTCTGATTACAATGATTTATCTGAGTAGTTACCTTCCTGATTCTCCATTGCTTTTCTATCTAATAATCTGGCCCATGTGATTTTGTCCATGTTTAATTCCTCAGAAGTTGATGACCAAATTTTGACTGCATGTAGATAGAGAACAGAGTTCTGAACTTGGCTTTGTTGTCTTCATATTCCTTTCACAGATTGTGCTGTTTAACTTTGTTTTTTCATTTTTACTCTATTTTGCTTTTTCAGTGGCTGCTGTATTTAGCTTGGCCTATAAACTCCAGCCTGCCATTATATTTATTGATGAGGTTGACAGCTTTTTGGGTCAGCGCCGTACTACAGACCATGAAGCATTGACAAATATGAAGACGGAGTTTATGGCATTATGGGATGGATTTACAACAGATCGTGGGTATTTTTTTCTTTTAATTTTTTTCTAATCAGCTATTAAATTTTTGAATTCTCTTTTGAATTGTCTTAAGGTGTATTTTTGTTCTGTAGCTAGCCAATTTAGGCCTGGATCTTTTCTTTTAATAATTTTATGTATTTCTTATAGAAAATGCCCGTGTGACGGTTCTTGCGGCAACTAATCGCCCATCAGAACTCGATGAAGCAATACTTCGGCGTCTTCCCCAAGCATTTGAGATTGGGATGCCAGACTGCAGGGAGAGAGCTGAGATATTGAAGGTGATTTTGAAGGGTGAGAGAGTAGAAGACAGCATAGACTTTGACTATTTGGCAAGTTTGTATGAGGGTTACACAGGTTCAGATGTTCTTGAAGTTTGCAAGAAAGCAGCCTACTTCCCCATTAGGGAACTGCTAGATGAGGAGCGTAAGGGGAAACCACTGCCTGTAAGGATATCTACCTAAATTTTTGGCCCTCCTTTTTCTCTGCTTTCATGATTTGTTGGAGCTATCAAATTGGGGGTAGATTGATGTAGAATTTAATGCTATTCGAACAAGAGCAAAATATTTAAAGTAAAACAAATTTTTGAAGTCCTAAATGAACAAAACTCCAAAATAGTTCTTGTTAAATAAAATCCAAATAACCACTTTGCTCCTCTGTAGTGATGTTCACCACAGATCTTACATTTACGTATTGTTTCTTGGAAGGTTATTTTTGGTGTGTATGTTTGTGATGGGCAGGTTAAGTGGCCTCTGTGAGAGCAACAAATTGCTGTATCATGAAACTGAATTTTGGTAGTCTTTTGGTTTTGTAGTTGGTTCATCCAGCAATTTTCCCTTTCATGTGGTAACCTTGGAATCAATAAAACAAGTTAGCTTCAATATCAGAGGAAAATCACTCGTTTAATTAGTGGATAGATAAAAAAAATAGAGGGTTTTGGGTGTTAGTAACTGTTGGAACAGATGGTACGGGAATTTAATCGTCTTTAGCAATTAAGCAAGCATGCTGTAGTTAGATCTTATGACTGATCTTACAGACTTTTTTTGGCTGTGCTTCCTTTTTCAGGCTCCAAGGCCACTGTCGCAGTTAGACTTTGAGAAAACTCTTGGCACATTGAGAAAGACGAGGGTTGCTGCAACAGAATACACCTCATTAAACTCAATATCTCCAGGGTGGTCGAGGAATAGTGATTCCAATGATTATGAAGTTGAAGCTGCTATCAGTGAGCTCTCTCGGCTTGTGTTTTCCCAAATAATGAATATTCAATCAGAACCAGATTCCCAGGACCCTTGAAATTTATTTCCTTGCCCCACCGGCTCCCTGTAGACGATCTTTTGTGCTATGTAATACTATGCCTAGACAATTGATATTCTATTCTACTTTTAGCAGTATTTTGTTAATTGATAGAACCAACAAATAGAATATGTTGTCTTTTCTAGGTAGCCTACTGCTTGATCTATTGATTTACAGCCACTTGATATATTCTTGAATGTAAAAGAATTTCCTTACATAGCTTGCTTGTTGCATTGTGCCTCCAGCATCTACAATACTATAGTAAGGAAATGATTTTTTCTAGTCAAAAGTATATTCTTTTAGTTTTGGGATCATTGTTCATGTTTTTTAATCCTTGTATTCTTTTCAGTGTATGAAATTTTATATTTTCAACTTGAAGTCGATGTCATGTTGCTTATTGCTTCTCCATGTTTAGTTTTGCTGTGAACTATCTATCATGTTCGCCGTCGGGTCAGATCGTTTGTGTTGTTGTTGGAATCTTGAAGTATTGCACTATGTTTGCTGTCAATATGAAATTTTTTTGACTGTTGGTGGTGGTGGATTTCGCAGAAAGAGGGTTAGATTGTTGCAACTCGGAAGACGTTGATCATGCATGTGAGGCTAAGAAAATACAGATGGACGGCCATGACGAGTACTCGTGGGTTGAAGATGCAGAAGGTACAACTATCCTATGATCGCAGAAGAATGCTTATTATGGAGGTAAGAGGCAATAACTTTACGTTCATTACATCTCTCTCATAATTTCGATGATGTGATTTGCAAGCTGCCAACAGCCATTTTGGACTTCTTGCGCACGCTCGCTATCTGTTATTATTTTAAAGCAGGCTGGTGCTGGTCCAATTCTACCTTATACCACGAAAAGTTTCAAGCCTTTCCCTGTAATCTATACGTAAAAGCATTATCATGAACAAATAGTACAATGTTGGACTGCAGAAAGTCCACCATTTTTAAAACCTAGGGCATAATTACTGATTATTACGACTGGGTTTGATTGCCTTATATCAAAACCGAATAAAAAATTAGTGTTATATATTTAAAAATTGAATGATGAAGCAATACAATAAATAATTTTAAAATTTATAAATATATATCACATGATTGATAATTTCATATTATTCGGTATATTAAATTTAAGATGTAAATTTAGAATGTGTAATATCATTTAATTAAAATAGTAATATTATATAATTACGAGGAATCAAGTCTAACAGGTTTGGTATAAAAAATTGAATAAAAATTATCGATATTTGATTGAATAAAATTAAAAATCAAACAGAAATTATTATAAATTCAAATTCAGCTAATTCGTTTTGTCAAAATTTTTCTCCACCTCTGCTTATTTTAGCATTAAACGCTAATTTTGTTTACATTATTTTAACTTACAATAATATTTTATATTGTCGTTTTAGATATTTTAATTAAAAAAAGAATGAGTATATTTATAAATTTATTTAACATAGCCATGATAAAAATATAGATTATTAGTGTTAATAACCGCAATGATTATGATGCCGAAGTTCATCAAGTAACACCATTTATCACCATTATTAATCTCATATGATAGTTTTAAGCTATTTAAGAAAATAATTGAGAGGATTAAGAATTTATTTAATATAAACAAAATTAATTAGGATTCTCAATAAAATTTAAGAAAAGGCTACCGACAGAATTGTTTAAAAGACGTATAAAAAATTATATTTTTTCTAAACCAAAAATTAATATTGTTGTAGAATATATTTAAAATTTGTGCAAAATCACGAAATGTAATTTTTGTTTCGGACATGGACTCCCGCCAGGGACTAGAAAACGAATTTTACATGTACAATGTTCATTGATCCGATGCCATTGAATCAAAATCAATCTAACCCGAGAAGGAATTCTACAGAACTGAAACCCCCAGTTCTCAGATTCTTCTCACTCTTATTCTTACCTCCGAATCATGATTTGTCCTCTGTTTTTATTTCCTCAGTTTTGACTGTCAAAAGTCGCACTTCGGATTGAATTTCATTCGAAATACGCCGTTCTTTTTTTCTTGTCAGACACAAGGCTCAACAGAAAATAAAAAATGAAGACTCTTCGGATGGAAGGAATAAAAGGCTTTCCGTTTCTTTATTCTTTGATGGAAGTCCACGGGAAAATTTGTGTCCAAAATTTTGTAGTTCAGTTGTATTGCAGTAGCAGATGATGTAGTCGCAGAAAGATTTATTTTTTGTACCGCAAAAGTTTTTTCTTTTCTTTTTTTCCCTGGAAATTCCAACTAATTTTGGTTTGGCGAGATGCGGTTACTACTAACCGGGGATGTTAATACCACTAGAAAGTTAGAGCTTTTGGAGATACCCATTTCTGGATTTGGTGCATTCTCAAGGTTTTGAATCTTGCATTTGTTGCTCGTACGGGTTTGTGAGGTTTACAAGGTTTTACAATTAGTTTCTATTTCTGGAGTTTTTTGTTTTCCTTGTTTGATTTTTTTGTTGAAGCTTCCTGCGAGTTAATGCAAGTTAAGTTTTTGAACTTACTGATATTTCTACAACCTGGAAATTTACAGTGCAGGGAAGAAGCTGAAAATTAAAGAATGCAGGGAATAATATGAAAGATGGCGCCTCAATCATTTTCCATAATTGAGTCTTCTGTTTATATGAAACAAATATGGTTGCTTACAAGAGAATTTTGACAGGGACACCTCATTTATCGAGGTGATTCACTCTTAAGGTAGAAGACAAAAATGGATGTGTGATTCCTATCCTTTTGTCCTGAGTGTGTGTATATATGTACAAAATCATTAAGAGGGTCGATGCTTTTTTGCTGCTTTGTAAGCGAGTAATCTGTCTTCATCATCAAGTAATGCATTTCTCCAAGACAAGCTAATTGTTTTCTTCAAATATGGAGAACTGAAGATTGACGAGTCTTCTGAGAGACTGTTTTGATGCCTTCTGGGTAAGATCATTCACCATTTATTTATTTATTTTATAATTTTGCACTGGTATTTAAAAATTGGGGAGAAGATTTTAATCGATCTAAATGGGGAACATGAATGCTGAAGAATTGAAAGAGATTGCCAGATTAAATCATGAGGAAGAGGAATTAAAATTAGAAAGATGACATAAAGAGAATTGCACCTTGGAATAAACAAATAAAAATTCGAGGAATTATCACAAGCTTAGTAATAGGCATCATATACAGTGTGATAATCATGAAGTAGAACCTGAGTATCTAGCATAATCCCTGATCTCAATGTTTCCACTGCTCTTCTTGCTTTTGTGTTTGTCAGAACACGGACTCAGTTGCTTCACAAGGCTGGGATTGCTTTAAACTGCATTTACTAGACAACAGAATACTGTAATTCAAACTTGTGCAGTTGCTTTTTACAGTATTGCTTTTGGAGGTTCAGCGAATTTCTTTTATTTTTGTTGATTGTTGTTTATATGCAAACTTATGTGTTAATGTGGACTGCAGGTGGTTTGGGGTCTTATCTATTGGGTTTGAACGGGAAGACATATCTGGAGGCAGGTCGACACTCCAGCAAATAATCCAAACAGCACCAAGGAAACTAAGATTGTTTGGATGACTGGTTTTCCTTTTTCTAGCAACTTTGTTGGGCTTCTAGCAGTAGTAACTATTAGAAAGTTATATTTGGTATAAATTTTGGGGACATGTAGCTTTACTAGAATTCTGTTCGGCCATGTTGGTTTGTGAAGTGTCAAGATATTCTCAGTTTTCCACTAACATTGGCTTTTGAAACTTGAAATTGTATTCACGAACCTTTTACTGCTACAGATCATGATCATAGACTACAAGTTGAGTTATCTGAGTGGGAAAGCTAGCGCTGATCTTGTTAATAGGTTTCATGTTCCCAAAGGAGACAAATTGGGTAAGTACGAATTTGTCATACTCAATTCTAGTCCTTTAAGATCAACTAGTGTTAAGCATATGAAACAAGTAAATACAAGTTTCATCCTTTCGCGGTAAACAAGTCAATGGGTTCATGAAATTTTTTTCAATCAGTTTCCTGTGGGCATGCTTTCGGTGGTTCTATAGACAAGTAGAGCAGTGCAGATTCGTTAAATTTCCTACATTTGGATTGGAAGCTTGGTAGAATTTTTGTGTGCTCAATATCTGTCCTTTGCATATCTTTATAGCCAGGCCTGGAGTCAATCGTTCATCATCATTGATTAAAGAAATTGAATTTTGCAGATTTTATATTGATTTCAGTATGACTTACATTGGTGCCAGAATGATATGTTCTCATTCTGTAAGCTTGTCTTTTCTTCTTGGCGCTGTGCTTTCTTGTGGAATTGTGTGGCTACTGATAACTGGACTTAAAGGCCATTGGTTTTGTCAAACTTTACCTGAAAGCAATCTGAAGAGTCTAAATGGTTTCAAGGTTTGTCAGTGAATATTTGATACCCAATGTCTTCACAAGAAGCAGTCGCTTGTTTCTGATAATTTCAAAATTAATTCTGACATGAAATACAGGTGTTTGTTACTATAGTTCTCATCCTCAGAGATGGGGTTTACAATTTTCTCGAGAACTTTCTCAGTATTCTTTATTTTACTGCCAAAAGCACATGCCACAGTGAAGAACTACAATCTCAAAACACGTAATTTCTCAACTTCAGAAATATATATAAGAGAGAAGCCAAACTGGACAGTTCCCGTCATCATCTAGGAATGATTAATTGCTTGTGAGATTAGAAATTTATTAACCTAATTCAATTTTCCCCTCTAATGCAGACTGAGATAACCATAATCCGTCTCTTGATGATCTTCATCAAAATGAAGTGTTTATTCGAAATAGTATCCCAATGTGGATGGTGTGTGCAGGGTACTCTATTTTGTCCACAGTTTCCGTCGTTGCAATCTCATTTATGTTTCCCGAGCTGAAGTGGTGATACATTGTCACTATGTACATTATGGCACCAACTCTTAGCTTTTATAATGCTTATGGGCTAGTCTAACTGATATGAATATGGCCTATAACTACAGAAAATAGCCCTCTTTATTCTTGCTGTCTTGTCTCAGAAAGAAAATGGCGGGGTTGCTGGACTTGTGCGCTGTGGTTTGATTAAATCCATCGTTTCCATCTCTTCTAATTTGATGCGTGATTTCAAAACTGGTTCTCTCACCCTCTCTTCCCATATAGATCAATGCTTCTTAGCCAAGCGATCGGTACTCTCATAGGTTGTCTTGTTACTCCTTTCACATTCTTCTTCTTTTACATGACTTTTGATGTTGGGAACGCAGATGGTGAATACAAAGCTCCTTATGCTAGTCTACCAAAACATGGCGATTCTATGCGTTGATGTCTTCTCTGCGCTGCCTCAGCATTGTTTGCAGCTCTGTTATTGGTTTTTATCCTTTGCCATAGTGGCCAACTTGTTATGAGATCTTTCTTCCTAGAAAATCGAGAAATGGATTCCTCTTCTAATGGCAATGGCTGTACCATTCCTAGTTGAGGCATACTTTTCAATTGATGTGTGTCGGAAGCTTGGTTGTGTTTGCGTGGCACTAGCTAAACAGCAAGCAAGCGGGTTTTATTATTCCGACAGCTGCTTCAGGTTTGATCTGTGGAGATGGATTATGGATCCTGCTGTCATCAATCCTTGGTTGACCAAGGTTCGTCCTCAAATCTGCATATTTTGACCTTGTTGGCAAACCTAGTAGAATTTCTATATGCAGCGAAACCTGTAATCGGATTCATACAAGTAGAAATGATATGAGCTGTATATTTCCATTTATAGATGACGTAGAAATTATGTATCCTTGAGAGTTCTATTACCTGCAAGGAATTTGATTAGGCATATATAAGTCAAACAATTGTACAAGTATTAGTTATAATAAGAGCAGAATCATTCAGGGGAAAAAAGATAAGAAAAGAAAAACCTTGATGAGCATCTTAATCTTATTTAATCATTTTACTTTTTCATATGCCTCGAGATGTTGATTTGAATTTGCTTCGTGCAACATTAAAGCACAATCTATGGTTTCTAAAAACAATACTTGAATCCGAATTTGCTTTGCAAATGACAATTATAACATTGAATTTATTTATTTATTTTTTGAAATTATTAGAACTAATCGGTTTATTAGAGCAAACATTGGAGACTTACATTTCTTTTTTTTTTAATTTATTTTTTCTTCTTTTAATTTTTTTTTTTCTTATATATCATGTTTTCTTCGTTAAAATTACTTTATTAATATTTTACCTTTACCCCGAAATTTCGTTAAAAATAGGAAAATAAATATATATTTAAATACCAAAATTTTAAAGAAAGTTCAAGGATTGTAGCTGCAGACGACTACGGCGTAGGAACTATGACTATGACTAAATTAAATTATAAAATTCTCCATTGCTGAGCATACCCTTGACCAGTTTAGCCCACAGAAGCAGATTCAATATTTATTATTTAACATAATTGAAAAGCCACCCCACCAAACTTTTGAAAAATAGCATTTTACTCGTTCAAAAGGAGTCTAAAGTTTTGTAAATTATAATTAATATTTTAAATAAATGGAATTTATTTTATATCAAACAAAACAAAACAAAACAAAGTTGTTTTGAAATAAAATATTTTTAAATTATTATTTTTGAGCGTTAATATAATGTTTTAAACACTATTGATAATTGATATTACGAACACCTATTTTTTTTTATACAATAAATTATCATAATAATCTTATCTATTGACTATTGTCACGTGATGATACATGTATCACATTATTTATTACATGTAAGTGTGTAGTATTATTCATTCAATATTAATAAGTGAATTATCCTTGTAATAGTAAGCAAATATTGAATGAAGAATTTTTTAAATTAAATAAAAAAAATAAATTAGTAATAAATTCTCAAATACACATACACAACATTTTCTAGTCAAAGAAAAACATTTGGAATGAGATGCACATATGCATGCATCATTATTCAACAGTAAAACTATTTTCTAATAGTAACAATATTTATAGTAAACGACTAATGACACTTGGATTTTCCTAATTTTTGATATTTTTACAAATTAAAACATAGTTTTTTTCCCATTGAAAAAAAAGAAGTCCTTCATTCCCTATCAAAGTGATCGAAGTACCTTTTTCTTATATACTAGTATAATGTGCAAATTTGATTATGTAAAGTCATTTTTATCGCCAAATTAATATAAAATCTATTTACACTTCTAATAGTTATATACTCTAATTTATGATGGTCATTTTTAAAATAAAATATATTTTTTTATAAAAATTATATTTTTATATTTAATATTTAAAATTTTTATATCACGTTAAATATAGCTTAAAAGTCACTATTATAATCTCAATTTTATTAAGGTAACCTTGTAATTTTAATAGCGAGTTATGGACTTATTTGCCATAGACTGATGACAAATATATTTATTCATAAAAATTATAAAGGAATTCAGATGTTATTATTTCCGAATAATTGTCTGGAATAATAATAGCCCACATTCCTGACTCAGAAGTCTATACATTCGCAGCCAAAAACAAAGACAAATTCCCAGTCTCTTCTTTCATTCGCCGGTTCAAGCCCGACTTGCAGAAACTCCCCCCATTTCCGTTTCCATATATACCATTCCACCATTTTTGTTTCTTCTCAAATCTCTTCAATCTTCAATCATGATTCTTCTCATCATTTTCTCAACCATAACCATAACATTCCTCCTCCGTTTCCTATCGAAAACATCTTTCTTCCTCATTATCCTTGAATCATGGCGATCGTTCGAAGACAGGTTTCATGTTTACCAGACATTCAAAATCCCACAACATAACGAAAGCTTTCAGGAAAATCAACTTTATCGTAAAGTATACACTTATCTCAACTCTCTACCTTCCCTTGAAGATTCCCAGTTCACCAACCTCTTCGCAGGATCCAAGTCGAATGATATCTCCCTCTATCTAGACGTAAACCAGACCGTCCAGGATAATTTCCTCGGCGCAAGAGTTGCATGGAGATATGAAACTACGTCGGATGAAAGAAAAAATAAGTTCGTACTGAGGTTGAGGAAGAAAGACAAGCGAAGAATTTTACGTCCGTATTTGCAGCATATCATTTCTGTCGCTGGGGGGATTGAGGAGAAGAAGAAAGAGATTTGATTGTTCATGAACTTGCAGACCGGGCGGTGGAGATCGATTCCGTTGACTCACCCAGCGACTATGGACACGGTCGTTCTGGACAGTGACGTGAAAAACAAGGTTAAGTCTGATCTTGAAACGTTTCTTAAGTCGAAACAGTATTATCACAGAGTCGGTCGGCTTTGGAAACGGAGTTATCTTCTGTACGGTCCGCCCGGTACGGGGAAGTCGAGTTTCGTTGCGGCGATGGCTAGGTTCCTCTGTTACGACGTGTACGATATCGATTTATCAACGGTTTCTGATGATTCTGATTTGAAAGCCCTTTTGTTGCAAACCACGTCTAAGTCGTTGATCTTGATCGAGTGCCTGGATAAATTCTTGATTGAGAGAGAGAAATCAACGGACGTGAGCTTGTCTGGGGTATTCAATTTCATGGACGGGATTATATCGTCCTGTGGGGAAGAGCGTATAATGGTTTTCACGATGAGTAGAAAAGATGAGATAGAAGGTGAGACGGTGATGAGACCAGGAAGGATTGACGTTCACGTACACTTCCCCTTATGTGATTTCTCTACGTTCAAGCTGTTGGCTAATAATTACTTGGGCTTAAAGGAGCACAAGCTCTTTGGTCAAGTCGAAGAAGGCTTTAAAAACGGGTCAAGTTTAAGCCCGGCCCAAATCAGTGAACTCATGATTTCGAATCGGACTTCATCCACCCGGGCCTTGAAATCCGTCATCACGGCCCTGCAAAACAGTGGTAACGAAAAGAAATCGAGAGAAAAAGGATCGAGTCAACCCGTGGAGGATGGATTATTGTGTCGAGAAAGCGTCCATACGGTAAGGGAATTTCGGAAATTGTACGGGTTTCTGAAGCTTGGGAGTCGGAGAAAAGAGGAGCCGCCGTTGGATATAGGTTCGATTGAGAAACTCGGTTCAAGACATGAATCGTAAAAAGCCTATTTTCCATTGTTGGTGTTAATTTTGAAACTTTTATCAAATAGGACCTTGAAATAGTATTCTTTTGTAAAAAGCCTATTTCCAATTCAAACAAAGACTTTTTAATATATATTGCATTTACTTTTATAATTATATTGTTGTTATAATAGTGTTGTCCCTATTAGAACTCCCATGAAATTGTTAACTTTCTTACCAAAAAAATTTCAAAAGTTAATATTGATATTATTATTACGTGAATAAGATGATAAAAAAATGCTAATAATATTGAGAATAATAACCTAAATCAATATTATTATTTTTTTTTTAACGACGAGAAAACTCTTATACTCAATTATTATTGCGAGCAGTCAATCATATACGAGTCAGGCACTCACTTTTTTAGAGTATGTGTCCGCAGATCACACAGTACCTGTCCTGAATTAATTAAAATCATGTATAGGGACCACATTGCAGTAGTACCAAGTACAGGATAAAACTCTGACTGCACCAGGCTCTTACACCTGAATGTACTCTAAAAAGTTTGAATCCAGAACCAACAAAAATATCCCCTAAAATAAAACCACTCAGTTACACCCAGTGGGTGCCCTAAATCAATATTATAATTATATGAATTAAGCAATAAAAGTTAAAAATTATTACTAGTAGTCATTAGTTAAATGTGTTATTCAATTTATAATTACTATCAATTTCGTTATATGTTAATGATTACTTTTATATTTATCAAAATAAATATAAATAAATTATTTACATGTTCCTTATATTAAAACATAACACTAACACTATTATGGTTTAATATTATTAATATTTACTTAATGATTGCAAAATACTTAATTTAGGATATTTTCAAAAATAAAGTTAGTGGAGGCAAGGCAAAATCTAAACTTTAGAAGGTTAGGGCACTTGGTTATTATGATCAACCTTTGTTGAGAATGAGTAATTGCTGATCAAAAATTTAATTTTTCATATTATAATTTTTTGATTTATCAGATAATTGTAAATTTTTTTTTCAGAAATATTATTATTATTATTATTATTAGAAGATCCTTACTGTCATTAGTACAATTATCCAAACTAAAGGAGCATAACTAATAACCCATTAAAGGCCAATGGAACTTAATGGTATCATATTATCACGTGCGATGCACGTGATATCGAGCCTGAAACTTGACCAGCAATAGCCCTTGTTGCTGTTGCTTCCTAACTGTCAAAATTTGTAAATCGATGAAATCATCAATTTAAACCAAATCTCGATTGGCAGGAATTCTAGGGTTTTCTCTTCTCACGATTACTTTATAATTCATCTCTCTAAGGTACGAAAATATTCCTATAATCTGAATTTTGGTTTATTTACATTTCATCATTTGATCCCATTCAACGATTCATTATTATTAGGGTTTAAATAATACGAATTAGTTGAATCAATGTTTGAGTTTTTACAGGCGTTATTGAATCGAATAAGGTCGTGTAATCGGCACTAGAGTGTAACCAAGCATGGTAAGGTTACATAAGTATTGTTGCAATTATTATTTTTAGTTTTTTCCTTGAATGTATTGTTCAAATTAATGTTTTCTCAGAATTACCTCATTGGAGCTTTCAAACCGGCATGCAGTATTTCAATTACGTTTGCTGATGGAAAAACTCGCAAGCAGGTAACTTCTAGTTGTTTATGTAGTTGAATCTTGTTAACAAAATAGTGTTTGCTGTCTGAAGAAGGTGAATTTATTGATATTGATCTATGAAGATTTACTGTAATACATGTATTTTGGAAGGTTCCATTGAAGAAGGAAAATGGTCAAACGATCATGGTTCCACTTTTCCAAAGTCAAGAAAATATTTCTGGGAAGGTAATTTGTTTGGTGGTTATGTCTGAATGTTTAGAATATTACACGACTTATGATGCTCTTTGGTTATGGTTGTTAATTATTGGAATTTTTGTTGATTTGGTTTTTCAGATATCTATAGAACCATTCCAAGGGAAAAAGGTAGAGCACAATGGTGTGAAAATTGAACTCCTTGGTCAGATTGGTGAGTTGTTGATGTAATCATGTAACTTAGCATGTGAAATATTTTTGATAGAAGGAGAGGTAGGAGAACCTAGATTCTAGTACCGTTCACTTTTCATCATTCTTCCGTTCCTTTGTTAAAAGATCCATCCTTGTGCTTTGCTATTTGTGACTGCTATCAATGCTTATCGCCACTTGTTATACTGTTGGATTTGATTGGGAGATTATTGGGTCGTGGGGGGTGGATGAAATCAGTTCATTTGTGACCTTGTATAGAACATCTGCACTTATTGTTCCAATATTCATAATTTTCTGGTTCAATTGTCTTATCAGATGCTGTACTTTATTTTCTGATGAAATGGAGATTATTACCCTTTATATTTTTTTTGATTTTCCAGAGATGTATTTTGACAGAGGCAACTTTTATGATTTCACTTCCCTTGGTGAGTATCCTCTTGCTTTCCATTTGTTTCCTACAATTATAAATTAAATTCAAAGTTGTCAATTATTTGGTGGAGCAATCTATTGATTTATTGATTGTAACACTTTAGGCAGGGAAACATGAAAATGAACTTCATAATATTTGTTTAGTCTTCTTTTATCATCTTAAAATTCTAAATACTTCTAAAATTTCTATTTTTATGTTTAATTGAATTTATTCAATTGGTTGTCTTTACCATGGCCATGATTTTCTTTTTCTTGTTTGCAGTCCGTGAATTGGATGTTCCTGGTGAAATATACGAAAGAAAAACGTATCCATTTGAATTCTCTACGGTTGAAATGCCATATGAGACGTACAATGGTGTCAATGTAAGGCTAAGGTATGCTAATTGTTCTTTCCTAAAAGTTTTCAAGGGAAATATATATGTGTATCATTATGGTTGATTACATTTTGAGGATGTTGAATGGCTTTTTCTGGTCTTAGATGAACAATTTATTCCCACTTCTAGTTAACAAGTTTGGTGGTTCTAATTTCTTTCATTCTCACATTTATACCTTCTTTGGTGCTTACATTTTGATGAGTAATATTGCTTGTCGAGTAAAACGATTGTGTGCTCATGTAATGTATTAAGAAATAAGAAAGCTGGCATTTCTGACATTCCTCTTTTACCTTCTCTCCACTCCTTGCTGTGACGTTGGAGTGGAATTCCAATAACAATCAATGATTGCTGGTCAGAATACTCATATGTAATCTACAAAAGGCTTTCCTTGCCCCTAGCCACTTGAGAATTTGTTGGATAAATTGGTTACTATTATGTTGTAATGGAAACTTCGCATTAATTAGTTTGTATATGTGTTTTCTGTAGGTATGTTCTGAAAGTGACTGTTAGCCGTGGTTATGGTGGAAGCATAGTTGAATACCAAGATTTTGTGGTAATATTGTCTATTTTCTTTCCCCTCACACACTCTCTGTCTTTCTGCTAATGTTAATCATTGGTGATTATTATGAAGTTCTGTAAGCATGTAATTGGATTTGTGCCTGCAGAAAGCATGAGTAGAATATTTTCATGTTGCTACTATTCCATTGATCTGTCAGTATTGGCATAAGAGTGACATTCAGGATGTGGAAATTTTGCAGGAATCACGCGCTTTGCATGAATGAACTTACTGCACTATTTTAATATAGATTCTATTCTTTTTCTTGATGTCTTTTCCTATGCTTCAGGTTCGCAATTTTACACCACCTCCATCAATTAACAACAGCATTAAGGTGAGTTTCAGTGTATAAGGAACATATAGTGCCAAAATTCATTGCTTTCTCAACATGGTAATGTTTGTAGTGGTGCTTTGGGGGGTTAAGTAACAAACATGAACCTAAATCTCCAACTTCCTTTCATCCTTTGATGTAAACTCATTTTAGATTTATATGACATTTACCAGAAGCACTACAAAACAGTTAATCTTAGTAATGAGTCATTAATCATTATTTTTACTCCTTGGGCAGATGGAAGTGGGAATTGAAGATTGCCTACACATTGAGTTTGAGTACAATAAAAGCAAGTAAGTTTGATGTGTCCTGTGACTAAGATTTGGTCAGTATTTTCAAGAGTTTTTAGCTCTCGGTCAGTCATCAATCAGTAGTCAGACTTGGAATATACGAGAGCTTTAATTTTGAATTGCAGTTGTTTAATATTGTGGCCTTACCTAGTTTGAGATTGTGTGTTACGATTGATGTTGGGTGGCAGTTTATTGTTATGTAGATTGAAGGGAATATATTTTCGTTATTTCTCATTTGAACTTCTGAACTTTATAGGTATCATCTGAAAGATGTTATTATTGGCAAGATATATTTTCTTCTCGTGAGAATCAAAATTAAGAATATGGATCTTGAGATCAGGCGCCGGGAATCAACTGGAGCGGGTGCCAATACTCATGTTGAAACTGAGACACTAGCTAAATTTGAGTTGATGGATGGTGCTCCTGTCAGAGGTATACTGGAGTTCTGGTTTCTTGTGGATTCAAATGAAAATATGACTGATGCAGAGTTAAGAAATGACTTCAATTACCATGCAATTAATATATATAATCTAGACAGAGGAACACCTGTGTCTAGTTTTATATGATGGTCTGGAATAAGCTGGAATAAGTTACGACATATTAAAGATGCTCACATTTAAAATGTGACACATCACATGTTTCAATTTTCAGTGATGCATTTGCCTACTGACATTATTGCTTTTGCAGGTGAATCGATTCCAATCAGATTGTTCCTTAGTCCTTACGAGCTGACACCAACTCATCGTAATATTAACAACAAATTCAGTGTGAAGTATTACTTGAACCTTGTTCTGGTTGATGAAGAGGACCGCCGGTATTTTAAACAGCAGGAAATTACCATTTTCAGGCTACAAGAAAATTCCTGATTGAATATTGCACATTAGACCGGCATTTCTTCTTGTCAGAAAAGAATACAACAAAATTAACCCCTTCATAGCACCTTGTAAATTGTTAAAAAGTTTGGAATGAGGATCCTGCCTCCTACAGTGGCTTGCTTGGTCAGTATTGATTTATCATAGTTTTTTGGTTATGTACATGGCACTGTTGGGATGGGGAAAGACCTATAGTTGCTGTTCCGTTTCGTGTTTGACATCATGCTTAGCATTGCAAAATTAACCTGCATGCATAGGACTGCTTGAAATTTGGTTTCGTTTCTGGGAATGTCATAAATTTATTACTATTGATTGTCCGCGGTTCCTATGCCTGGAGTGAGATGACAATTTTATGAGATTTTTGATTTTTTTTTTCTTGTGATGTCAGAAACAATAACCGACTGCAAACAATAATCTGTACTCTTTTTGGATTGTATTACTTTCCTGGAAATGGACGGTGGTTCTGATTATTTAACTTGCTGATAGGTTTGTTCATATTTCAACCCAAATGTTGTAAGCTTTACATTCTAGTTACATTCAACTCAAGTATCGAATACAAGCAACAATTTTTAAAATCGATGAACTACTGTTAGTCATGCTATAATGCAAATACATACAAAACTTGAGCAGCTTCTGCGGAAGCAAGAGCTTAAAAAAATGTGATATCTCACTCTTCACTCTTCTGAAACCGAAGGCAATCCCTCCTTGAACCAAGCATAAAGTCCACCTTCTAAGTGGTAAACATTTTTGTTAGTCATTGAGCACAAGCAAATACGCTGCTATCAGTGATCTGCAACCGAAAATGCAGTAAGCGGTGAGGAAAGACACCATCGTTTTAGCTTGCTTTTAAGATAAACTGAATAGTTTGAAAAATGCAAAATTTTTTGATCGGCAGAATTACCTTGATTGCCGGGGAGATTTTGTGAAGGCTTCATTGTGCCTCCAGATGAGCAAGCCACAATAATCTTTGCTTCCTTATCCAGTTGTGTGATGCCACACCTGGTAGGACATACCCAACATTTGATTAGTCACAGATATTGTATTCAATTATCCAAAAATGATGCAACAAAATTAAAGCATGATCAACTTGTTCTACTATACTTTGCAGAAACTCAGGATTCTCGTCTGTTCCAGAAAAGATTCCAAGGAATGCAAATGCAGCACGCCGTCCACTCCTTTATTAGCCTGTATATTTGCACATTGATAGCACCTGGGGCGTGAGCCTGCATATAAGAGATTCATACCTAAGTAACACAGAACTTGCTCATTCAAATGGTTTACTTCATACAGGATTTAGGATTTTCTGAACACTGTTTCTTAAGCAATATGCTTTGATTTTTCTCTGTTCACTAACCTCTTTAAATTCTGCTTCAGGCCTTACGTCAAGAATCACAAAGTTGTTTTCTTTCTGAAGGTGCAAAGCTTCCTTCACATCCACACTCCTTACCTGCAAGAGAAGAAACATTTCCTACAATTATTATCATCTAGTGAACCGAATTTATGCGTAAGCATACATTCATACGCTCATCCTAATTAACAAGTTTGACGCATGAACCTCAAATTTACGTCACTGCTTAGAATTTGCAAACACAGGAGTCCATAAATTTTAGGGATATCTCAAAATTGAAACTATAGTAAGACAGAAAGCTAAGATATTACCCTTTTCTGAAGTAATAATTCCCTCTTAATCTTCCAATCTTCTTCAGCTGATCCCTCCAAATAAACGAAGTAAAAGAAACCAAATCATTGTTTTTGGAATCATTCTTCTTCTATTTTTAATCTCCAATCCGTTTTGCGAAATCTCAAATCTAAATTCAGGTGAGAAGAAGTATGTGATTACCTGGTGTTTTTGCAGGTTTTGTTGCTATATTTTGGATTTTAGCATCCCCCTTGGCACAGTCTGTGAAGGTAATCTTCCCCGCAAAAATGTAACTGATCTCACTGTCAACCCCCAGAGATTTTCTTGATTAGTGTTTGGTGCCAATATCAATGTTGAAGATTAGTAATTTGGATATAAAGAAGATGAAGAAGAGTGTAATTGGCTGATTGAACTAAGAGCAGCCATAGTATCTCATGATCACTGAAGGGTTTTTGCTAGCAAGTGCTTTTGCTTATGTTGAAGTGCTTTTGTTTTAAGTACTTACGCCAACTAATTTTTTAAGGAAGTGAGTGGCACATGAGATTTGTGGTTTTTCTCTCTCTTAAAATCTAAAACTTGTGGTTCATAGAATCAAGATTTTCTTCCATTTGGATTTCTGTCATCTTTATCAGTGTTTTTTTTTTTTGGCTGCCGTGTTAACTCACTATACGACGAACTTCGCGAACTTCAAATTTTTGTGTACGTTTTAAATCTTCGCCATAACGCTGGGAATCTTGGCGAGCACCATCGTTCGTGAGTTAACGTCTATCGAGTCTCGTCTTCGCATGATAAAGCACGTACTCTGAATTTTGACATTGACTTTATATCATAAAATTATTTATAATTTTATAAATATTTTAAAAAATAAAAATTATTCTATCATCTGCTCTTTTTTTTTCTTGAGTATTGATATTACAACAAAATATCATATTTAAAATATGCAAATCTGATAATAAGACAATATAAAGTGTTGCTTCTCTTATTTTTAATATATATTAAAAAAAGAATATAATTTTTTAATTTATAATAGATAAATTATTAACATTTTCATCAAAAAAAAAAATTATTTTCATAATAATTATAAAAATATCTAAGTTTTAAGATTTAAATAAACACTAAAGGATATTATTGATCATTTTAATTGGATTAGTATCTATTTGTTATAAATATATAACTTGGTCTTTCTTTATAAAATGTAAAATATTAGGGATCTCGATGTTAACATTAGTTGCTACCCACCCCGTACATCATTGATGTCGTCTGCGTGCCCAAAATTTATTGACGTTTTCAAATCTCTACCGTCAAAGAGCAATTTATTGACGATTTCCTATCATGACACGGTCCCTTCCAGTTTACTTTATCAATCACTCGGAATACAGGACAAAATGGGAGGTAGGATCCACCGACTATTTCTACTGCCGAATCCAAACGTGCCCTTATAGTACCGTTCCCCGAACATAGAACCACCCACCGACACAGTGGTCACAACATGAAAAAATAACGGATATCTCAGATATTGCCACGTGGCAAATCTCCAAATGACCGATGGAGCTGAGTGAAGAGAATTTTAAGCCGCGTCATTTAGATTGTATCCTATACAGCAAGACCCAAGTTCAAACTCCACAATTGAACACTCTTAAGCATCGTATCATTGTACTTTTAGAAGTCAACTTCGTTTCTCCTGAAAGGGAAGTCCAACGTACAATCACAAATGAAAACAGTTGGGAATGACAGAAATGCGAAACGAGCAGAGAATTGAAAACCCAACTTCGGCCTTATAGATATATATAGCCATAGCTTTATCAGTGAGCGATTGGAAAGAAAAATCAATCACATTATGGTCCAATTTTAGGTGGGTTGCCTTCTGATTTTCTCTCGGCGAGCGAAAATGGAGATGTTTTTTTACTTGATGTTTGTTGGGCTGGGAGCTGTGGTGGCGGCAATGGAGCTTAGTAAAACGAGCAAGGATAGAATCAATACTTCATCTGCTTTCAATTCCTTCAAGAACAATTATCTTGTTGTTTACTCACTGATGATGGGTAACTTAATTCTCTTGGATCTGACATTTTTTCGTATTGTAATTTGTTCTAGATCTTATTTACTTATGTATGTGTCTTGGATATGATCTGACTTTTAGAATTTTATTGGCTTGATTGCTAATACCCATTTGTTAGATTTTTGCGTCTTGAAACTGCTATGACTGATTTTGATCTTGCTTTGACGCCGTTGTTGGAAGCAAAAGAAAATTAATTAATAATAATAACAAAAACATGCCACAAGGAAGTCTTTTTATATGGGATCTGGGTTACAGTCCTTTTCTTTGAAGTACATTTGTTTAGAGCAATAGAATGAAATGTTTTCCCATGTGCTTTTCTTTCTTTTTTCTGTTTGGGTTCAGTTTCATTGCCGGGAAAATGTACTGAAGTTTAGTTATAAGGTTTTCCAATGTTTAGGAACCGAAAGTGAGCTCGATAAGGCAATTTGGCCAAGTGTCTGCTAAAATTACCTCGTTCTGGTTTGTGATTGACGCGTTTGACATAGATCTCTTAATGAAGTTTAACAAGTTTTCTCTGTGGCTGATTTAGCTTTTTGTGAAGGATTATATAAAGTTCAGTTGCTTATTAGTTAGAAACCTAAACTCTGAAATACAAACCGGGTAAACCTATTGCCAGTCAAAACAATTCGACTTGGATGTGTGATTTTTCAAGAATCTGTCAATGCCAGTCATATCCTGCCTCCCAATGTTGGATTTTTTTGAATTACATCTTCTAGGGTGTGGAAGCCTATTGCTGAGCTTTTCGCATGACCTTGAGGCTAATATAATAGACTTATGGAAACAATTTTCGGATGAACATATTAGAAAGAAAATTTTAAATCTCCTCAATCCAAATGTAACCTATTTACTGGTTTTTGCTATAATCTGTTGCTGCGATGCCCTTAAGCTATGATCTTAACTTAACCATTCTAGTAGTTTTTGTATAAAATGAACTGTTTGAATTGGATAGAAGTTCTTGGCATATTTGTAATTCCTTGTCTGACAAATTGCTGTTTACTTGGCTGTAGCTGGAGACTGGTTGCAGGGCCCTTATGTGTACTACCTCTACAGTACCTACGGATTTGGAAAAGGGGATATTGGACAGCTTTTTATAGCTGGTTTTGGGTCCTCTATGTTGTTTGGGACAATTGTTGGATCACTAGCTGACAAACAGTGAGAGTTTTTGTCTTATCCTTTTATGGTTCATGATTAATGGAGTATTTTACTCAAATTTATGATGCATTCATGTTTTTAATTCAGGGGTCGGAAGAGGGCATGTGTGACGTATTGTATAACATACATTCTAAGCTGCATCACTAAGCATTTTCCCCAATACAAAGTTCTTATGATAGGCCGTGTTTTGGGAGGTATTGCGACTTCTCTTCTATTTTCAGCATTTGAGTCATGGCTGGTTGCGGAGCACAACAAGGTGAGTGATAGCATCTCTTTTCTGTTCATGTTCTGAAGATATATTGGTTATTCTTAGCTGACAACTTTCAATTGTTTATGTGTTATTCATTAAAATTTCCCTTGTGCCGACCTTTATTAATATCTAGATGTTGACACTTTCTATTCATCTTCTATACAACCATTCAATGTCTTGTCTGTGACTGATTGTGCTATCTTCTTCACATGTTATCTCATTTTTAATTCCTTATTTTCTCATGTAATTGGTGCAGAGGGGCTTTGAGCAACAATGGTTGTCCATAACATTCTCAAAGGCAATATTTCTTGGCAATGGTCTTGTTGCTATTTTATCTGGATTGTTTGGAAACCTTCTTGTTGATTCACTTTCTCTTGGGCCTGTGGCTCCCTTTGATGCTGCTGCCTGCTTTCTTGCAATTGGAATGGCCGTTATTTTATCATCGTGGACTGAAAACTATGGAGATCCTTCAGAGAGCAAGGACTTACTTACCCAGTTCAGGGTTGCTGCTGTGGCAATTGCTTCTGGTAAGAGTTCAATATTTACCTCAGACTTCTACGTATATCGTGTTGCAATTTTGATGGAATGGGTTATTGTTCTTGGTGCCTCACTATTTGTTCCTTTCCTGATCAGGTTTATCTATTTGGTTCTTTTATATCCTTTTTAACTGGTTGCCTTTCTTTTCCTGCCTTAGTGATTAATATCTTCTTTTTTGCATTGCAGATGAAAAAATTGCCTTGCTGGGTGCCATCCAGTCCTTGTTTGAAGGTTCAATGTATACCTTTGTGTTCCTCTGGACACCTGCTTTAAGCCCAAACGATGAAGAAATTCCCCATGGTTTTATTTTTGCAACTTTCATGTTAGCTTCAATGATGGGAAGTTCCCTTGCATCTCGTTTGATGGCTCACTCATCACCCAGGGTTGAGAGCTACATGCAGATTGTTTTTGTTGTGTCATCTATCTCCCTCTTGCTTCCAATCATAACCAGTGTATGTTATCTCTTCTAGTTAGCCTTTTCTTTACTTGTTTTATTTTTTAAATATATTTTTGTAATGGACTCCAATTTCACTAATTTGAAACAGTTCCTAGTGGCACCTTCCAAGGTGAAAGGTGGAGGAATCTCATTTTCAGGATCTATCCAACTTCTAGGCTTCTGCACCTTTGAGGCTTGTGTCGGCATATTCTGGCCATCCATTATGAAGATGAGGTCCCAGTACATACCAGAGGA
>JAWDEX010000008.1:5118084-5163231 GCA_035221805.1 Trichilia hirta | reverse complement strand
TTCTGCACCTTTGAGGCTTGTGTCGGCATATTCTGGCCATCCATTATGAAGATGAGGTCCCAGTACATACCAGAGGAAGCCAGAAGCACCATCATGAACTTCTTCCGCATTCCTCTCAATATCTTTGTGTGCGTTGTGCTGTACAATGTATGTTCCAGGCTTTACTCTAAACTGTTGACTTATTCTTCGGGTTTAAGATTTATAGGATTTGGTCTGATAAAAGCACTTGACATAGTTTGCATCTCATTTTCTCTTTCTCTCTCATCTTTTGCTTATTTGTTTTGTTCTATCTCTAAAGGTTGATGCATTCCCCATCACTGTAATGTTTGGTATGTGTTCAATTTTCCTCTTCGTGGCATCAGTCTTGCAGAGGCGTCTGATGGTGATTGCAGACAAGCCAAGTGAGTATAATCCTCATGCCATACCTTTGCTTACATTGATCCCAAATAAAAAGGCAGTAGAGTCATAATTTCTTATATTCTGTACCTAGATTTCCTGAACATATATGATGTATAAATTTACTCCCTCAACTTCGTGGTACTCAGAGTTGGCAATGCTTGTGTTTGTTGCAGAGTTACAAGAACGGTCAATGAAGGAAAGGGATACTGAGGCTGAGCCATTAAACATTTGATCTCTGATCGGGAAACAGACCACTTGTAAGGTTGTGCAATTCTTGTAAGGTTGATAACAGCCACTCGGTTTGTTCCATACAAAGTTAAAGTCGCCCGGGTGAGGATGGAAAGGCTTCACTGGAGCATTCAAAAATTGATTTTTGGCCGCTATTAGAAACAAGAATGTTGTGCAATTATCAGTTACATTTTCTAGCCACTATTGTAGGAAATTAAAATGTCTATTTCTGTAATTCAAATATTATTCTTTTATCAAGCTGGGTATATAATCTGTGCTGACAAGATGCTATTTCTTTCACAGTTTTGTCAATTAGCTAGCTTGCAGTAATGATTTGCTGAGGCATCTTCATATTTGTTTACTAAATTGTAATTAAATTTTTAGAAATTTCTTGGTTTTCTTCATTTTTATATGTACACAAACCAAACGAAATGAACTGAACTTATTTTTTTGTCTCATAATCTCAATCTGACTTCAAAAGTTATTTTCACTGCTTTCTGGTTTATTGTTAATTATTTTACATCCTAATTCTTTTATACAATTTTTTCGAGGAAGAAATAAGATAAATGTTAGTAGAAAAGGGTGGGAAAGTACCTTCAAATAGCAGATTTGATGGTTTTTCAAAATATAAACAACTTATTTTTGGACAAACCAATTCATTCTATAGCAACAGTGTTCAAAATTTTACAATTAGGAAACTGTTTAAAGTTCAGGAATTTTTACACGAGTGTTTTATCATAACAAAATTTATATAAATTAATTTGATAAAATTATATTATTATTGTATATTTCCTATAATTTTTTGCATTTTGTAAAAATACAAAAACATATAAAATTATATAATACTGCTAGTTTGCCATATTAATTTACTGTTTTTATTGCTAAAATTGATGAATGAACAAATATGGCCATTTGGCCGTTGATTTGAGAGAAGCCTTTCGAATGTAATCCCCACAAAATTGTTAAAATTTCCTTCAATGAAACATAAGGCAAGTGTACAAGGTCATATCTGAAACACTAGACCCTCAGCAAAACATCACTATTTGACCAACTACACTGTGTTATACCTCACTCTCTTTTAAAATTGGGAAAAAAAGAGAAAAGTCAATGAATTCATTTTCAACTTTTTTCCACCTTAGTGACATCTTAATATTTTAGGAATACGATAGATTGCAAGTTTTTCAATATTTGCATATGTTAACAAGTTCCAAGCTCTTGCAATACGATATGCTCACATTACAATTGCAATAAATATACAAAAACAATATCCAATTTTGTATAATGCAACGTTAAACTGTTTTTTTGGAGGGGACAATGATGCATAACTATTCACATCACAGCAATCGGCCGCGTTTGGCATCTGTTGAAGCAACTTCCAAATCTCCAATGAAGAAAAGAATTCTATCCAGAATACCTTGGTTAGGATTCTCTTCTTCCATGGAGCTTTCTCCCTCGAAATCTCCTTTTGAATTCAGAGGATGAATACCAATTGCTTTTCTTTGTCTTGAACCCAAATGGAGTTGGATTTCGCCTTGGTGAACAAGATAGTAGTCAACGCCTTCTCGGATTATCTTTAATCCCCTGGAAAACACAAGCATGAACTTCGATATTGATGTATGATGCAAAAATTTGGCATGATAAAGATCATGGTAATTGAGGATGTTGAACTTACAAACCAACTCGATCACATCGGTCTTGCACCTCATACACATCTTTCCATGATTTTGATTTGGCAGGGGCATAGAACTCAGCACGATCTTCTCCCCATCTTTCCTTGAATAGGTTCGACCACAGAATGTCATCTGATGCTATCACTTTCCATTTCCTGCACACTTTACAACACCAGGGAACTCAATCTTAAGCTTCTCTGAATAGAGGTCTGTAAGCTATTCTTCAATTACAAACAAACAAAACACACACACACGAAAAAAAAAATTGGGAAGAGCTTTTGGCATTAAAGGAAATTATATCAAATGTGAACTACATCCAATCCAGCAAAAAGAAGAGAACTGGCAAAAGCAATGAACCAGCAATTTCAAGCACATTAACTTTGTCTATTATAGAATGTCTAACAAACCAATCCGTTACTGAAAACAGAATTATGTGATTTCTTCCCTTCTATATATGTACGTTAGCTATTATGTATATCAATCATATAGTTTAGAAATATAACAGATTCAAGAATTCGAGGGCAGCGTGTGGTTGTAAAACAGAACCAAATGAGATCCAAGAACTGAAATAACAATATCTATACATTGAAAGTTGACCATGTCATAGTTAGAATTCCAGAATTCAGCGAAGTCTTAAAAAATAGGACTATAAATGGAAACTGAAAAATCTTTGAAATGCAATAATTATCATACATCTTCCTGTATCTGGAACCTTAGCATAGTATCTGTAGATTAGATCACTCAATTCGATTCACCAGACAAGAATTACAAATAGTATACCGCATCAAATATACTCTTTGTGAAGCCCAATTACCATCAAATCCAATCAATTGAGCATAATGAAAAATATTCATAGGCTAGAAATTGCACAATTCAATTGAAATTCAGAATATCCTGCTCGGATCTTCTCATTAATATAACAATTAACCATCAGAGAGAACCCATGGAGAGTTGAGAATTCTTGCCAAATCCCTCGCAGATTATCTAAAAGCTAAAACTGACCTTGTTGAGCATTGGCAAGATTCTGCTGATCCAAGAAGAAGAAAATTTTAAAACAGAGATCTTCTGATAATTTATCCATAGAGTCCAGAAGCAGAGAAGCAAGAGCTTTTTTCTTTCAGATTCCAGAACAAGAATGGTAATCCTGCCTTCGCCTGAACTGTACTCTGTACAGAATACAGTTGAAATCCAGTTATTCCACGCGATCGAGAAAACGAAAGAATATACTCGCTCATGGGTTCCTTTGGTCTGAGGAAAGCCGATGGCTTTCTACGGCGAGTGCGACTCACGAAAGGATTTCCACTTGTTTTAAAATTTTAAAAGTGGATTAAAAAATTGAAGAAACTAAAATTATAAAATTAATGTGTCAGATGCTTAAATATTTTAATTTAAATTTATTAAAAAATAATATAGTATTTCGTAAAACTTTTCCAATAAATATTTTTAACCATACCTGTGAGTAAGATTTTTTCAATGAAATATTTTGAAACCTTGATAAAATAATTTAATATGGCAATAAAAAAATATATTCATCAAATTCCACCAGACAATATATTTTTAATCATATAAAATAACTTTTTGCATCAACAATGTCAATTAATTTAGTGAAAAATCAATCACTTAATCTATTATTTTCACAAGAAATCAAAATTATCAGCCAAGAGACCAAACCAAACCAATAAAGTTATCACAAAAAGCAATTTTAACTAACTGTTATTACCAAATCAGTAATTCCTTTAAATTAATTCCTTATTGCATCAATTGTAAAAATTGTATTCCTATTAATTTACACTTATTAAATCTTGGTGTTAAAGCAAAAAAATAAAAATAAAAATAAAAATAAAAATAAAAATAAAATCTTCAACTGAACACCGCGTGGGATAAACTCATTTTATAAAAAAAAATGAAAAAAAAAAATCCAGTGACAATCATATATATAATTGCTAAAAACTAGTTGACTAACTCAAACCAAAAAGCTTTCATGTAACCTTCCTAGCAAGCAATGGCAAGCCAGATTGTACCCAAGTTCCCAACTCGTCTCTCAGGCTGGAAACAGCATTCTTCAATGTTTCGTCACAACTCATTTCTTCAAGAGAGAATTCTTCATTTTCAAGCAGTTGGAGAAATTTTTCCAAGCAATTACTAAGACTATATTCTGCGATGTTGTTGATCCTGAGAGAAGTATTTGTGTGCATGAATTTTGTAATGAGAAATCCGGCTAAACTATGCTGATCTGCTTTCACAAGTTCTGAGACTAAGGCAGGAAAGAGGATTCTTCTGAAAAGTTACAAGTCTTGAGATCTGTTTCTGCATTCGTTTCTTCCTCCCTTTGTAAGCTTTCATAACTGGGTTTCTTGAAATTGACGACAGAAATTTCCAATTAAATAGCATAGATAAGAGAAAATAGCACCGTAGGAAGATTTGGTGATGATTGTTGAAACAATCCCGGCAGATAACAGTAAGAATTCATGGTCCTTGCAGATTGTTTCAGAGATGCATTTTTGTTTCATTTTTTCAACTGCATTCAACGGCTGCAAATATATACCATCGCCAGGCAATAACAACAGCATCTTTAAAGCCAAAAAAGGATCCATCCCAAGCACAATTTTCGAGCTTTGGGCATCATTCTCGTCAAGCAAAATTCCATTAGATATTGACAAGGATTGATCAATCATTCTGAACACATCTCTATACCAGGCCGTTGAGATTAAATGTTTGAAAATTTCCGTCCAACATATATGCGAAGGATGAACAGAAAGAGAGTTATGTTTCTTATCTTTTTTGATAGGTTTAGCTTCCTGAAAACTTTCCCATCGTTCAACCCAATCATCAATTCTCCAGTTGTTTTCAGTGTTGGATGCTTCTTCTATGAAGGCTACTTCATCATTAATCACAAAAAGACCTTCCCACTCTTCTAAAACGGCTACCAAAGCATCAAAATGTGAATCTATGCTGGCACCTCCACTCAACTTCAAGAAGCAGGAAACAACTGTCTCAACATAGAAAAGATCATCAGGGGTAATTTCTATGGTTGGTGAGATAGTTGCAGCAAGCTGAGTTGATTTGAGGGCAACCAAGGTGTTCACAAACCTGATAGAAGGATACAATTTTCAGACAACCTCTGAATGGCAGTAGCTTCACTCATTTTACTTGTATTGAGCAACTCAATCCCATCCTTCCCAGGGCAGAAAATTGGATTGTAGCTCAGAAGAGAAAGCCTTGATGTTTCTGCCTGAAATGAATTACATAAGCTCCAGAGCATAAACTTGAACCTGACTAGGTAACTGCAAATTCTCAGAAAATTTGATCATTCTCTCCCAAAGAACATGCCTGACCATCTTCAGCTCATCCACATCCCCGTCCAGTTTACTCAGAGAAGACAACAAATGATACAAATCACAGTGATCATGAGACCCACTGATGAGATTTTGAAAAATGGGTTCCAGTACATCTAAATGTTGATGGGATAGATCCTGGAATTCAGAATCAGAAGTTGTAGAACTACATTGGGCAACTGATTTGAAAACACTTCTGAAATTGCTCCGAACCCACAGCCAGAAAATATCATGGCTCTGCACACAGTAAAAATTTCAGTATAAGCTACCCATTAGACTGTGATTCACATGGCTGATGATGATGCCCAAGCCCTGACTTGGTGAGATGCTGTCTTCCATCATCAACCTCATCATAACCTTTAAAATGAACATTAAGCACTCTGCCATTGCTGGATGCAATTTCTTGCATTTCAGCAGCCATTCTTACCCAAAATTTCATCAATAAGATGAGACAATCCTGCCATGTTGAGTTATCAGGTACACTCCCATACGAACCATACATTGGTATAATAACATTGAAGTACCATTTCATTGTATCCGAAGCATCAAAAGGTGTCAAAAGTCTGATATACACTCAGCAACAACTATAAGTTTGCTCAAGTTGATTAATGAAACACCGAAAGTTTTCAGGGCTTTTAACATTAGAATCAATTCTAACTGTAATCTCCAAATGAAAGCAAGGCGTTGTTGCACCCATCAACTTCAGGGTACACAAATAAGTATAGAGTCTTGGTGGTTTCTGGAGCATGGCCAAGTATCTCTTCTATGACTTCTGAGATTTCAGCAATTATATCATCATTGATCCAAACCTCAGAAACAAGGATAGAACCTAGGTACTGTTGCAAAACCTGCAGAAAATAATAGGAAACACATCATCTACACAATGAAATAGACATTCTTATATCTTCTATATTTACAAGTCCATAGTAAATCTAATACCACATACCTTTGTGTAATTCAAGCCATAGGTGGTGGCCATTTTCAACAGATTATTTAAAATGTACTTCTCCAACTTTACTGATTCAATCAGAGAGGAAACAACACACTCAATATAATTAATGTCCCCAGACAAAAAGCGTGCGGTGTCAACTCCAGGAATTATTTGCTATTAAGCTCTGGAACGGCCACATGCTTTTTTCCTTCTAATTTCTGTTTCCATTCCCGCCAGAATGTAGACTGTACTTCGTCAATCTCATTTAATTCACCTGAACTCAAGAGTAACCAAAGAAGCAGATGAATACAGGATTACTAATATATTATAATGCATTAACTCTTAGCATTTCTGAAGACCACAGGGTATATAAAATTGGATAGAATTTGAAAAGAAAACATGCAGTCTAAATTTAAGAGGTCAAGAAAAGAAAACAGCCATTCACCCGAACTACGTTGTGTGTGCTTCTCTTTAAACTTCCTCCATAGCAGCTCCTTCCTATGGAAAGGAACCTGACATTCAACTCCATAGTTGTGCTATGAACTATATATCAACATTCATCATGCTACAAATTTCTTGGTAATTTTCCCTTATTCTCAGCTGCTCGTCTATCACTTCTACCCCATCAAAAGCATCCACTAGATTCAACAAGAATGAGCAGCCCAAAATGTCTTCCTCTTCAGTAACAGGTGGTTCTATAATTGACTTTGCCAGAGAGCCAATCAGATCATCTTTGGGAGCAAAGCCATTCCATGCCAACCAGGACAGTATGGTGACCATGGATTGTGTTCTTACCCTCACATACTGCTTTCCAGGAATCAAGCCATGCATCATTCTCTTGCCATATTCTGCTTTTCTACTTAACTCCCGCACCCATGGAAGTTGTAAAGCAGTAAAAGACAAAATTTTTCCATTTTCTGTCAAAAGTGATTCCCAGTTGATTTCATTCCCACAAGGCAGAAGTTTTGGCGACAATGGAGAGTGTATCTTTTATGTTATTGAGATGAACTTCTTGATCGTTACTACTGACCTTTTCAACTAGTTCAGAGCAATCTTTTAGGTTAGCTATATCTTGAACATTGTAGCCCGGAAGTGAGATAACTGAGGGCCCTTGAACTGAGAATTTGGGTGAATTTGTCCCTGCTAACGAAGTCTCACATTGACCTTGCATGTCCAGATCTTTCCATACATGGAGCAACTCACCTATCGATTCTTGATCACAATGGCTTAGACAAAAACCTAGTAGCTGCTTTCTAGAACTTATATCCATATTTTCAAGGGCAGGACCCCTTACTATTGCGGCACATAAGTCCCAAATGGGATCGTGTCCTTTTTTTACCAAAACGAGGCAGAGATCAAATGCCAACTGCAGATCACCAGCAACTGCAGCTCCTTGGGCAATAGCTTCGTTGACAGCTGATATGTCTTCTGAAGAGTTCAATCCAAGAAGTTTGGGAACTTCAATGAGTTCATCAACGTGCAGATAATCTCCACCTTGACTTTTGAATGCCATTTTAATGACCTCCATTGGGTCTTTTATTTGCCTGAATTGCATGGGTGGAAGTGTCACTCCAAGGTTCAGTTTAACCATAATTGCATTAATAATATCAATCTCTGCTTTAACATTTCTGCTGCATGACAATAAATTCAAACATTCTTTGGCCTTCCAGATCTGCAACATATCACAACATTGGAAATGAATTTACACGGAATATAGATCAGTAAATTTCATTAAGGATTTAGTATAAAGCTCTATAGCAAAGCTAAAATTATTTAGCTTTCAAAGGTATAAAAATAAAATTTATACAGATGCAAAATTTTTACTTCAAACTAGGTTATCGACAATGTCGGCTAGATAAGGCATAAAAGTCCAAAACAGAAAAGAAAAGAAAAAGAAAAACAAAACAGATTAGAGTTGAATTTTGAAGTAAACGGTTCTGGGCTTATCCTAAGCCATTGTAGAAAATAAGCCGTTTGGATACTTATCTCTGAGCAAGAATGCTTGAAGCTGAGAAAAAATAATCCCTTGCAGCTTGGATAACTAGATCTTCTGCCTTCTTTGATGCTAAAGTAACAGAACTGGTTCCCTTTAAATAGTTCCTTGCAAGAGAAAATTTCCCAGCTTTCGACAGTCCTCTGCAGAATTCCATTAACATATATTCTAGGTCAACGAAAGTAAAAGCCTTCTCTTGCAGACACTGTATATCATGCCACAAGTTTGCCCAGTCATTTGAGAGTACAAGACGAAGAATTTGTTTTACAACTTTTCCATCTGAATGAGCCTCAAGGAAAAAATCCATAGGCTTTGGAACCAGAAAGTAAACATGTAGTATTAAAATCTTAATCCCTCTCTCTTTCAAATTTATGCAAGTATCAGCCATAGAACACAGTATGTACTATCAAATGGCTTTAGTTATTAAGAAAACAGGAATCTGATATCCAAAATTCATCTCAATTATGTCCTAAATTGTTTCATGAATCATAATGGTCTGACAACGTCATATTAAGGAGCAATGATGCTCTAAAAGGCCAATTTCACGCTCTGTGTGGGAATACAGCAACATTGAGAGGTGAACAGAAAATTCAATCAACAGAACAAAGTCCTAGGCGATCCCCACGACTAAAACAGATAAATTGTTCACCTCCTTCAGCCATTTACAATTTTATAATTGCAAACATTATAAAATCCCAAGATTTACCAAGGACATGCTGACTGGTTCGGGTATCCTTGTCACTAGATGAAAACATTATGCACTAATGTCACATAAAAAAAAAACTTTTGATATTAGAAATTTATAGAAAGATTCAACATTTTGTTGTAGAAATTGTGACATCTTTTTATAAAAGTAATAACCATAACATGAACGAAATTTGACAACTTTATTTCATGCACCCATGGAATCAATTTACTTGTAGTATTAATTGATGGTTCCCTGTTTGTAGAAGACTACCATGATTTCTAAAGATCAAGCGCATGAAGGAAAAAACATATCAGCACTTAACTCCAATGTTTAGAACAGCATCATTCAAAGAGAAAAATCAAAAACACTGGCAACCAGAAGGAAAATAACAAACCTGACAAAATACCAAAAGTTTCCCAGCTTCGACGTGGCCTTCTGCCATTTTGAATCTTCTCTCAAGGTCATCAACAAGTATTTCATTATCTGAAAAAGTTGAAAATCTCTATCATGATCAAAAACAAGATGCTCCAATACCGAAAAAGAATATCATGTATTTCACAAAAGCATGTGCATGATTGTCATTTTATAATTTCATCTAAAAGGGGCTGCATTGCAAAACATGATTCAGTTAAAAATAAAAAAGGGTCAAAATCACAAAACTTCATACAGAAAGCAAGCATTTATACAATCTAAATTATTTTTATAGTGTTGATGTATAAAAGCAAAAGAAACTAGGTTATCCCCATAAATATCTGGAAAATAATACAATCTAATCTGCCATAGTCTGAAATTTGCCTTGTTTGTGTGGAAGCTTTGACAATGTGGCAGCCATGGTACTCCAATTATTGGTAGCTTTGCACAAATATATGCACTGGAGAGAACAATCAACAGCTTCATTCTCATCCCAGAAAAAGCTGCTACTTTGATACTCTCTACATCCTTCCTCAATGACCATCAAGCAGATGTCTAATTTATTCTAGAAAGCAATCTCCTTCAGCCATCTAACCAGAAATGACTCATCCTTCTTATGATCTGCAGAACCTTGATCAACACCTTCCCCTTGACCAATCAATGTCAACTCATGAGACCTATTTCTCATAAATGTAATGGCCTTATCTTGTAATTTTTTAAACACATTTTCCTCTTCCATTCCCTTGAGCATTTTACGAAATTTTTCAGTCAGATAATTGTTCCCATGAAGTAAGACTCATAGTGAAGCACATTTCACCATCGGTCTCATCAGCATAAAAAGGCTGGTGCAAGTACAAAATATCATCATGGAACCACTGCAAATATGTGAAACCTTTGTAAAAAGCAAAGTCAATTAGACAGAGGCAGTTGTCCAGCTGCCCACTATAGCAATCAATATCTCTGGCTTGACTCTTGTACCACAGTGAAAGTTCATTAATTGATGACCAAAGAGATCCCAGGCATCCTTTGATCATGGGCTAAGTATTAGTCAGTGCACTGATCTCATAATTTTTAGGCAATCTTCCTATAAATCCTTCCATCTTGTCACACTCAACCCAATCTTCTTCCCTCATGGAAACTCTAGTAGGAGGAGACCTTCCAGGAAGAAGCTGTGCATATGTTTGAACAGGAAGTGTCTCGGGAATAGCAGCTAAGATTTGCAACATAGAAGAAGCCAATGAATAAGGATGGAACTTAAAAGGGAGATTTAAGACAACTATTTTTCCACTTTTGGCAAGGTTTACTCCGGCTTCATTAATAAGCAGAATGTGGAATTTGCTGTGTTCCTGAGCAGAAAACCTGTACAAAACTATGACAATAAGATGTCAGTTGGGAGAAGCCATTTGGTTAATGATACACCTAATAAAATTTCATAAGTCATTATTTATGCTAAATGAATAATTATAGCTTAAAACAGCGTGATACCCGCTCATGTTTATACCAAGATATATCTCCAGCCTGTCTCCAAATTGTAACAACTGAATTCTAGCAATATGGAAATCCCAAATTTTGCTGCATTCATCATCTTCTAATTCAGAGAACTTATACTGGTCAGTTAGGCGTAGACCATGTGCATGTAAAGCCTTTACAGCATCTTCGCTTTGTCCAATTTTATCTACACATTCAGAAAATACAAAAGCTTGATCCTTAATCTTTGACAAATACATATTTATTTCATCTATTCCTCAGCTGGAACACAACCACTGGGATTTGAAAACTTCATCAGTATCCAATCCATGACGATTAGGAAACTTCATAGCAGTCTGATAGTTGTGGTTGCTAATTAAAACACTATAAATTTCAAAAACAGATCTCTACAAAAGGAGACTAGCTCCAGTGCAACATAAAACTGTTGGATTGATTAAATCTGTCTCTGCTGACCAGCTCTGTCTTTGAGTTGCTTCTTTCTCTGTCATAATCAGTTGCATTGTGTTTCCCTTCGAGCGATTTATTCTCCAGAAGCAAAACATGACCTTGAAGTAGCTGTGCCCTTTCCATAACAAGTGCAGCATATACAGGATCACTCTCTTGAACTTTTAAACCACTAAGGATGTCATCCTTAGTGGTAACAATGCCACTCTTTCTTGCAGAGTAAGTATGTGATCAGACCACGAAGTAAAGTCCACAATATCACTAAAAATTTCCATCTCTCCACAAGCAAACTTTGAAAGGGAATCGTTATCCATCGTAAAAATGTGCAAGCATCCAGTCATATCAGAAGTAGCAATAAATTTTCCCTTTGGTGAAATTAGTACTTTTGGATATGCAAGTTGCTCTACATGAGTGTTTGGTTTACTATATAAGCCTACAAATTGAGTGGAGACCAATTGTTCCAAGTCTAAATTTTGACATTTACGCCAAAGAGAAATGCAGCGGGACCCTAGAAGAAAAATGAATAACTAACTATAAAATAGTTAAAATAAAGATGTGATATGACGAAACTCAACTAATAAACAGATTTAAAGGACTTTTTCAAAAGTTTTAGAGGAAAATGCGTCCCATTAGAAAAAGGAAAAAGCCGATCAAACTCACTATATCAAGTTTTTCCAATTCTTTCCACATAGAACTCACGCAGATGCCATTGGTTAATCAGTTGTCAATCATACTTACAAAGGTCTGTTTTGATAGAAAGTTTTATTCAAGAACCACAAGGAAATAGATCATATGAAGTTATACCAGTACTACCACCAGAGGACAGTGATGTAGTGGCAGCATTGCCGATAGCAACCAGCAAAGAAAGTTTGAGATCATAGTCAATGCAGAAAACATTCTAAGGAAATTGCCTTCTCAAAGTGAATGCACAACTTGAGGCACATTTGGAGGAAATTGAGGCACTCGGCTCCTTGCTCATCTCTATATGATGAAGGAATCCATCTGATGTAAGAACACCGAAGCTACACCTGAAAACAGATTCCACAAATTAAGCAGACACTTTAATAATATAGCTTTGAAATATTCAGTTAATGAATGCACTAAACGCGTATAAATTAAAAGAAAAAATAGGAACACAAAAACTTCAATTACAAACTTAAAGTTGATAAAAGATAAAAATAAAATAAAATCCTCATAAACATCATTCTGTGTGGAGTTCATGCGGAAACTGCTGACCAGAAAATGGGAGATGGAAGGAACACTTACAAGCAAGATCTCTGTACATCCATTTCATCTCGTGCAATTATGCCTATAATTGGTAACGACCCTTTCCAATGCTTATCTGTGAATCTTGTTATCTCTTCACCATTTGCTTTAACAAAATAGATTGTACCAGTTTCATCAACAATTCCAAGTACATCATGAGATTCTGATCAAACTACATAAATAGATGCACAAAAGCTGCAGCCTGATGCATGGGGCAAAAGTTAATCACAGTTTTAAACAAAGGAAATAAACTTTTTGACAGTATTTATACAAATGAAGGAGAATTTTTTTTATTTATTCAAAAATCAATTAATTTCACAGCTCATAATCCAAATACTAACCATCCATATTGCTCAACTTCCATAAAAAACTTCCAAGAATTTGAGCTTTTACAAAACTATATTACAGGAAACCACAATCTCATAAAAGCTTCTCACTTGTGGTTATCCTGGGTGACTAATTTTTGGATCGGCCTGTGGGCAGACCCAACTCTCCAACTAGAAGTAGCATTCAAAAACTGTAGGAGTCAAACAGCAGAGTTAGCTTCTATAACTATCCACAAGAAAGCTTAAAAGAATGCAAGGGAATATTTAAACAGGATCAGGAGGCCATATGTGTCACAATAAACACTAACGCTAATGTTTGTCTATATATGCGCAAGAGTGGGACCTTTGAGTGGCATTTACATAGTCTAGTCAGAAAATAATGCAGCATCAACAATAATACATGTTACCAGTAACAGAAGGTTAGATCATCAGAAAATATTAAACAAAAAATTTCAGAATGCATTCTAGAAATTTTACATAATCTGCACATGCAATGAAAGTTGTGTGAAAATGTTAGCTAAAAGGAACTATTCAGTATGTATGTGACAAACTAACTACATAGCCAAGTAAAACTTACCGGTAAAAATGTCACATGGTTGCTGGTAGTCATCATCCTTACAAAAAATTGTAATCTGACAGCCAAGAGCCACAGTCACATGTTCACCTCTTGGAGAGATAAACAAGGACACACTTTTCTTAATTATCTTTGGTTGCCTATACTTGCACCATTTCTCTTTGCCTTTGCTTATACCTTCATCATATAAGAGGAAGAAAAGAAAAGGGGAACTAGTGATTAAATGACTGCAGCCAAAAAATTTCAAAAGGGCTTGAATGCCCTAAACAATATTTTCTTAAGCTGCTACAGGGGCAAATGAAGACATTGGCAGATAGCTCATAGTAACTAACTACAAACACAATAACTATGGCTGTGTAAATGCTCTTCTTTAACCAGGCTCTATTATCATTACCACAAGTGAAATTTCAGTCTACAAATCTACTTCAGGGTTGCATCAATAAATAATATAATTCAAAGAGATGGAAAATACCCTAAAAATCTTAAAATAACTTGCAGAAAAACAAAAACTCGGGCATAGCTTATGAAAACACTACTCAAAAATTGCACAGCACAGTGTCCTTATTTCTCAGGTTGATAAGCTAAAAAGCAAATAAATAAATAGACACATAAAAGTAAAAATTAAAATCTTGGAGAAAATGAACTAAGTTCATAGGGAATTTTTACATCAACACAATCAATATTGATTAAATTAGACCACATTAGCAACGCATTCAATCAAAGATTAAATAGGTCTCTAAACATCCGAAAAGAAATTTCTAGAACAGAAAGAATTGACGAAATACTTCCCGTAACATCTTCATTTACCTGAATTTAATAAACAAATCAATTGAAAATGAGGAAAAAAACTGCGAATACGTGATATGCAATAATTTAATCCAGTTCAGAGCGAGACAGATCTGTCAGCTCGATGGAGGAGAATTTAAAATGTACAGTCCGGTAGCATGATAACGTGTCTCGTAAAGAATTTTGTTTCGCCCGTTTCTTTCATTGATCAACTTTCTTTTACCTCTAAAGCTTCTTTCTTTCAATATCTTCAATTCTCCGCTATCAGAGAAGCGGCGAAGAAGAGAAATGAAACTGTGTTGCCTTACTCAGTGAAAAAAAATAAAAATGAAGCGGCCCAAAATATTGAAGTTCGTCAATACGTAATGGGCTTGTGAAGTAAAGTTATCTGGACCCAATTCTCTCAAAGACCTTCATAGGTAATATAGTATATCGGCCCAAATTAGGTTCAAATTAGAAAATGATCGCAATTGAAAGCATTACTACGTATATTTTTGATGTAAGACTTTGCTAACAACTGTCACTAAAATTTTTATTTTTAACAAATTATATTTTTTGAAATTTATTATCAATTATTGTATTAAATATTAAAAAATTAGACACTCCTTAGTAAAAATTTTTTTATGTTTAATCTTTTAAAATTTTATATGATACATAAATTAAACTTATATTTCGTAAATATGAATATATATACTTAATATTGATAAGTCAGTGTTAAATTATTATAATTCAATGCCAAATTATTAAGAATTAGCTTTTATGGTATAGTTAAAATAAAAATGAAAGTTAAAAAATTAACAGAAAATGATATGATATTAATTTGAAATGTGATCATTATTTTCAATGAGCTAAATTCGATTATGCATGTTCTATATTTTTTTAAAGATGTTAATAGTGACTTTCACTCGAAAAAAGGGCCCTGTCAAAGTTCTATACGCGTGAATGTTCATAATATTTTTGAAGCTGTTGCAATAAGTTTAGAATATATTCTTAAGTTCAAAAAAAAATAAATAAAATAAAATAAAATTCTTTACCATATTGACACTTTATCTAGAGACAATAAAAATATCTTTTGTAAATTCCATATTCTTGTGAGTAGGGTTGGTCAACCCTTTTTCATCACATGTTTTATTCTTTTATAAGAGATAAATAACAAAATTTTTTCTGTTCTTTAACAAATCTTTAAAATAATACAAGTTGTCTTAAAATATGGAGTTAAAAGAAATAATTTTAACGTTCAAATTAGTCAATTTATCCGTAACCTCATTATTTTTTCAAAAAATATGCGAGAAATAAAATTTTGTTTGTAAGAGACATAAATACATGAAGTGTACAGTAATATACTTGACATATTCGCAACAAATAGGTCCCAAGTTATTGTTGAAGTAAATAATAATTAATACAAGGGGTATATCAATTAAAATTAAAGCAACTAATTTATGCGTTGAATTATGTGTTTTTAATATTGGACTAAAAAAAATGCTTAACAAGGACAATTAGAGCTTAATTGGAATCTATCATAGCATAATATGGAATTAAATTCCACCATTAAAGACAAATCAAGCAAGCTTTTAAATTTTAAAGTATTTTAATACTTGAATTAAGCAATTAATTAGAGAATTTAAGTTAATATTGAATCAATTAATTAAATTGAGTAAGATAGATAATAAACAATAAATAAAAGTAAATATGTCCTTAACACGAAATAAAATTTGCATTTGAGTAAATTATGCTGATTAGGGTATGACACTTGGTCGCAAAAAGCATGCATTGTTACCCAGAATCCAAGACATATCTTGATCAAATAATTTAATCTTAATTATAATAATTGAATCAATAGTTCATTAATTTAACTTAATTTAATTAGGAAATAAGAACCTTTGAATTACCTTAGCAGGAAAAGAAGATATTGCACCTCTTTTAAGATTTGCCTTCCATTTTCCTTTTATATATTGAAATAGGATAATAAAACATAGATTTTTAATTTATTAATACTCAAAATGCAACATTCTAACTTCAGACTTTTTATTAAATAACATGGAAAGGAATTTTCTCTCTCTCTCAAAAAAAAAAAATGGAAATTAAGGAGTTTAAGCAAGCGATTGGGGCAGATTCGACAGTGAAAGCCATTCAGTATGTCTATAAAATAAAATAAGTAATATGATCTTTAAAAAGCATTGGTTTATAAGAGGAGTGACTTTTAATAATATTATTAATTCATGAGAATAATTAACTATTGAAGAAATCATAAACTAATTAATTATAGTACTTAACTTTATGTCTTTTGTGATAATGCTTTCCAACTTTCGGCTTTAATTTCCATGTTTTGACCCATTGAAACTTGTAAAATAAATAAACCATAACGTATTGATTTAATCAGGGTAGGGTTACGGTGCATTTAGTTGTAAACACAGCTGTTATAAATTTAGTGGTGTAATTATTAACCTTTTTGCAGGAATTTTAATTTTTTACTACATTTTTATAATTTTATACGTTAAAAATTATGATAGAAAATTTGAGAATTACAATGTAAGAATTAAAAATATATGAATATGTATGATACAGTTGAATGTATCGCTACATAACCCATTAAATTACAGTCCATTTAATTAGTTAATTAATTAGGTTATATATAAATTTATTTGATAATATTATTTAATCATAATCAAACACATTAAAAAATTCCGGTGGCCATTGTTTAAAATTGTTTAACCGGTCAAATAGAATATAATTAACAGTCAATGATTTAATTATCGTAATCATCCTCATAGTTTGAAAAAATAACAAATTAGTTTAGAATTAATAGTTCACTCGGAGATTAGATGCATATATTGTGATATTATCTGTCAAAATTTACGTTTATAATGGATAATTTTTTATTTTTATAAAATATTCGTAAATAAAAATTTAACCTAAAAATCACAAGAAAACTCCAACATCTGTTTATTAATGAATTCTCATTTCAAATTAGTCAATAATACCTAAGTCCGTCAAACAAATTATGTAATTTAATAAATACTTGATTTATTTTATCGGAACTATTTTGTCAAGAAACTATCTTATTGTACATTGGTAGACTAATTTGTAAAGTTCGCAAACTATTAAGGAAGAGTTTGATACAAACCCATATACGAAAACACATTTGTACTCCCCAATACAAATATGACATTAGCAATTCTACGACATGATGAATGTAATGACCAGTCAAATATTATTCTTACAAGATCACTTGCCATATGCAAATTAACAAACGAAAGTGATTCGATAGATTAAGTTGGTAGTGGGATTCTTAAGATCTATAGCTAGACATATAGATATAGATTACGATTAAATAATTTTATGATTCCTTTTAGATAAATTATGGTTGTCGTTTTAACACAGTATAGAGACAGAAAAACCCTCTTCTTCCTCCTATATAAAGGGATGGGACACCTTGAAGCCGTTCCATGAAGCAGAAGCGGAAACAGCTTGTAGGGAAAACGATTCTTGGAGAAGTAGACATGGCGTGATATTGTTTCGGCTCATCTTAATTTCTGTATAATATCACTGTTTCGGACTGCAGACGAGCCGAATCAATATCACTCTTGTATGCTTTCTCTCAACTTTTAATTATTTTTAAGAAAAGAAAAAGCTGTATATAAGCACTGTGAGCGGCTCTTAAAGATTATTTTTTCCCCTTCCTTTTGTGTTCGTTTTGTTGTTTTGGATTAATAGATACTTTTGGTTGGTTAATTGCTTTCAAATTATAACCCTCTACTTCAGTGCTTGAGAAGCAAAAGAACAGAAGCTCTTTTTTTTTTTTTTTTTTTTTTTGAAATTGTTTTTTTTTTTTGTAGTGATTTTACAGCAAGGCCTCCTCATTTAAGATCCTTCAATCTTTGTTTCTATTAGATCAATATAGATTTTAGATATATGTTACTTAAAATTTGACTCGGCATTTCTTTGTAGGAAAAATTGTTAAAAATTAAAAGTTTGCTCAGTTATATATTTAGATACGATAAGGAGTTGCATAGTCCATTTTCATTCAAAATTCATCTAGTTAAAAATAATTTATTTATATAATTTAATATGACACTGTCTTGTTATTGTCATAAATTTATATATTTATTTTTTAATTCATGTAAAGAAAATCTGACTTTAATAATAATAATATAACAACATCAAATTAGTTTGTATGGGTAAATTTTATAGATATCACTACAATTTATTTGCATATTTTTTAATATAATATTCTTTTATTTATTTATTTGAATTGTAGGATTCAATAATTGAATATGATCTCAAACAATGTGGATAGAGAGGCAAGTTTAATTATTCAACCACCACTTTTAACAATCATATAAAATTGCCAAAATTCCCCTCGATTTTTGTTTTACCCACAAAGTAACTACCCAAGTAAAATAATATTTGAGAATTTATTAATTAAATTGGAAGGACCACCACACTAACATCTTCATTCCCTCACAAAAATGATAGTAATATGTAAATTTAGATGTTAGTCATGTAAAGCATATGATTATAATTTTAATATTCATCAAAACATCAAATTAGTGATTCATTTATTTAATTAGTTAAATTACCAAGATATATATATCAAGAGTACCAAAAATCAAAATGAAAAATGAAAAAACCCACAAAATGTTCTATTTCCAATGTTCAACTAAAAATGGTACAAACATGGTTAATGTCCAATCTTGATTCTCTTGCTTAATTGTTGCGAGAAAGAGAAAAAGGTTTGTTATTGTTAAGTTTTACTCGGCCATACTAAACTTAGCCGGCCTTCCAATTTCCAATAGCTGTCCGTAGCTAGTGTTCCCTGACTGATTGGCGAGCTACCATCTTCACCGATAAAGTCACTCCAATTTAGTTTCAAGTTAAGTTTTTCTATAAAGTAAATGAAATATACATCCTAAAGTTTAATCACATAGCATTGGTTTTTAAAATATTCATACAAATTTTAATTTATTAAAAAATTATTTATTTGGATTTTTTTTTTCAGTTATAATTATAGTAATATCTTTTTAATCATGATTATTTTACATATTTTTTCTGAATTCATAGATAAAGCTCATAAGTTTGGATCTCTCTAAATTTTTTTTTTTTAAATTAAATTATATAATATATTTTAAATAAATCTAAGAGATGTGTGCGTGCTTTTATCTTTGTATAGAGTTAATTTAAATGGCTCCTTCCTATCATGCAAGTGAACTAATATCTTCAAAGTGGATGCGGATGATCGATTAAAAAAAGGGTTTTGTATCAAGAGCTCATGCATGTATAATTTGAATATGATGTATATTATGGAAAGCAAAACACCAAAAAGCTATCCTTATGCTTTAAATATTGTATGTAATTAAAGTGGCTTGAGACCATTAAAATATTCTTTCTTAATCAGTTGATCTCCTAAAGGAGTTAATTCATGAACATGAATTTAGAAATTCCTTTAGGAGATCCATTAATTAAGAAAGACGAAAGAGAAACAGCATACAGTCCTGGTCTCAAGCCTTACACACAATATTTAAAGCATATATACATATAAAGGACATTTTGTATTTTTTTAACGTAGTTATTAGTTTGTAATTCTATTCATATATAATTATATATTCATATATAATTGATCAAGTGATACAAATTAAACATGCATATGAGCTTTTGTTGGGAAACCTCTTTTTATAATACTGGATCGGTAAATTTTTACGTATTATATAGGTATAAATTTAATTTCTCCGTTTTTTTCTTTTTTTCTTTTTTTTTGTAACTTCAACTGAGGAGGCAGAAATTTTAATAAGGGGGAACCCAAAAAAGGGAAGGACAAAAGCCGAACATTTTTCACTAGGGCAAGTTTTTCAAGATGGTTTGCATTTGCATCCATATCTACGTCCCCATTTGAGAACATGCACTAAGGCTAGCTTATAACCACCACAGATTATCTACTCTCTTGAAATATAAAGATTTGGAGCAACGCATTTCAAACATTCAAAACTAGTATCTGAGTTTCACTCTACTCAAAGTATTCTTCAATATGGAAATACAAAGTGACGGTAAACAATTCAATCAGTCATTGATCATCGTAAAGGTAACCATTTTCTTTCGTTTCAGTATATTTATTATTTATCTTCCATGTGATGTGATGAAGTTTTATCTTCCACGTGCAGTTTGAAGATGAAAATGGCTTCACCAGCGAAGCCCTCCAGCAGTGATGCTCGCCATATTACGTTCAATGGGCTGCGATAAAACCACATTACTCAGAGTTTTGGGTGGCCGGATTAGTACTGGCTCAGGAGTTATGTAAGTATAGATAGATACCGCTAGGGGCTTGCGTGCCTCGTACAGTAGCTACGTTCTGATACGTCCAATGGTGTAGGAAAACATCTAATAGAATCACATACAAGTACAAGCACCAATCTTTCTCTCCAAACAAAGAAAAAGATTGGCTTTGTAGCCCAACAAAGCTCATTTTACGCTAGCTTCACAATGACTAAGACGGAGACACTGATGTTCACGGCATTACTTCATTTACCGACCAGTCTGTTGAGGAAGACAAACCCAGCTACACTATGTCATTAGTAAACTCGGAATGACACGATTCAAAAATACTCTTGTTGAAGGACCGTCCAAGAGAGCGCTTCCTGAAGTAGAATTATGCCATCTATCTTTCTATATATTGTTGTTGTCAAATGATCCTGTCCCTATATCTGACAACAGCAATAATATGAGTTATCAATAATTCCTGGGCTATGTTCAGTCGCGTTAGTTCTCCTTCAGGAAGCTCTTTTTTAGATGGTCCTCCAACAAGAGATTTTTGGATAGCGTCAATCCGAGTTGACTGATGACATCTTTGGTGTAGCAGAGTTTATCTCCATGGTCAAACTACTTGTAAATGAAGTAATACCGTGAACATCAGTGTCAAGTCAGCGTAAAATAAGCTTTGTTGGGTTACAAAGCCCATCTTTTTCTTTATTTTTGGAGAAAAAGGTTCGTTGCTGTGCTTACACGTGATTCTACCATATGTTTTCCTGAGTGAAGTTGTTTTACCAAGCCCCGATGGACGTAATATGGCTAGTATCCCTCCCAGTAGGGCTTCACCAGCCTGGCGATTTTCATCTTCAAACTGCACATGGAATATAAAAATTTATCACATCAAATAGAAGTTAATTAATAAATATACTTGAAACAAAATAAAAGTGCTTATCTTTACAACCATCGATGACTGATCGTATTTGTTGAAGATGCATTGCTCTTCGCTTTGTATTTTCATATTGATGAATGCTTTGAAAGTAAACATTTTGTTTGGTCTGTGAATCTTCGAAGACTTGAAATTCTTTTGCACCGAAGTCTTTTTGAAACTTATCATGGTTCAAAAAAACAAAACTTGATTGAGCATTAATCTTCATTCCGAAATGACACTATATATAGGGAGAACGCTTGGGCTAATTAATTAGAACTTTCAGTTCATGCTTAGGCTAATTAGTTAGGGGGCACTCTCAAATACAAATAGGATATGGTTGGTTCCGCAGGATTGAATGACCAGCGAATGAGATTTTTGATACATTCTATGAATTTCTGTATGAGTTGACTGACCTATGACAATTGAATAAGATAAGAATGAAAAATTTATTGACGTCTTAAAGGGCTAATCATGGTCATCAGCCAACATCCTGAGACTGAGAAATTTATCAGTCTTTCCCATACATCTACAATGCATAAATAAGATTAAAGAAACCCCCAAGTAAAATGAGAAATCTGATGGGTAATACGAAAGCATTATAAATATTAATCAATGAAACGAAGTTTCTGTAAAGTTTCATGTGCCAATCAATACATATTATCCATTATCTTCATTGTATCAAATTAATAATTGGATAAATGAATCACATTAAGAACGACCTTTGCAGATCCAAATTCTTGCATGGTTCTTGATTGTGCATAATTCATTACTACTTAGTTTTATGTCCACGGACTATATTCACAACGAAAACAAAGTTGAACTACCTCATGGCCATGCAATATAGTTTGAGCTTCAGGAGATGGCTCCGAATATGGAAAGTCCAAATGTTGATATACGTAACCAATCAAGGGATTGGACAATATGGGCCTGTGCCACCACTAAAACTTAGCCAACCATTCTGGTAGTCTGGTATATTTAACTTATTTTTGTAATTTTTGTAAAAAAATTATTGATGTAATAAAAGAAAAATATTGATTATAAATAATCATTCATAATTTTTTATTTTAAAATTATATAGTTAATAAAATATAATAAATATTTTAATTTATAACATATTAATAATTTATATTATAATTTTATTTATAAAATAATACAACTTTCAATTTTTATGAGAAATATGTTAATTGCATGGTGTGGTATTAAAAAACAATAATATTACTCATCTTAAATAATACGACAACCAAATTACCACTAAAACTATTTATTGCATTGCATTCTTCTGTTATTCAATGAATTCGTGTCATCTCATTTAAGAAACATTTTAAAATGAAAAATTTAGAATGAACAGCATTAATCTTTTTAAATCCACCCCACGTAACCAATTTATAGAATCATTGATGAAAACAGAAGAGTAAGATGAAAAACACAAGCACACAAAAGGATTAACGAATTGAACCAGAAATGTATTGACAGTTCTAACTGATAACATGATCAACTGAATCCGCATGTAAAACTACTATTTACAAAGGCAAAATGCCAACCGTTCAAAACAAAATGGAAAGTTCTAGGATCAAGTTACAACTGGGCACCCATCAACTTCAATCCCTTTTGCAGTTGGACAAGAAGCTATAGGGCAACCCTCACCACTGTTTCCCCACCAGTCAATACTGATGTTCCCGGATCCCAGAGCAATGAACAACAGCACTGTCATGAATGCAGTTCCAGCATCAAGGCCGCCAGAGAGAACATAATTGTAACGTTTCCATAGCTCTGGTCGGTACCTGAAAACTATGAAACCGGAAAGGAAACCAAGGAAGATCCAACTAGTGTAGTTTACAGCGGAAGCTGGGGGCATGAGAGCCGTGGAACCCAAGATGACAGGCATGTGGATGAGACATATCCATTTTGTCTTAGGGAATGTCTTGTGGGCAAGCCACACTAGGAGAGGGGCTACAGCTCCTCCTAGAAAGAACCAGTTGACTTTCCCGTACTCACCGAGATCTCCGAAAATTCTTCGGGGCCCAACAAGACCCCATATGACAGAGGCATCGTAGAACACACGATCCATTGGACAAGTCCAAGGGCTGTCACGGGGGAGCATGTTGGTATCACAAAGATGAGGAATCGATCCCATTAACCACCATGCAGTCAATGTGTATGCAACCACTGCTATGACTGTTCCTACAACCTGAAATGACATTTTGCTTAGATTTTGATATTTAAAGTTATGAAATAGTCTATTAGAAGTTGGTTTAAGGCATGAAGGACAAAACTGACCTGAGCCATGAACATCGATCTTGGTGGAATCTTCATGTAGTGGCCGAGCTTAAAGTCCGCAAGAAAGCTTAAAGCTTGAACCATGCTAATATATCCATAAACCTTGAAGCACATATTAGCAACAGGGCGCTCTGGGTACATATAACCAATCACATATTCCGTAATGATGTTTAAACCTGGTTGCTGTTCACCGCCAAAGGAGCAACAATATCAGTCAAAGTTTAACAAAAAATACAAACGTCTCTTTAGCTCATCCATAACTTCCCCCTTCTAACCATGAAATTTGCACAGGTAAAGCACCCAAAGCTTGTAACTTCCGCAAATGGGAAAAAGAAATGGCCTCAAATTCCTCCTCCTCCATTATTCTCCTTCTCGTAATTAAAGCATTCAAAACTTTAATAAATCAGTAGTCATATTAAAAAATTTTCATGACCATATGACTATGAGCAGCGGATAAAATGCACAAAGCTTATATAATTTTAATCCTCAAATTTCAGACAAAATCATTAATTAAAATTTGAGTTGGGAATGTTATAGAAGCAATTTTTTACCTGATTTGTGGTGGCATTGATGACACCAATCGGTAGGGTGAAGAAAATAGCAATAGCACAAGCTAGCAGCACCCCCCACCAAGGCAACTGAAGTGACTCATTGTAATATTGGCAAGCAAAGATAATAGCAGCGATGTTGACCACAAGAATGACCCAAAACCACCACATGGGAACTGAATTGTACTTCCGCATAAGTTTTGTGTGTATATCGATTTTCTTACTCCCTCCAAAGGCCCTTCTTGTTTGTGTCCATAGGTCTCTGCATGTGCCATGCTCAAATGAGAAACACAAACAAGGATGGTGAACATAAAATAGACCTTTTTGCTTTTCCATAAAGTTCGTGTTCCCCAGGAAGTTAGATAATCAACAATTTAGATAGTGTTTACCTTCCACTGAAAAGGAGTATGTGGACAAGTGTAGCAGAAAGTGTTGCAAATCCAAGACCATAAGTCATAGCAAAGAAGGTGCTTAGATGCACAGGCCCGTTCTTTGCATAAGCATCTCTATCTAGATGAAAGTTGGAATTCACAATGCTCAAAATATCATACTCTTGACCGTTTAACATGAAAAGGTCTTTTGAATATATCGGGAAGTTCTTGGCTTTGTAAGTGTTGAACCAGTAACATAGGGGTGTCATCACATACATGACAAAGAAGAATCCAACAGCAACATTGGCTGTAGCAAACCATGGGCTAGCAAGCGGACTCCCAAGATAAGCTGAAATTGTAGACCAGTCAACCCCAATGGAACCAATTCCAAGCCCTTGCATGCCTGAGCCCAGTTGCTGGACTCGAATCGACTTGGGAGCAAACCAACAGATCCATGATATTGTTGTCAAAGTAGTAAATAAATAGCCAGGAAAGACATAGTAAGCAAAGCTGCCGATCAAAACCATGAGGAAGAACTGGTTACGAGTCACTCCACCTTTTGGTCTTTTCTCCTTCTCATGTAAAGCCCTGAAATTTGCCAGTAATATTAGAAAAGATGCCCAGGCTATGAAATTCCCATCAACCAATGAAGGTAATTTGCAAGGCAATAAATACCTGAACAGTGAGACCTGAACCAGATTATTCGGCCACCACATTTCCCCTGGCTCAACTAGATATTTCCTAAAGATCCCAGCCCAACCAAAGCCTAACACCTGATTTTAAACAACAAGGATAACTGCAAGATTAAATAACAGTCATAAAAATTTGCAACTCAAATACCATACCAGAAACAGTTGGCATAATGTTTCATTAAACTAGAACTTCAAAATAGAATCCATAATAATTAAGGACTGAAAAATGCCAGCTGTAATTACTTCAATTTCATTAATAATCATACCCATAAAAATTAAGGCATGAAAGCTCAAATAAACAAGGGATAGTCATCAAAATTTCAATTTACTGCTTCTAACAAAATAAGAATGCTATTGCCAGAAACTTAAGGAAAAAGATGTACCTGAGTGGTAAGCATAACAAGGAAGGCAGGAAGAAAAGTAAGCCTTCTCTTGTACAAGAGCTTAACTGCAGTCAAAATATGAGCAGCGTAAACAGTTCCAGCACCCGAGTTAGCAAAGATGGTGATCAAAACATGTTCCTTCATGTTGAATGGACCAGGGTTCATCGTAAACTCAAACCTGGTACCCTTAAAAAAGACCCGATCCGTCAGGGTTCTAGCCATCAGATGTCCAAGCGGTACCACTGCAATTTGTGCAGAAATTGCAGTGATCATCAATGGCTGTGTTCTGTACCAAAAGAATTGGTTCACAAAGGAGAGTATAACACAAGAAAGAAAACCCAGAACCCACATTCTGAATGTCACAACAGGGATGGTTGAATCATCAGTTTTCGGCACTGTCAAGTCCACTTGTTTTATCACACACTCTACATTATCCCCAATTTCCTCCATAGCCGCCTCAGATTCAAGTCTCTCAGCAGAAGCCATGAAAGAATCTTGGTGTTCTTAATTCTTTCCCGAAGCCAAAGCTTAACACAACAACGCAATGTGCCAACTTACAAACCCATAACAAAGGATATCAGTTGGAATAGGAGTATATTAAGGATAAGAAAAGAGTGCGATCAGAGTTTGAAAGGAAATACAATTAGTTAAAGAAGAATTAGACGTTAACGGCAAATCTCTTTAAGATTCCAAAAATAAATCAATATAGGTAAACTACAGCCGGAAATGATTAAGGGAAAATCCAAGCGAGCACGAAAAGTCAGCAAAAAGGATCATGAAAATGTTGAAAATCACGGACTACTAGTAGTAGTTTTATTGAATAATGGGTTGTCATTCTTCTCTGGCACTAATGAAGAAGTCACTTTCCCAATCTCCCCACCAACACTTGCATCTAGATGGGAAAGATAACACTTAAAGAGGGTTGATATGATCATTTGTTTGAATCTTATGACACTTGCATCTACATAGGAAAGATAACATTTCAGAAGTAAGATGCATGCAAGATAACACTTCAAAGGTGGGTTGATCAGATCACTTGTTTGACTCTTATCTTATGGATCTCATTTCATAATGTCACATAAAAATTCTAAGGCAAAATACCCATCAAATTTTTTATTAGAAAAAGGGTATGCTTATTTAGTTAAAATTAATGAACATAACAGGCAGCGTTTTTTCGTTGGACGCTTTCAATCCGAAGAGAAAAAACCTTGGAATGCGATCAAACCGAAGAGATAGACCATTGGAAAGCGAGCATATATAAAATAGGGATTGATCCCAAACCGGCAGGCGTATTGTCATATTAATATTAGCCTTACTTTATTTAGTTAAAATTAACGAATATGACAGAACGTCTTTTCGTTGGACGCGTTCAGTCCGAGGGGAAAGAACCTTGGAAAGCGATCAATCCGAAGAGAAAGACCCTAGCAGATATAAAATTGGGATTGGTCCCAAACGGCTGGCATATTGTTATATTAATATTACCTTATATTAGCGTACGTCATCGTTTTTGCTTTCGGATAAAATCATTTGACGACCCAGCAAAGCAGATAAAAAATTAATTAATGAAAACTTTAATATCAATCGTTTTCTTCAATAATCATTTGAGATCTTATTATCTACGTCCCTAGAAACATATCATTTGCTCATCTATTAGGTGTTAGACCGAGTTCTGTCTTTATTCGAAAATACACAGAAACTCTGTGACCTAGGTGATAATCTCCCACCATCACGTCTTCGCATTCCACCAATTATCTCCTGCCCTCTTCCCTTCCTGTCCTTTTCACATTACTATACCGACATACACGCTTCTTTGGCGCACGCAATGACAACGAACGTTGACTTAACAGCCTCGTATGATAATCATAAATTTCCTACGTACGCGATTGTTTATCACTAAATAATCGTAAGCACTCAATTGTTTCGTTCCTAAGTACACTTTCCAACATTTTTATTGCAAATTTTCAAGCTTTTTTCCCTTTTTTTTTTTTTTTCTTTTAATTTTGGACTCTCATTTCAATTTTCAACTCACAAAACTACAATAAAAAATTGAAAATTACGACAGAAAACTTGAAGTAACTGTATCACACTATAACCGAACGCACCATAGCCCTACCCATTTTTAGGTTACAATTTCTCATCTTTTGGCTCACTGAAAAACTTTCCAAAAAAATTATAAATTGCAAACAAAAAATTGGGAGATGTGTGGTGCCGCTACTTGCGTCATACTTCGATGCAAATGGATTCAATTCTATATTCAAAATTTAACCGGTCATAATAAGAAAGGGAAATTCTGCTGAAGTTGTAAAAGAAACAACAAAATTACTACAATCTGTTACTGGATCCCTTAACGATCATTAAGAACATTTCTATCCATTTTACAACTCTCCATCTGACATTACCAGTCAACAGCAAAGGAATCTTTGATCTCAAATCTCCTCACTTAGAAACATAATTTTTTCGGATATCTTAGAAGCAATTCATGCTAGATTATGTAGAGAATATAGATATAATCCACTTTTAAAACTAATAAGGCTTTTCATTAACCGAAGCTAGGCAGGCACCTTAAATATCCACCTTTTCTTCAACGAAAAAACTATCGTGCAGTTTTCAGACCAAGAATTTCTACTTAAATATTCAAAGAAAAATAGTAGGTCATAAGATAAAGATCTTGCTTTTGGATTGCAGAATCAATTCCTAGAAGGAAAATAACATTGTTCCAAGTTAGACCTTAGAGATCTAAGATCTGTTTAATAGAATGCTTTATAAGCCTATATGCAAAGAGAACACTAAATTATACGTATTCGGAAAATCTTAAGATACCAACTACCAAGAATAATTTCTACTTAAATATCACCTCCCAAAGCAGGATAACAAAAACAAAACACTGTAACTCATTGGCGACATATAAGAAACTAAATGTATCAAGGCTTGTTTACAGCTACACAACATATGACTCCTTGGACACAAAATTTCCTGTAAATGCAGTAGCTTAATCAATGACTAAGGTTACAAAACCTAACATCTAGCTGAATTCATCAAAGAATCTTCACAATGAAGAACGTTAAAATAATGCTTACACCGAGAAGTCCTACTCTAATAATGTTACATTTCCAACACAAAATTCACAAAAACGTGTATCTGTTATAATGCAAGAATTTGCAGAAACAAGTATCCCACATATCAACAAATGTGCAACAAGGATTCAAAAAGCTCAACCAACAAATCAAAACCAGTGAATAGAATGAAAATCATGTTGTGCTACGTTACCAATTTGGAAAATTTCACATGGATAAGGTTAGGAGATAAAACAATGCAAGAAGTCACGAATGAAACATACTACAACTATACCACAAATCAAATTGGTAATCCTATCAAGCAGGAACCTCTTTCCCCTTTTTATCTAAAGGTAAAATTGCATTGCTGGGGAAAAAAAAAAAGTACAAACAAATGCATTTCTATTCTGGAATCTACTACAGTTACATTGCTAACATATATCAAAACATGTACGCCTAACTGCAAAAGATAGAGATAAAGAAAGTCAGTTTTGACAATGTTCAACCACAAATAAGTTTAGCAAATCTAGGTAAAAGCACGCAATGATAACTTAATCAATTAAGAGCATATACAGTTTGCAGTTCTCCAACAGGAAAAAACTCCCCAACTCCTGCAATTGCCCAGCAATCAGCCAAAAACGTCATAATTTAAGTTCATCCTATTAAAATTGTGTATTTGGAGATTTGTGTAATCCTCAAAACAACAAAGCTGGCATATCATCATCCCTCATTATCATAATCTCCCCAGTTCGCGTGAATCCTACAGAAAAGTGTTGTTCCACGATTTAGCTTGATGAATTTTTTTTTAATGAAGTTTCTTAGATGGCATCCAACAGCCATTAATAACAAAACGTCGAACGGATCAAAGAGTAAGCATCAATCACCTGCAAATTCACATAACTCAACGCTTCCCATGATGCCCGCCACCTGATCTCGCACCAGGATAGCGAGCAAATTGCAACCTTAACTTGACCGACTCATAGTCAAGCACATCTAATCTATAACCTGCACATCTAATCTATAAACTGCAAAATTGAGCTTAACTATTTTACGCAGCACAATTGACTCACATGACTAACAAGGCCATCAGTACATAGTTTTAATAAGACGTGCAATTATTACTCAAACCCCCTTGAAAAATTTTCATCATTTACTCCCAAAATTACGTCGCATACTCATTGACAAAGTAGACCAAAAGGCACCCAAGGGAGGAACAGGAAATGGACTTGCTCCCTACCTTTCCAAGAAAAGGTCACTGACCATGTTTGTTTTCCTCAACCGCACACACATAGAAGAATTGAAAGAATTTCTTGCTCGCCACTGTTTGTTGATTTAGAGGGCTGGGGAAAAAGGTCCCGCCACCTTCTCCAGTTATAAGGGTCACCACAAGACCTTTCTTTCCTTTACCTTAAGCACACAGGGGATTGGGTAAATTTCTTGCCACCAACCATTTGTAGATTTAGCTTGTCTGCGGCTTATGAACAGAAGAAAATAGAGGAGGACAAGCTAAGTTGAAGATAAAAACACTTAAGGCCTAATTAATTACTCACAGTACTACACATTGCCTAAAATGGTTGGTCAAAAAATTTGCCAGATAGGCCGCCATAACCCACCCAGTTAGCAAGCCAGTTTGGCTGATTAAGATTAAAAAGGTGAAGATCTGATAAAAGATAAACAGCTTCAAGGATCCCAACAAATTTAGACGAGTCAAATTGATCGGCGAAGTGAGTACATCCCATTCACTGAAAATTTTTAAGAGGCCTCATTGTGAGGTTTATTCGAAGATTTAATGAACTGTGAATTTGCAGATCTACTATTATGATACGATGGAAACACTGACCAAACTGAAGTTTCCCCAAAACATTGAAAAGGCAAATGCAGAGTTGTACATGTGGGCAATAGCAGCAATAATGCTCACCTTTCAAAGGGTTTTAGAAGCTTAAGCTTGAAAATATTATATGAACTTACATAAATTAAAGCTTTTCATATTCCAAATTCTTCCTAGGATTCATAATTTTTTACCTCGTCCAAACAGGCTGTCTGAAATGAAAGTAGTAGACACAAGGAATGACAATAAATGACCTTGTCAATTGAGCCTTTTATTATTTGTCAACATCGGTAAAGCACCGTCTTCATAGGAAGCATTCATTTGATACACCATAATTCTTGAGTGCACGCTGCGTATTATACACAAGCAATGAGAACTGCTATATCTGTTTCTTTTTAACTGTTTCTAAATCCTCCATTTGTTCAATTCCTACACATCATAAACTGCAGATTGTATGACACAGGTTCATACCATGGTATATAAAATCATACTAAGTCTAACGTTAACCAAATTATGGGAACCCTTTTGACCTCTAATATATGTAACATGAATTACAAAAAATTTGTTATACACACAGATAATTTCCTTGAGACATATTTACCAGCACTCGTAACATAATACTGCTAGATTACTTAAACACTCACCTTGTAAAGCATCCATGGCAGTGGCCGCATGGGCAGGACTCACAAAATCAACAAAGCATAAAATCAGGGGATCTCCCCCAGGCTGCAACATTATAAATTCATAAATATAGAATATTGACTCTGAAATCAGGAAAAATTAAATTAAAATATATGTTTACATGTCTTGATTCCTTGGTTACAAGTCTAACTTCTTTGTAGCCAACGAAAGGGCGAAGATATCTTCCAACTCGAGTGAAGGAATGAGTGCAGTAGAGAAAGAAAGCAATGAATACAAGCATCTATGCAGTAGCCAAAGAAAGGATACGAGCTACTTCACGTCGCGTGCAATCAGACTGGAGACCCTCCACAAATAGAGTACTGGTAGCATCAGGGGAAGAGGAACTTCGGGCCTTCCACCTCCTAATCCCAAGGACCAGTCTTTGGCAGTTGTCCCTGAGTTCACACCCCAAATACCCCCAATACGTGGATCATCAACGGGACAGACAGGCATTCCTCCACTCGTGTCTGGCTGACTGTTCCCCACCATACGATGAAATTTGCTGGCAAATTTTTTGATTCATTAGACCAAAAAAATAATCACAAAGAGCAATTAAAATTACGATCTGACCATGCTAAAAGAAATTCAAGTACCACACTACGCAGGTAACGATCATAGGATGCTCCAAGGGAGTCAGTATCTCTCATTCCACGGAGAACTCCTCTGTCATCATCACAGGGATAATAACTTGGCAGTTCATGGCCACTGGGAACATCTACACATTAAACAGGTACTTAAGTAAATAAATAATCAACATAACAACAAATCCTACAGCTGCGTGGCTATGTGCATAGTAAAATGGTTAGTAATAATTCAAGTGTTCAGAAAATAATTTTCAACGGCTTTGCTGTACATTATCCGCATAACTGTGCAGGGCCTAATATTAGAATAAGAATATTAACTAGTATGAGATAACACTCAGTGGCAGTAAAATAGATATTTTGAACCAATCATTTCAGCCACAAATTTTTTGACAGAACAACCTCTTCACACCCTTAGCTTACAAGAATGGCAAGATAACCTCACCTAATAATAACTGGAACATCCTTAACAACCCAACCAAAGTCATTATGAATATGGAAAATTGTGAAAAAGGAATGAAACAAGCACTCGCAACTCAATTCACCAAGAATTATAGATCCATAGACATTCATTCATTAAGATATTAATCCATTTCTAGGCATAAATTCATTTAGATCTCACAATTTATATATAAAAAATCAGTTTCAAACATGTGAACAATCATCATAAACTTGGTAACACATGCTTAAACAGTGGAGACAAGTTTTCAATTGAATGCAGCTTATTGGTGGGAAGCAAGAATGGCCCGCTGATTTGTACTTTGCACTTGTAAGCAAGGCCAACAAACTAGAAGGATATCCCGTGCTTACACAAAAACACAACTATAGTAAGAGGATTATGAAAAATCAACCATTCTATTGTTGAACTATATAGCTGGCCACATTCCTTAGGCATTATCTATTTCATAGAAACTATAGCCTCAGTTATGGCAGAATAGAGATAGAGTATTCACAGCACTCACCTCTAACAATTTGGATTAGAGGCTTAGCTGACTTGAGTTAAATGAATTAGTGGTCAACAAACAGCTACAGTTATTGAGGGTCCAACATATCTGCTTGCCCAATGCAGCTTGTCACCACAAGCAACCATATGTCGGTTTGACCTTTTGATTTGTCAACACCATTCATTCAAGGGCTTCACTACTTTTCCGTATCAGATCAAAGTGGAAAAATATCTTATCTATTTATAGATTTATAAAAGTTATCCGGTAAGTTGGCTTTCAAAAAAAATTTTACAAAATCTTCTAAGATAAATTTTATAAAATTTTCTAAAAGAAGCTTTATAAAGGTTTCTAAAAAAAATTATTGATTAAACAAAACGATGGAAGTCATATTTACAACACTCCCTCTTAAATTTTATTATTTTAAATTAATTTAATATATTTTATACTATCTCATTAAAAATTTTATTAGTAAAAATTCAATAAAACAAAAAAATAGTTGAAAAAAAAGAATATAGTATATATAGAACTCCCCTTAATTAAAACTTTTATCTCAAAATAATATATATCGATCTATTAACTTGTGTAGGTGACACATACTAATATTATATACTAATTTCCCAAAAGTTAATTTAGATAGAGTTTTAGGAAAAAAATTATCAATATTTTTAGTAGAGTGAATATGCTTGACATTAATTTAGTAGCTCTACTAAAAATTATGAATATAAAAAAATTTTATGAGAAATATGTTTAATTCTATCATCTTTGATATATCTCTCTCTAACTTTAGTAATACAAGTAACAATATCTTCACAAATTACAGTTAAATTCTTTAAAATGAAGATAAGCGGCATGTACTCTAAATATAATATATAATAGAACATCACTACACGCATTCACAACTAGCTTAATATAGAGTAATGATCTCAGAATGATTAAATGATGTTACAATAAGATTTTGCTTTGTGGATCGCTAAGAGATTTTTGTATTATTATAAGTAAATATATATTTCGCTTGATATCGAGATTTATGATGATCAAAAAAATAATTAATATTTGTACCATCAAACACACTTTAATTTCTTATTGGTTCATTAGAATAAAATAATTTTAAATTTATTATTCTACAAATATAATATAATACATATTTGATGCCATTCTAATATTTTTGAGTAGGTTTAGAACTAAATTTAACTAGTAAATTTACAATAAATATTATGTCTGGTCTAATATATTGTGCTAGATATAATAAGGCATTAATAGCATTAAGAAATAGTATTTTTAGATCAAATATCTCTGCACTATTTTCGTTAGGACAAAATGAATCTCTTTTAGGTTTAAGAAAATTAATAACTATTAAAGTACTCAACGAATAAAATTTGTTTATATTGAAGTATTTTAAAATTTTTTTAATATATGCAAATTAATGAAAAAATATTCTCTTAGATTTATACTCGATCTATAGGCTGAAATAACATTTAATTTTTTTCAAACCTTTCATTTTAAATACTATTTTTAAGTATATAATAATCTTTAAAACCTCTTTAAGAGTTTTAATTATACCCATGTTATTAATATATATAGTTACAATAGTAAATTCATATTCTAATTTCTTTGTAAATATGTATAGACGTATATGATTATTAATATATCCTTCTTTTATTAAATATTTACTTAAGCAATTGTACCACATGTGCTCAGACTGTTTTAATCTATATAAGAATCGTTGTAGTTTGATTGAATACAAACTATGATATTTTAATTTACATACTTCGGCTATATTAAATTATTCGAGAATTTTTATATAAATATTTGCGTCAAGTGATCCATATAAATAAACAGTCACTACATTCATAGGACATATATCAAATCTTTCAAAAATTACTAAACTGACTAAAAATTGAAATATAATGATATTCATCACAGGAGAATATGTTTCATGAAAATCAATATCAGGTCTTTAAAAAAAAATCTTGAGCAAGAAGTTGTACTTTGTATCTTATGACTTTGTTATTAATATTATATTTTTGTACAAATACTCATTTGTATCCAACAAATTTGACATTTTTAAGTATCTAGACTATAGATTCAAATACTTTTCGTTTGATAAGAAAAATTAATTATGTTTGAATTACTTCTTTCTATTAAGATCAATCATGCCTTTATTTATATTTATTAACAGTCTGTGATTCATAATTATCTTTTATAATCTCAGTAGCCACTGAATGAAAAATTATATTATCGATAACTATATTATTATGATCTCACATAATATGCGTATAAGTATAATTTATAGACTTTTTTTATTTTTTAATTATTATACCTCTTTAGGGGCTTATGTCACTCTAAGAACATTTTTCTCTTTAGAGATAGTTAGTTATTCAGACATATTTGTCTTTTTAGGGACAACTGACTCTTCTAAAGTAACAAGTACAGCACTAATATTTTTTGTTACTTGATTTTTTTTTTTTTAGAATTGTATCTTTTGAATCAATTGGTTTATAATGTTTTTAGTATGCCATAAATGATTTATATGCTACAGTTATTCTTCAAAAATAATTCCCTGAGCTAGTGTATTAGTAGCTGATATATATGATTTGACCACACGTATTGTATCATTAAATACATCTAGTAATTGATTTATAATCTGCTAAAGCTATATGATCTTTCACATTTCATTTTTACATTAACTAGTGTGAGATTAAAATGAGACAAAATAATTTTGCTTCAATGAAGTTCAGCCTAACTTCAGAAGACAGTTTATTTTCTCCTAATTATAAAAAAATTGCCTCATAAAAGTAACAATCAACAAATCATTCAGTAAATTAATCACTTATTAAGAGCTCAAGATATTTAACAGTAAAAAATAAGTCAAAAGTAATATAAATTTTCAATCGACGTTGAGGCTATCAGGAAATCGGGATCATACATGTAGTGAAAAAAACAAAAAAATTTCGCTTTTCTCACAGGATCCATATGACAAACCCATCGTTTTAAGTTATGAATTTGAATATTCATATCTTAATTGTGTGATTGATGATAAAGAATCACAAACGCAAAAGATTATTACGTCTTTACAGTATCTACACGATCGAGATGATGAGAAACGAGTGCTAACTCCTCAAACAATTACTTTGTGTTCCCTTGTATTTGTGTTTGTCAAAACCCTAAAACAAAAGTGACGCCCACGTAAAATCCTAAAATACAAGAATATAATACTTATATTTATAGGCAATATTTAGGATTAAGATTGTAATGGATTTTTAGGCTTAACCCAAACGTTTGAATTTAACTTAACTCTTAAGTCCAATTGGTTTGACTTTCAAACCTAATTCATTAATAAGTTTCGAACTAATATATTATTTAGCCCAACTTAATAATGACTTTAGTCCAAAAACATTCCTACACAAAGTATTAAATAAATTTATCTCATGAATTTGATATTTCATCTTCCCGATTTAATGTGCGACCCATTAGGTTTTCGTAATATTGGTAGTAATACTAAAATCTAGTTTTAGTAATACAAATCATGAGCGATGTCTATCAACACATCATCACTCCCAAGTCACGAGAATGTAAGTGGCTCAACATCACTTATATTCATGATCAATATAACCATGTATTTTAATCCTTTTGTCCTAGACATTTTAATTGAACACAAGTTATGGAATATGTCATTCTCATAATATTCAATTCTTTGTTTCTTTGATACCATGAATATAATTATCTTACTAAATGATATCAATATCACATATCAATTTATTTGAGCACGGCCATACATTTTATAATCATACTCAATCAAAGGGGTTTAAAGATATCACTCTTATTATATAAGAGGGACAAATCGCATCTTGATCAAACATATCTTACTACATTATTCATGACATAGCCAAGTATTTTTTTTATAGTCAATTTTATTACAGATGACGTTTGAAAATATTAAACTATATCATTTATAATGTTAGAAACCATGATGCTCTCAAGTCGAAGGATCATTTACATCATTGTCACTATGAGAATTACTTATGACACTCATATAACAATTCATATAATTTTTCTCATATCGGATCGGTCCAGTACAATAGTTCACTAATTATTATTTATGTGTTGACTTTATATCTCATATCATGACACATCTTATGTTGTCATCAGTCACTACACATACTAATCTTTACGTATTATTGTTACCCTTTTATAATAATATTTGACTAGGAATATTTAAGAATAGTACTTAACTAATTAAGCTAGCTATTCTAAGGGTATTATTATATTTATATAAAACACAGATACGTAATAATAGAATCAAATATATTAATATAATAATATCATGATCTATAATCAATAAATATCCAAAATCATTATTGGATCTTAGGGCATACACCAATAGAGGCTACATTTTAGTATAGTATAGAGGTGTTATAGAAACATAAATAGCATAACTAAAAGTACGTAAATGAGAGATATTAGGTTGATGACCAATTACAAGTTGTAATGAAGAATATCAATAATAAACAATGGATCTAAGACGAATTAATAATGCAACATACAAAACAGTATGTCCTCGTGTAAAAATTAGTAATTAAGTACGTAATAAAAAATTCATGCAATTACCTGAATTCTCTTAATAAAGATTTAGCTAATTTATTTTGTTTATGAACATATGGGATAGGATGTTCTATATCAATATTCATTAATGTATAACAGTCATTAAATATCTTAAAGGTAAACTCACTAGTTTTATTCAAATATATAATCTTAACTGGATGATCAAAAAATTATACTCTAACTTGATAATTTGTGAAAGTAATCTAGCAAATATAATATTACGCATAAATAATAAATAAACATATAACAATCAATCAGATACATTAATTAAGACCATAAAATAGCGAAATAGCTCGCTAAATAGATGTATTGACCAATAAATATTTCTTTAAATTCTTTCTAAAAATGATAAAGATTCAAAATCAACTTTAGAGCTAGAAGGTCTGACTACTAGTTTTTTTTGTAAGTATTACAAATATTTTAGTTAGACAAAAGAATTTTTTGGTTCTTTAATGAGTGTTCATGAGAATTTTTATAATTTTATGCATTATTCTTAATCCTAGATGACCTAATTGGTCATACTATAACATAAATAGTTTTGAATTTGAATTTTTAGTTCATTACAGTGTAGTTTTCATTTAAAATTATAATTGTATAAAATTAAAATTAAAACTAGATGTGCAAGCTGAAAACCTTTTTAATATGCATTTCTTACCTGAAATATTAAAAGTAATACAAAGATATTTAACACTATTCTCATTTAAAGTCTCAAGATGATACCCATTTTTACGGATATCCTTAAAACTAAACAAATTTATTTTAAATTTGTGTGAGTACGAGACATTTTGAATGCATAATCTGATTTTACAAATTAATAAAATTATAGCTTTTTCAGAGCCTTCAATCAAATCTATAGGAGCTGATATGGTATTTATCTTTATTTTAATATTTATTAGTTCTAGACAATATTTTCTCTCTCTCAAATATCTCCACTTTTTTTTTTCAAGCGAGATAATTCATTAAAACTAATTTTTTTATTACATATTAGACAAAAGATATATATCATATAATTATAAAATATTAAAATTAGAATAAGAAGAAATACAATAATAATAGTAATAAAGGAAATATAAAAATAAAAAATTTAAATAATCTTTAATTAGTGTGAATATTTTTATTACCAATTAAATGTCCAATATTTTCCTTCTTTATTTGCAAAAAAATTAGAAACATCAAGATGAGTGAGATCTACAAAATGTGAATCATTAATAAAATTAGTTTTCACATTCTTTCCTTTATTTTTTTTAGGTGCTGTGTATATCCGTAATTAATGCATTTCTCTCCACATCTCTAACATGAATCATTAGAAATTTTTTTGGACTTATCATCAGAATACTATCTTTTAGAAATATTCTGCTTCTAGTAATTATATTTATTTTTATTGTTTTATCATCTTAAGGGCGATAATCATGCCTTTTTCTTATAACTTCTGTCATATCCATAATTAGTAGTAGTATTCGCATTCACTTTTAAGAATAATATAAATTCAGTTGAATGTTTTTTATAATTTCTTAACAAAAGTTCATTATTTTGTTCAGCTAACAAAAGTAAGAAATAAATTGAGAGTATTTTTAAAATTTATATTCTTTATATTGTTACAGTAGAACCACATTACTTATATAAAAAGTAAAAAATATCTTTTCTAACATATTTTACTTAGATACTTTATCGCCACATTTTAATTGTGAGATGATACGAAAGAGGACAAAATTATATTCAGCAATAGTTTTATAATTTTATATCTCAAATTCATCCACTCATCTTTTGCTTTAGATAGAAAAGTATTTTTCTAGATATCAAATCTCTTTTTTAAATTTTTTCACAGATTTAGTAGATCCTTAATAATGAGATATTGAGTTTTTACGCTTCCATGTAAATAATTAAGTAAAAAAATCATAACTTTCAATTTATTTTACAATAATAATCAATTTTTTATTTTAATAATATCCTCTAGTCCATGGACTTGTAAATATATTTTTAAATTTAGGATTCAAGAAAAATAGTTACTTTCGGTAACATTAAGAGTAGGAATTTTAAGATTTTTAAGATTTATCATTATAATTTATCAATTAAAAATTAAACAAAAACTAATGAAATAAAAGTAAAACATATCATATAAAAATATAATAACTTTTATGTATATGATTAGAATTTCAGGTCCATAAATACTTAAAATTTTGAGTCGACACGTATAATTCTTTATAAATTTAAAACGTCAAGTTTTAATCTACTAATTATTATGCAGAATTTTTAATTCTAATTATATCAAAACTTCAGAGTTAATATGTTTGGAACTTCAACTCCAAATTTTATATTTTAATTTATTTTTAAAATTTCAAGTTCTAATTAATTAGATCAAAACTTTAGTTTGATAATAATAGAGAATAAAGGAAATAAAATAACAGAAATAAAATACAATATTATTAAAATTTAAATATACATATAGATATTATGAACTTCATACCATATAAAGCTCCAAATTCTAATAATAATCATGACTTTATGTTTGATCAGAAAAAAATTTTATGAAGTTACTTTTAGTATTTCATGTTCTAATTACTTCTTTCTTTTATTAATTTTTATTAATAAAATAATATCAATAAATAATGCATACTATTTTTATTTTTTAATGTAGAAGATCATGTTAATAATAACTAAATAATATACTTATAAAAATAGTTGCACAATTACAATTATATAATAAAAGTATATAATTATAAAGATAAATATATAATGATACGAAAAATATTAAACAAAAAATATAAATATTTTGCATACTAAAATTGTTCTTATAAAGTTTTATAAATATCAGCATAAAATGTAATAAAAGAGAAAAAAAGATATAATTAAATTAATTAAGATAAACATATAATATAATTAGAGATAGAATTCTCTTTTTTTTTTTTTTTTTTTTTCTCTTTTTCTCAACCTTATGAAAATGAATATGCAAGATATCTATTTATAGATTTCTAAAATTTTGCCACCAAATTAATTTCGAAAAGAAATTTTATAAAATCTTCTAAGATAAATTTTATAAAATTTTTTAAAAAAATTATTAATTAAACAAAATAATAAAAATTATATTTACGACAATTTTAATATTTCCTTTTCTTTCCATCTTATTTCTTAACAACTAAGCAATAATACATGTCCAGTTGACAAAAAAGTTTATTTGTATAGTATTTTTTTTTTATTTTAATTTGTTAATTCAATTTAAAATATTTTAAAATAATACTATAAACACAAGCTTCAAATATAAATTATTATATACAAACTGTAGTTATATAATAATATTAATTAAATTAAAATATAAATTTAATGTAATTAATAAAAATAAAATAATATAAATTACATTTTATATCTTAAAATTTAGTCAGATAATTTATAGTAATATAAACAAACTGTTTTTTTTAGCACCCATTTGAATTTAAATTTGAAAAAATAGATAAACATATATAATAATATTACATCAACTTATATCTCATAATTTATATTAAATTTTATATTTTTAATAGTATTAAAATTGAGAATTATGATCATCATAAAAATAATGCTAATTTTTAGTCAACCCCACCCACTGTATTGTCTGTTCTAAGCCCAAAAGTCTTTGTTGCATTCTTTTTCTGAGAAACTTCCAGTTTCAACCTTATCATCTTCCTTTGTCTCAATCCGCCCATTTTTGTAATGGTAATATCAATAATAACAGTGAGTCATCGCCCTAACTCGGTCTATAAATACCTCCTTAACCTCTCCCAACTCAACTAACACTTCGGAGGTTCACGCCCAGATCCATTCTTCAGATTAAAGTTGTCCTACTTCATTTCTTTCTCTAATTACTAGTTTTCTTCTTTAATTTCATGCAAATCTACAATTAACTTTTGTACATCTGTGTTTCTGTTGTTTGTGGCGTTTATCTTTCAGTTTAAAAATGGCAGAAATTGGGGACTATCCACTCTACAGCTGCCGAAATTGCCTTACTCCTCTGGCCTTTCATCAGGATCTCATTTCAAAAAAATTTATGGTAAATCCTTTAACAGTCTTTACTAATTATTATTTTTTTAATTAATGACGGTCAGTTAAGAAACTTACAGAAGGATTTATGTTGTAGCAAAAGAATAATGATATAAGATACGTTTATTCGAGATTGAAGTATTGCGATGTTCTATCTAAATAGTGATGAATGTGCTGTTGGATCGTTAAGAAATGAATATTTGTCAATAGTGATGAATGTATCATTTACACAGATATTAATTAATTAATTAAGTTTTGTTTTGTTTTGTTTTGTTGAATAGGCCAAAACTGGGCAAGCCTATATGTTTGCTCATGCGATGAATCTAGTTTTTGGTAGAAAAGAAGAGAAGCAACTGATTACAGGAGTTTACACCATTGCCAGTGTTTATTGCAGCAATTGCGGGGAGGAATTGGGATGGAAATATTTAAGCGCCCATGTAGCCAGAAACAAATGGAAGGAAGGAAATTTCATCCTTGAGAAATTGAAGATGATTAAGGAATACAAATAGGACATAATCCTTATTAGTATCATAATTAGTCATTAATAATGTTATGAGAAATGTTAGACATCCTAAATTTATATTTTGAAAGTTGTGAAATCCATAAAGTGAGTGTCATGAAATTGTAGGAGAAATATTTTCAAAACTCATGAAAATATATCCCTCATTTAAGGACTAATATGTTGTGTAGGATGAAAATTAAGAAAATATTACTTTAAAGAATATTTGTGTGTTTGAAAAAAGTGTTAGATGATTTTGTTTTTGTTTAGTATTAAGGTATTATAATTTCGTTTTAATATTAAGGTATTATAGTTTTGAAGTTATAAATATATCATTAAAAATACTAAATATTAATATTGATTGAAGAAATTAGAAGATTTTTATATAATTCTTTTTATTTTACGTATAAAGCGCAACAAAAATATCAAAGTTTCCATTTAACCCATTGTTGGTTTTATTAATTTAGATTTTAGATTTTTTTTTTTATATTTTGTTAAATAAAATATGATTTATTATATTTTATTATATTAAAGAAACATAAAATATGATAAATTATAAATATGACCCAATTGTATTATTGTCATGTGTTTTATATTTTCATAAAAGAAAAAAAATTTATGATAATTTACATAAAGAATTTGTAAGAAGCTTTGATATTTAAAGATTCTTGTAGAGTAATTTTAAATAAGGGAGTAAATTTACTGAAATGATAAAGACTTTCTTATCAAAAACTGTAAAATAAAAATTTTTCGATTATTTTTCAAACTGATAAATACTCTTTCACTAAAAAAACAAAATAAAGACTTTTATTGTACAGATTTTTTATTTTTATCATATAAATTTCTGATTTTTATCTTATAAATTCTTTAATTAAAATAATTAATTTTTTATTAAAAAATATTTAAAATTTTAATACTTTAATTTATAATATTTTATATTAAAAAATATAAATTAAAATTTTAAAATTAAATTTAAAATAATTTTTATTTGATATTCATAAAAAAAATTATGAATTTATTTTTATTTTATAAAATTAAAATTATAAAAATATGAAATTTAAATTAGAAATTTAAATTTTTTATAGGATAAAGTATTATAATTTTTTAATAATATAAAAAATATATTAAAATTAATTTTATTTTATTTTTTAAAATAAAATAAAATATTTGTAAATTTAAATTATGAAATAAAAACAAAATTCATAATTAAATATAAATATAGATATAAAATTATAAATTATAAATTCTTTTTTTATTTTATAATACTTTATAGTAAATTAATTTATAATTTAACTTTTAAAAGTTAAATTTAAAATATTTTTATTTTATAATTAGATTTATAAAAAAATTAATTTTTATTTTATAAAATTAAATAGAGTTTCCTCTTGGACATTTTTAAAATACTACGAATAAAATCAGAGGCTTCATTTCATTTTCTTCATTTTGGATTTTTCCGCACTTCTCGGGTATATAAATATGATAGCGGTGGTCTTCTCTGCTACATTTTCTTTTTTCTAATCAATACTGATTTGAGTTCTGAAACTTGATTCTGTACATTGTACAGTTGTGCTTCAGCTTTACATTATTGCATGGGAAAGTACAAAAGTATGCTGGAAATAAAGTGTCTTATTAGACAATACATTAACCTGGATAAAAAAGAATCCTTCAACAAGTAAGATATATCTATGATTTACTTATTTTGGGCACTTCACCATTTCACGGTAGTAAAATAGAAATAAGGTTCATGCAACGTGTGAAGGGATCAAAAACATCACAAGAATTTGTTCCTGCCGCATGAAGTACTCATGCAACCTTTAACTGTTGCAGTCTGCTGCTGTGTTTCAACTTGAATCTTGATCTTCCTTTGACCAAACTGAAAATGAATGGTTTCAAGCAAAAAACAAATAATTCAATTCGTGGCTATCCATATAGTTGAAAACTCCGAGGCAAAACTTGAAACATTTATGTAAAAGTCGAAATATTTAAAAAAAGACAATAACAGTAATAATTATATTAATATATTATTTAACGTATAGTAGTTAATCCCAAAATAATATAAATAATTAGATAATTTGTTAACGACTTCCCTCCGACGTTATATTTTAGTATAAATATTCAACACAGCACAGGTATTGTAACCTCTAAGCTTCAGAATTCTGAAAGTGCAGTACTTTTGGAAAGGCAGCTGCTCTGGATAAAGAAACATAGGAACAGTCTAAGATCTTTGAAAAGGTGAAGTGAATGCAAATTATGAATCCATTCTTTCACACTCATTTCCAACTTGGAAATTGTAAAATGCGATACGCAAAGCCAAACTCCATTGCACATGAAGACCTGCTGCCTGGAATCAATCTGTCCCACATACTCAGATGGAATTTATGGGTCAAATCAATGACTTGATCTTTCAATATTGAGGTCATTAACCTTTTTATCAACTTTTTACTTGTTTCTTTCTATCCATTCTAGAAATGCTCTTATTTGAATTTTATGCCAAGCTTATGAGATGTTAATCGCTTCTGAGCAGCTTGAACTAAATTTAAATAGCCATATCCCAGAACTTCTGAAGTGTTTTTGATAAAATGGCCAAATCCAACATTCAAATCCTGTTCATTGAATTTTAATCTGTTTTTATTCTATTTGAAGTGTGGGAGTTTGAAACTCTTAGGAGGAAGAAGTAGTTTTGCATGTTTCTAGTACTCCAAAAGCCAAAACCTGAGATTGTTGGCTGTGTTTGTTGATCTGCATTAAGTTATAACGAATTTTCTTCTTTACATCAAGAAACCTAAACAAATTTGTGACTGAAGAAGCTGGTAACAGAGCAAACTCCCCCTCCACAAACTAATTAAATTATCACTCGAAACCCATTCTGGTACCAGAGGAAGATGGATAAAGAAGGGAGGAAGTGGAGAAGCTTGTGTTATTGCTTTTCAGATGCAAGCTTTGGAGTGCAGCTTTAGATGAAGATGTTGC